>JANHMN010000006.1:86154034-86172330 GCA_030674055.1 Rhabdomys pumilio | reverse complement strand
TGTGTATGTGTATGTGTATGTGTATGTGTATGTGTATGTGTATGTGTGTATGTGTATGTGTATGTGTATGTGTGTGTTTGTATATGTAAACCTAAATGTAAAATGTTTTAAGTTCAGGTACGTGTGCTAAATTTTGACTTAATATAGTAATCACAGGAACCAAGATAAAGTATCACATCACTTATTTCTTTTAAGTTTTAAGGTCAGCTTGTTCCTTTCTTATCATTGTGGTTGGACCACATGTTTTGAAAACAGACATTAGAAACTTGGAAGCATAAAATTTATCCCTAGTGGGTGGAATAAAAAAAATAGGCTATGGTAATGTGACAGTTCTAAATAATAATCATGAAAGTATTATTCTAGAAACAGTTCTGTTTGCCCAGGCAGACTGCATAAATTAATGCAATAGTCTTCCAAAGGGAGTTCAGTCATCTACTAATCTTAAACAATGTCCTGGGGGAGCCCATTAAATTAAAATTTTAAAGCACACAAAAAAATAGGCAATCAACTGAATCCATACTACAGAACAGAAATTCACACTTGATCTTGTGGAACAGTTTTAATGAAGCAAGATGAATGTATTCAGTATATTTTAGCCTACATACATCCTGTATTACCGTAAAAATTCTACTGTAGTGCATAATTAAAGTCTTCTGTTATATCCTACTTTGAAACAATCTTCTTTTATTAATAGAGCATGCCTTTGTATGCTGCATCATTTTTTTGTTGTTTGCTAAACTAGTCAAGGTAGACTAGCAGGGAAAAAATGGTCATTTCCATGTATCAGAGCACTGAAGAGGACTTTCAGCACTTAAAAAATTAGGAGGTTTGAACATTTTCCTGAATATGCCACTCATAGATATCTTGGTCATCAGTACTTCTATTATGCCTACAGCCAAGATGTGTATTATTTTTACCTCCAATTATAACCATATCAGTAGCCATGTCTGTCCTAATTTTGAAATATAATGTTCTTGTGTATCTGAGTTAACTGTAGGCATGTTGAACTGTCTAACAGGTATCTCAAAGCTCAATGCCTTAAACTAGAAATAACATATTTCCTTTCATATCTGGGGTGAGTGAGTTTTTACCAGCCTAGAATGGCTTGGATGATCTGGCTCTTAGCTTCAAGCTAGATCTAGATCTGCTATGTATATCTCTGACTCTTGGCCAAACTGCCTATTTAACAGAATGCTCTGTCGATGGCACTTACGAAAGCTCAAGAGATTGAAAGAAAAACACTTGAGAAAACTAAAGCATGGCTCAGAATTAGTACTTCCCTCTGTGTTTTCTTGCCACAGTTCAACCTAGCACCAGCAAGGCAGGAAACTAATTTATGGCCCTAGGTGGGAAATCACAAATATGTAGCAGAATTTCTAAAATACAGAGACTGAAATGGAACAACACTCTAATCTAGACCTCTAGTCCCTTGATCTCCTAAAACAATGCTGGTTAAGATATTTTGGTAACGGATCCTTGCTAGTGAATCAGACTGAGGAGAATCACGTCATTGCTTGCACTCCTGAAGCTACCACAGATTAGATATGATACGGGAGTGAGTGCCTTTGTCTGACCTTTTATTTTTAGTCTAAAGATGAGGAAAACGTTAATCATGTGTAGATTAATTACAACTCAAAATTAGTACTTGACTTGATAACATGTTTCTGTAGCAAGAAGTTGTCCATTAAGGAAGACAGTACCCTTAATTTCAGCCTGGCTCAAGGTTCATAACACAACACAGTACACTTTGCCGTAGAATATATGAAAAGACAGGCTCCATAACCCAGGATTTCAATGTGTTCTCCATGACTGATAAATCATTTAAGCACTGAGAATGAACCTAAGATACAATGAAATTGATATCTTTTTAAATTGACATTCCTGTGGTTTTTAAAGTATTTTCTCAGTTGAAGACATCATGGAGAGAATCTCATGCTGGTAGGATAGATATATATGAGCAGATATATAAAAGGACTTTTAAAGTATAATGCAAAATGTAACTATTTCCTCAGTCTAGTATTCTTCAGATAGAAACATTTTTGTAAATCTAAACTGAAAAGCAAACACTTCACTATTTTCACACATTCTTGTATGTTTCTTTAAGTGTATCAGTATCTGTTCAAAATTTAACACTATAAAACAATTATTGTGATTAGAACTTTTGTTCCCCTATGAAATTTTTTATTTTTATTAAACTGAAACTTTTAAAATATGTAGAAAATTTGCATAATTATTTACTTTGATCTCTGTCTCTCTCTGTCTCTCTGTCTCTCTCTGTCTCTGTCTCTCTCTCTCTCACCTTGTGTGTGTGTGTTTGTGTGTGCATGTTTGGAAGAACATACACACACACACACACACACACACACACACAACACATACACTATACCATGCCTATGAAGGTTTAAGTAAAATCCACAGAAGTCTGTTCTCTTTCCAACACATGGGTCCTGGGGATTGAAGTAAGATCATCAGGTACCTTTATCCACTGAATCATCTTGGCAACCCTAACAACTTTAATTTTTATTTAGTAGCTATTGATAAATTATCTATAATACATGAAGAGACACTAATTGGGTAGAATCAGGAGATACTTTATCATTTTATATTTTCAATGTGTCCTTTAGCTGCAATCATCTTAAATATACTAGACTAAAAAGCGAGTGGAGTAGCTGTCAAGCCTAATATGTTCAGAGGCAGTGTCAAAGGAAGAGAAGTTTGGAACACTAGCATGTGGATCTACAGCTCTGCATCCTGCCGCATCGGCTCCTCTGCTTGCTGAAGCTAAGTTGTTCTGGAACGTGGCCCGCAGGATTCAGCTGGCACTCAGGCTTTTGTGTTACTCTTTTCTCTGCTCGGGTTACTGACATTTCTGTGCTCTTTTGCAGTTGATGAAAAACTTGTCCACATTTCCAGGCTGTTTATAACAGTCTGGTCAAGAAATTTATGCTGTCACTATTTTGCAAAGGAAAAAAAAATGGTACCTAGATTACAAGATGTTTTTACCAACGACAAATATAGGAGAGCAAAGTTTATTCAAACACACATTTCTTTACAAAGACAATGTGCATTGCTATAGTTGTGCTCCAAAAGTGCTAGCCAATGCAGCATGTGCCCAGACATGTATCTCCTCGCCATGCTCAGAGCAAACATTCACACTTGTACATAATGATCTTTACCATACTACATCAGGATGAGTCTCATCATTTTTGGCATTTTTATTCAGGATGCCATATGCTTGATTTTTTCAGCTCTATATTTTGTGAAGATTTACGTCTTTCATATCTCTTCCACCATAACTAGCATCATCAAACTCTTCCCAAATTAATAAATTCAAGAAAAAACATCAATCCAGTGTAATTTATAGTGTCAGAGAATTTGATAAGTATGAGGAAAAAAATTAACCGGTGTTGAATTATTTATGTCATGTGATACTGAACCCTTCTGTCTAGGCATCATGTTATTCATTTGAGGCTCAAGGTCGAATTCATTTAGTCAGTTCTGCACCAGGTGCTGGATGGAGAATGTTGAATCAAACAAGCATACTCTGACTCTATGTTGTTTCTGAAAGAGCAAGCTACAATCCAATAATATCCACATGTGAAATGCAAAGTATAATGTGTATTTAAGGAACAAAAAAGTTTACAATGGACATAACAGATGCTGTCTGTCAAAGGGAAGGAAGACGGTTTACTGGTGGGGACCTGGAGCATGCACATTGTGCAAGGCATATCCTGAAGAAGGGAAAAGCTTGGATGATTGTACAGAGCTCTGTGACAGAGGACAAGAAAATGGAGGAATCCTGCCTATCTTTTAGTGAAGAGAATGCCACCCAGCACAGGAAAAACACTAATCAACAATGCTAACACTATGCAAAATGTCCAATGAAAAGAAGTAACAGAATAATATGAGGAGGGAGGGGGTGGGGATACAGACAACAAGAAGAGTTATCAAAGCAGACCACATTTGAAGCATGGAAGGGAAATGGAGATGAGCATGTGCCCTCCTGTCACTCCTATAACTGAGGTAAAATATCCTGACAAAAAGCAACATAAGGCAGGAAAGTGTGTAGTTGGTCTACAATTTCAGCTTTGCACAAGAAAATCCTGGAACTCAAATAGCTAGTCTCATCACATCCACAGTCATGAGTAGAGAGAAATGAGTACACCCATGCTTCCCACTTGCTTGGTCATATGGGTCTCTTCCCTTATATATTCAGTCTAGTCTTCGGAACTGTGCAGTCCACAGTAGGCTAGGTCAATTAAGAGTTGAGACAACCCTCCACAGTCATACCCAAAGACCAAAATGATTAAGATAGTTCCTCAGTTAAGTTTTTCTGAGGTGATTCTAGTTATGGGATATTGACATTTAAAACTAACTATCACCACTTAGCATAACTGATGGAATGAGTGAAGGCTAGGGACATTTGGTTGACTAGTATGAACTAAGCTGACTGCAATTTATCCTGAAATAGTAGTTGCAGGACACCTGGGTTACTACTCATAACAAGGGAGGACCATATGAGGCAGCAGAACAGAAACATCTTAGTTTGCAGAAATTTACCAGCAAAACAACATGTCACAGGTTTTACTGGGGTGTCATGTGAATTCAAAATTGCAATGATCTTGTTCAGCCAAGAGAGCTAGGGTTAGTCTATCTTTTTCAGGACTGTGGGGGTAAAGGTGAGTGAGGGTGTTCACATATATACAAGGACTGAAATACATGTCTTGCCTCAAAGATATTCTGAATCACATTTGTTTACTCATATTGAAAGGGTTTATCATTTCCTGTCGACTCGTGAGGAATAAAACAGCTTTTATTTGCCAAAGGTTTCACTCTCGGAAGACAGGGCAAAGGAACAGAATTAAGGTTGCAGGCTGAGCCAAGATGATGGCACATGATAAATTTTCCATCAGAATGCTTAAGAAATTTGTGTATTCTAGCTACCTTCTAAACTTGTCATATCATAATTTTTTACAACTAAACATCTACCTATAAAATAAACAAAAAAATCCTACTTCCCATAATTATGTACAAGTAATAATAGCAATAGCCACTATAACACATTTGTACATCTCTCTATACATTAAAAGGCAACATTCACCTTTACAAACAGCATCTTGACCAGTAGCCATGAAATTGTCTGTAATAGAACAGAGAGTGAGCATTGACCACTGTCCATGTCTAGCAGGTATTTCGAGATGCTAGTTTTACAAAAGTTAGCACTTTGGCATATGCACTAAAATTGCTTTATTCTTCTGTTTTCACTTTGCTTTCTTTTGATTTGAGGTGCTAGAGACTGAATCAGAGCTTTGTGCTCTATCACTGGGCTACAGCTCAAACCTTGTAATAATAGAAAACTTGAGCGCTATCTCCAGTGTAAGTCTTCGAAAAGCATGCCACGTACTAACAGTCCACCTAGTAGAGGAAAATATAGTAATTCCTCGTTTTAATCATTGTTTACTGAATGTTTGCTTGTGTACGTGTGTGGGGTCCATGTAGTTTATAAGTTAAAGGGACTTTTTATGATGGGTCTGTTCATAAGGTTTCTCAGAACTGGAGAAAGTAAAAGAGGAAGACCAGGATGCCAGTGGGCGAAGATTTTACTTATAATAAATAGAAATTTAATTTCCAGCATTTACTTATATAAACTGGGTAATAAAACACAGAAAGAAGACCTAAGAACTCTTAACAGGCAGTGTGTTATTTAGTTGTTTGTATTACTGTAACAAAAATAGACAGGATGGCTTATAAATATCAGAAATTTTATTTATTTCTCATAGTTCTGCAAACCAGCAAGGCCAAGATCAAGGTACTAGGAAATTTTACCATTTCTTGCTTCACAGGTGGCATCTTGTCACTTTGTCCTAAATTAGTAGATAATGCCAAAGATATCCAGGTATTCCTTTATAGAAACACTAATCTGTCCAAGAGGGTTTTTGCCTTATACCCTAAGTGCCTCCCAGGAGACTGCTCCCTTATAAGATGGCATGCAGCTTAGGAATTCAACACATAAAATAAAGACAACAAAAATATCCCACTCTTCCCAGAAATTTCAGAGTACTGAAAAAGTGAGCAAAACTTTTTTAGGAAACTAACATTCCCTTGGGGTTGTGACACTTTGTTAAGGTTAACTATGATTGTCAGTTTCATGGGATCTAGAATTCTCTAGAAGACAAGCCTCTGGGAATGGCTAGGAATACTGTGTAGGTTAAATTGACTGAGGGGGAAAGATGCATACTGAATGTGGATCACATCATTCTATGGAATGTGACCCTAAACTGAATATAAAGGGTAAAGTGAATTGACCATGAGGTTGATCACACCTTGCTGCCTGACAGTGAATGCAATGTGGTCAGACAGACTCCTGCTCTGGCTATCATGCCCTTTCTACTGATAGGAACCATATTTTCTTGAGGCAAGATAAAACTTCCTTCTTTAGATTGTTTCTCTTCATGTAGTATGTCACAGCAAAAGAAAAGTAGCTAATATGATTAACTGAAGGGGGTTTTCCTAATACCATATTGACCAAAACTCCGTGACTGCTAAAGAGTTTTAACCAAAACTAGAGGCTTCTACCTCTGACTTTCTATGTGACAGTACACCTCATCCTATACTTTAAGCTACTTTTACCTTGGTCCTTAACTGCCAGAGTATATCAACACAATCAGTAGCTAGTGGGATATATGGTTCTATGAAAAGACAGTAGAAGCTACCCCTCGCCCCAAAGCATGTTTGTTCTAGTCTACAGTGCAAACTATGGTAGCCATGCTTTTGGTTTCAAATGGGTGAGTTTATTAAGTATATTGCAAGTCACTGTAAGAAAACAGATAGCACGTAGCAGATAGAGACACTTAAGACAGATAGCAACATCATCAAATAAGGGTTTTACAGCATCCAGCAGAGGTGGTTAGAGTAGCCTGACTTGGAGCAAACAAAGCTAGCATTATCGAATCTGGAATTTTCAAACATCCAAATGACATTGACTGGGAAAACTGACTGGGGAATCTGAAGCTGTCAACCTGAGTGCCTAGTGATCCCTCACTCTGCCCATGGCTGGGCGTCCAGCTTCCCTTCTTCACTCTGCATTTTTATTGGGTCCACGACAATAAGCTCTATTCTAGCTGTTCACAAGGACACGTTTTAACTCTTGGGCCTTTTGGTGCACCTTGTCACAGTCAGGGTAAACATCCTATTCCTGTGTAGAGAGTTCTCAGAGGAGACAAGTCAAGACCTTTTTGCTCCCAGAGCCTTTTCTCCAATACATTTAGACAGTGCTTGATAATTTGCCAATATGACATCCATTACAGTGCAAAACCCCAGGGGGATTCATACAAAAAGCTATTCTTAAGAGTTAACTTCTCTTTGAAAAATGATAATGCAAGAGAATATGTATTTCTCCCAAGGTTTTGGACATGGTAGCACAAATAAGAAATCAAGAGGAAAACCCTAGCTCTATTCAATATGGTGTCTCCATATGTGTTATTTCTGTGCATCAAAGTGCGGTGTGTGGCTTTATTTTTAGGCAAACTTGAAAATAAAGATGTAGAATGTCTGATACTTAAGTTGAAGGACCATGCACACTTTGTATGTGATATTGTAACTTAGTGAAATGTGACATTCGAGACATATTGTATACTCCTGTTTAGGTGCTTTGAAATTTATTCTGTTTTCACATGTATATTATCTCTAATTTTTTCAGAATATAGTTTTAAGTCTAGTGTAAGACATACTCGCTAGCAATCATGCTTTCAAATGTAATGTTTTATTTAAGGAAAATGTTAAATACCTGTATTTCTTATGAGTGCAGGTGTTCTCAGCTGCTTGCTATCCTCCAGTGCAGAAGCAATGTGTCTCTTTTTGCAAGACATTACTGTAACCCTGCAGTTTTAAATTTGCTCTTTTCCTGATATTAACTTCAGCTGTAGCTATGTTCACACTTGAGACTCTGAAAACGAACAAAAATTTCGATTTGTTTTCCTAGTAGTCATGTGTCAATCTAAGAAGAAAAAGAGAATCTTGTTGCATTCTCAGCTTCTGCTAGGCTGGCATCTGTGACAGTCTTGAAGGATACTGGTAACCCAACACAACTTAAAAATCAGAATTCTATTGTGGGTGTTTCAGAACTTTGATATTCTTATTTAAAGTTTAACTTCATGTGTTCAAAAAGCAGGGACTCTTGGTTTATTAATTTAAATGTACCATCTTATAGAGTTTGAAGAACAAATGCACTAAAGCCTTTAGATGCTATAATAAAGAGGTTGCCTTTTCTTTGTTTCTGCAAAAACAATAGAGCAAGAAAACAGAAGAACTTGCCCACACTACTCAAGAGCTACTCTATGTAGGGTGACACTACCAATCTCTCAAACATTTGGAGACTGCTCTCACCCAAGGCCCTTTAAGTTCTCAGAATATTAGAGTAAATAGCCTACCTTGGATATTATCTCAGAAAATAAGTTAAAATTATCTATCAATTATTTAAGAAATCATTTGATTATCATTGATTAATTGGTTGCTAGAGAATACAAATCAATACTTGTGAACTAGTCATTTTTTCCAAAGCTCATTAAATGTGGGAAAGTCATGGTGAATTCACAAATTGGTTCCTCTTAACAATATATATACTTGGTTTCCCAACATTTTCTATATCTATTAAACATACATTTTTCCCTTATTAAGGGCTAAAACAATTTATTATAACTCATCTGAAAAAGTAACTGTAACATGTCATGAAGCAGCCTCAAAAGAAAGTTTGCATGGTTTTGTCACACATTTTATTAGCCAGGGATATGTAATAAGCATTTTGAAAAAAAATCCCAAAAAGATAATGTGTTAGAATCTTTATAAGTTCCTTGTTTGACAGTTTATTGAATATGTAATATCCAAACATCATACATAGATAAGTCTATGCTGTTTAATATACTAGTTCCTGTCATGAAATTCTACCGGCATCATTCCTTTAAAAGAAAAAAAAAGTTAAATACTTGGTGTATATACACGTACCCTGCCTGAGTGCAGTGCCCTTAGAGGCCAGAAGAGGACATCAGACCCTTTGAACCTAGAGTTACAGGTCGTTGTGAGCCTCCAGACAGTTGTTGGAAACACAGTCCCTCTGCAAGGGTAGCTGGCGCTCTTGACTGCTGAGATTTCTCCTGCCTCTAGCATCCTTTTTAAAGATAGCACCATAAGAAAGAAGCCACAATTGTTTAGGTTTACCGACTGAGTGAAATCTATCTGCCGTCTCTTTCAACACAAGAAGACAGCAAGCCTAAGGATCCTGAGGTGCTCAGGTGTAGTTTTCTAGCAGCTCAACTCGCATTTTCTTCGTTCCTAGTCATCAGGTCTTAACCTACAGTTCTCTGCTCACCATCTCTGCCAACCTCATTGCAATAATTTATAGTAAAACAATCATGGAATGTCATTTGGCACAAGCTCATGTTAATAAAGCGGAGCTTCTACATTGAGCATGTGAGAAGCAGGCGAACCATTGCAGCCTGCAGTTTGCACCTGTTCACCAGGACTCAGTAATCTGTGACTCCAGTCACCAGGTAGAAGCTGGGTGTGGCCATTTCATTTTCAAAGCTGCCAGTACAATGTGTACAGTAGCATTTAGAAAGAAATGAGTGTTTGTCTGACAAGATTGCTCAGCAGTTAAGAGCAGTTGCTGCTGATTTATCACAGAGGACCCATACAAAGTGGCTCACAACTACCTATAACTCCAGTTGCAGAGTTTCTGATGACTTCTTCTTTCCTCCATGAACACTAGGCATATTTATGGGTGTGCGCGCACGCACGCACGCACACACACACACACACACACACACACACACACACTTACACATACACAAGATTAATTACTTTCCTAGTATACCTAAGGCTTTGATCTTCAGCCCAACAAAATGACAAACAAATAAAACCCACTATACTGAAGCAATCTATGCTTCACTCAGTCCTTGGTTTCTGCTGCTTTGAATCTCAACATTTTGAAAGTTAAAAATCAAAACCTGTGCTCCAGAGTGAGAAGACAGGAAATGAAATCTCATCAGTGGTGAGTGGCTTCATAGCTTAGGAAAGAGAAAACAACTTTGCAGTAGCAACCACCGAAGTTTACAATAGTATCAGTGCTGACAAACACTAATACATGATGTGAGTATTCCTAGCCCAAGAGAAGAGTGTATTCTTCATTGCAGGTAATGCCAGTGTTGGATGAGATGTGGTAGTCTGAGACTGGACATGGAATCAAAAGACTCCATTCGAAGGCACTACCTGCTAATGACAGAGCAGTAATCAAATAATGGCTTTGAGAAAAGAGGAGATCTGCATTAAAAGCACTTGGAGCCCTTTGCAGTAATGTGATAACCGAGTACATCCATTTGATTGTACCAGTATGAGTCCAAATGCAAACCCTAACATGGAGTCTCCAATGACTTCTAAGCCGTTTGTGTCCTCCAGCATTGATTCAGAGCTTTAAGGTAGCATGACCTTTCCTCTAACTAATGGCTTTTCTTGATTTGGTTAGTGAACATTTTAAGGCTTGGTGGTACTTTAAAGGCTAGTTGTTAATGCTGGCAGACTTGTCCATGTGTCCCATTCAGTACTTGTGTCATCCTTGGCTGCCAGACAGCACTAAGTAGTTAATCTTCTTGAAAGCCACCAGCTTCCGACAAGTGGTTACTAAGCATGGTCACAGTGTGGGAATTATTTACATTAGTCTTGCAGAAGTTTCAGAATTCCATGACAAATTGAGATAGTCCCTGCTTTCCACTGTTTTGATTTTATTGTCTGATACAGGAAGTGAATGTAGAGAATCAATATCAAATCACAACAGAGTAACTTGTCTACATCATTCCAGCTTTGTGATTTCATAAATCATTTGACTATTTACCAGAAAACATGAATACATCTGCATCTTAAATTGTATTATATTTTTATGACTTTTCTGTATCCTACAATGCTGTATTCTTCATACAGGCATTATAAATGATAGTCAAATGTCCAAATGAGTTCCATCTACCCATATCTGGCACCTTTGAAGAGAATATCTGAGGTTGAAATCAAGTGAACAGCTGTCTTCTTACCTTGACTTAATTTAGACATACCAAGCTATTACAATTGAGTCCCAACATGCTTCTTTTCATGAAAGATGAACAATTACATGAAAGTGTAATCATACTTGCTATTATAATACATTGAGATGTGAAAAGAGATATTTTGGAAATAAGAAAAATTTAATATTCAAATGACAGTAAGTAGCACTAAAGCCATGTAGCTGCATGGCTATGTAAGCATGACTATAAATTATGTGGTCCGTAACTTACTTACTAAATGTAGACAAATTTATGTACATTCAACATAAGCAATGTCCTTCTTATGTTAACACATGTTATGTTTGTCCTGAGACATGTGTATGGTCATGTATAGTGAAGAAGGTATTTTAAGTCATGATGATTATCTTTCTAATCACTGCAGTATTTCTGACCATCTCTGATGCCTGTTCAATCCTACATACCAGAGTCTGTTATGGTTCTGTCAACTGTCCTCCAGAGAATTCTGTATTTAACCCTATTCCTATCTGGTGGCATTGCTTTAGAATGTTCTGGAAACCTAAATAAATAAATATAAATAAATTGGAAATGCTCCAAGACAATATATTTTCCTGTAGTATTGTCTAGATAAATGCCTGGTTGTGCCTCTTGGGTGTGACTTTTCTATTTTGCCTACTATTTTTTTGTATTCACAACCTGAGCTAGAAATAGCTTTCTGATATATAAAATTTTGCTAACTAAAACAGTCACTCTATTCAGTCTTTCAGAATATTTTTCTATTCACTGTTCTACATCTGCAAAAGAACTGAATGTCATTTTATGTTTTATTTACATCCTCTGTGTAGAAACAAGAGGATAAAATGACCATTTTGAAAGAAAAAAGAATTGACAGACAATTGATTAATATGAAATTGATATGATAGGAAGGATATTTTATTAGGTCAAATATTTACCTGGATGTTTAGTTTTAAATTAAAATGAAGAGGCTATCACTGTGGTGATAATGTAGTTAGAGTGTTTACACAAAGGCAAACTATTTCAATTATAATATAATTATAAGTCACTATAAAATCCTCCTATAAAACACAAACAATTTAGAGATAAATAATATGATTGTAACTGCTGTGTAAATAAATAAATTAATACCTTTATATTTAAAAAATATAAGAATAGTTAAGAGAAGAATAGTAGTTATCAGCCTAGCACTTCAGGCCAGCAGACACAGAGTAGAGCTCACTTTGTGCTATAATGGACTGCATGGTGCTTTGTTTTGTGTCTTTCTTGGGGATTCAGCTCCTTAAAGATGACTCTTGAGTTCAGGGAACAATCAGGTAATTATTATCCAAAAATGCTACCACCAAATTTTAGCTATGAACAAGGCCAGTTAAAAGCATTACCATAAAACTTCATGACAGAGTGAGCCATAACTAGAAAAATATATTTAAGTATACATATACACAGATATGTGCCCATGTGAGTACATGTGTTCAATATGTGTGCATGTATGCCTATATGTGTTAATGTATATGTACATGTGTGCTTGTGTGTGAATGTGTGTGAATGGGTGTGAATGTGTGTGTTTTATGTGCCTATGTGTTCACGTGTATAAATGTATGTTTCGGTGTGCTTATGTTCGTGCCTGTGTGTTCATGAGCATGAATATACATGTGTATAGTGAGTATGTGTATGTGTGAGGATTACACAAATGTTCATATGCATGTACATACTCTTTCCAAAATCTATGTAAACAGAAAGTTTTTACATTTTTACTTTATTCCTAGAAAATTCTATTTGCAAATCCTGACAAAGCCTTCTGTGTTATCAGCTTTGATCTTGAGTTGCTTCAATATAGGCCAGATATGTAAGGGAGGTGGAGGCTGCTTGCAGGAAGCTATTGGAGCAATTGTAATGTTTCACTGAGAACATGTACAAGGTGCTAACCAAGAGTTCATTAATGAAGTTTGGTCTATGAGAAGTCAGTGGCAAGAGAATTTTTTTCAAAGCTTCAATGTCCAAACAAACACTGAATATGTTCCTTGCTGTTTATTTATTTTTTATCACTCCATTTGTTTACATCTCAAATGATATTTCACTTCCCAGTTACTCCTCCACAAATGGCCCTTTCCACATCACCCCTCTTTCCTCACCTCTTTTTTCCTCCATGAGAGTGCTCCCCAAAGCTCCATTTTCAGGGGACTTAATGCTCTCTTCTGATCTCTGAGAGTACCAAGCACACCCATGGTTTATATACATATATCCTTGGTGTTTTTTAAACTAACATTATTAAACTTTAATTTTTCCCTTTCTTGGAGACTCTAACCCTGTACTTTTTAGGTTAGAAAATAATTGGTAGGAAATTATCTCATTAAGTTTAATTTCACCTCCATCCTGTATTTTAGGCTCTGTTCCACAATTTGACTTATTTATTTTTAAATTAAGGACTTCGGTCCTTCCTTTCTTTTGTGGTCCCCATTTATTTCTCGGTTATTTTTTTATACATATATTGTCAAAAATACTTTGAACCAGGTCTCAACAGGAGCCATCTTTCATTCTAAGACATTTTCTACATTATGTCTGAATTTATTGAACCAGAGTGTGGAAATCTTTGGAAGTAGTTGAGCAATAACACTGAAGTCATATTTTTGTAAAGCACAGAGCTGAGGTTTTATAGACCTAACTTAGCTTACAATTCAATAGATATTGGCACATAGTGAGACCTGTGAATGGTCAATCACCTTATTCTATGTATCAATTCAGTACGAGAACAATCAAGAATCTGAAAAGTAACCTCAAGTACAAAACTACAGTCTTCTACATTAACCATATTTCTTTTCACCTTTTCCTTTCATGCCATAACTTTCAAAGAGTACTGGAGCCAGGTTATGGTACAACTACTTGTGAATGAAACTGGAAGTAGTCCTCAACAGGAGGTACCCAGTGTACAACTAATAGATAAAAGCCAGAGAGTAAACACAGTGGGCTCTGTGGAATGTTCTCAAGATTAATCTGTTAGCATTCATAGTAAATATGTTCACACGAATGTCAGCCCTCAAGTTACAATGGAATTAAATTCCTTACAAATAAAGTATTGGAGTTGCTTTACACTCTTCTTTTGATTAAGTTGTTTTTATTTGTTATTTTATTGTGGCTCCATATGTCCTAACTGGCAAGACACTGCTGTTTCGTGGTTGAATAAGACATAGGAAATTTAATATCTGCAATATGATCTACTAAACTCTGAAAGAAATTATAAGGTACCTTTGAATATTTTTTTTATCATACATTCCCAGCTAAGATTGAAGTGAAGCCTTTACCTAGTTTTAAAATTAGAAAAAAAAAAAAAACCCACTACATTGCTTTTAAATTCAAAGATTTATTTCAATTCCTCCATAACCTGTTCAACACAAATGGAATATTTTGTGCCAACAGACACTTTTCAAAATGTTTAAGAAATAAAAATTTTCTCAAACAGTGTTTGGTCAGATTGTTTAAGCAATCAATTTCTGCCTTTTCTGGAGATGATAGCAGTCAGTTCTTAGTATTGTTTTTGGGGGGTGGTATGGCTCACGGAGTTAGGTGCTTGCTATGCAAGTGTGAAGACCTGAGTTCAACTTTGTGCAAGTCACACAGTGAGTCCAGCATGCCTACATTGAGATGAGACTGGACACTGGAGAGTCACGGAAGCCCCTGGGCTAGTTGGCCTGTGCTTATACCAATGAATGACAAGGAAATTTTTATCAGTCAAGGTAGAAGGCAAAGACCCACGCCTGTGGTGGCCCTCACACAGAGGCTGCACAAACACAGTCATATACATGAAGTAAACACATGCAAGCATAAAAAGTAAATTGATAAATATTTAAAAGTACTGGCTTTAGGAGTGAAGTGTATCTCATTATTAATCCAGCAGGCTAGATTTATCTCCATGATACTGCACTTACTTTGTGTTCCATTAGTCATGCTGTAATTAGCCATGTTTACCAAAAAGAAAACTGTTACCTGAAATGACTTTTAAATCCTATCATATCCAGCCACTGATGTGTTAGGCTAGGAAGCCTATGCAGACTCTATGACTGGTGTTGCTTCTGCAGTACTGGGGAGCTAGCATGAGAGACCAAGGAATCAAGAGCCAGGGACAGGTGAACTCAAGGAAGACTGAAGCTGGGGGACAGCTCTGGCACTCTCTACCCATTCTTTCTCCCAATGATTTTAGCTGTTTGCTGAGTTTGTTGCCTATAAAATGGTAAAAAATGATTGTTTAAAGTTTGAATAAATCATGGATAAGGCACTGAGGTACACACCTTTATTCACGGAACTTGGAAGGTGAAGGTAGGAAGATTGGGAGTTCAAGGTCATCCTGAACTATATAATGAGTTCAAGGTCAATCTACTCAGCTACAAGAGATCTATCTATCATCCATCCATCCATCCATCCATCCATCCATCCATCCATCCATCCATCCACCTATCTATGTCTGTCTGAGCTACAAGAGACCCTACTCTTCCTTTCTCTCTCTTTCTCTCTCTCTCTTTCTTTCTCTGCCTCTCTGTCTCTCTCCCTCTTTCTTGCTCACTCACTCATGCACTCTTGCTCTTGCTCTCTCTAGCTCTCCGAAATAAAACAAGTGGTAACAACAAAACAGCATGAAAAGCACTAGTAATGTGTTCACTTTCCTGAACTTATGATAGGCTTCAACAATGGATATGCAGAAACCACATTTCATCAGGAGAAAATTGTCCTTACTGGTGGTAACTTAGAAGCAGAAATGAGATTGTATATGTAAGTCATTTAGCTATGTTCTGAGATTGAATACTTATAAATCAGTCAGTTACATTCTGGGCAGTGGTGCAGTGATATGGTTTGAGATCATGAAACAGCCATTGCACAAATGAAACTTGGTAATAACCCCATTGTAAGGTGGAAATTTCCTTTCTGTGTGACTGTTCTCAGCTTTAGGCTTGTAGCTGTAGTATACAGGTTTGTGGTTGAAGGCTCTGGCTCTCGGCTATTTTATGAAGACCATGAGTCAAACCGCTATGTCTCACTTGCTACACTGAATGTTTACGAGACAACAGAGCCACAAACTCCATGGTTATTTGCTTCTATAGATCATTCAATGACTTAATTGTTACTCCAATAACTTATTATTTTCTCTTTGCATTTATTGTTATAGATAATATACTATGTTCTACCAAATGAAATAAAAATATTACCAATATTTATAGTTTCATTTCTTTAGCATTATTAAATATTCATGGATTTCAAAGTGTATCTGTTTTTGTGCTGATTTTTCTATGAGTGAGAAAAGATAAGATAAAGGTAAGGTCCTAGCCGGGCGGTGGTGGCGCACACCTTTAATCCCAGCACTTGGGAGGCAGAGGCAGGCAGATTTCTGAGTTCGAGGCCAGTCTGGTCTACAGAGTGAGTTCCAGGACAGCCAGGGCTACACAGAGAAACCCTGTCTCCAAAAACAAAACAAACAAACAAACAAACAAACAAACAAAAAAGTAAAGTCCTAGGGTATAAGGATAAGTGTACTCTTACTTTAGGTCACTAGGTACAAATAGTGCTGCCTTGGGGGAGATTGCAAGGTCAAAAATAGGAAAATGAGTTCAAGATGAATCTTAACTCAAGAAAGTGAAATGAAAATCCAAATACGGCATATAGAATCTAGATAAGGAGACAAGAACTCCAGAAGATCAGAGAAGGACATAAGACATGAGAGTATTGGAATAGTCCTTGGTTCTCCAATTTAGAGAGTGGCAGAATTGCTCGGCAGACTGTCTGAGTAGATTAGGGTGCAGCTGAGAGTTTACTGATCCTTTGCCTCAGCATTAAACTGGTTGCTGATCGAAATGAATCCAAGAGATGGGTAATAGTGCTTCTGTTAGTTTTCTGGAATTTTCTGGGAGACATGATGGGGTGATTCAGGTTTTGGTAAATGGTTGGAGGCATAATAGATGCACAAAGCATTTTAATTTTTATCTTAATTGGATTTTTTAGATATTTTTAAAAGTGCATAGTTTAGATTTTGAGACTATAAATATGATCTTCCTTCTTATTAAAATATAAAATAAGACTCTATACTCCTTCCATCTAAGCACACATAGAAATTCTGATGGATTTCATGTTTTTGATTTAACAGCTCATGCCTTGCTCTAGTTAAGTCTGCTTTGAAAAGTACTGCCTGAGTCAGGTTTTGCTTCTGAATGTCTTTGTACCTTAAGCTATAGATGTCCTGAACTCCCAGAATTTCCTTTACAGATTTGATATTACTAACTGCACAAGGTTATCATGGGGAATTACATGCACTACGGAATTGAAAGCCACTTATCAGAGTGCCGGGTACATAATAATTGCCCCATAAATGTTAGCTATTATTGGACCACCAAAGTAAATTATTTGGTCCAGGGATATGACTGTGTGTACTGTGTGTTATCTTATGTTTAACCAGATAGGTAGTTCTCAATACCTATAATTCACTGGTACTCTCCTGCTAAGAGTAACCTTGAGTCCTTGAGTTGGTATGAACTTGTTGCAGGAATTTTCCTGGAACATTGTATTTTCAGTGGAGCTTTGTGAAGTAGAAGAACTAGAAGAACTAGAACTAGAAGTTGGGAGGAGAAAAGGAGAAGGAGAAGGAAAGGGAAGGGGACAAGACGGCAGGAGATGTTACCCTCATGTCTCTAGCAGCTATTCATTATCAAGGTTTACAATTCTAATTGTGTGGGCATCTTGTGTATTGAGCATTTGTTAATATATAAGTCCATTAGATAATCTTTAAGCATTAAGAGTTTTATTTCTACCGGGTACCACAAGGATGGCAGTTATCGGCTGCTTTGAGCCTAGAACCACGGAGGGTGGCAGAGTGGGACCAAAGGCCATGTTTAGAGCCATGAGGTCCATGGAGCTGGCTAGTGGAGGCAACAGCCATGCCAACTTTTCATGGGTCCAGGGCCAGTGTTTCTGGCTAGCTGATGGTGCTGAGGTCAGAGCGGGAACAACAGCAGGAGCATGGTGGTGGCTCGAGAGCTAACAGAAACTGCACAGCTTTTTGTAAAAGTCTCCCGCTACATGAACTTATAATAAATTATATGCAAACAATATGATTCAGAAGTTAAGGTGCATTATTAATAGTCAAGGATCAAAACTGCCTCCCACAAATATCACACTAAAAGGAAGAACCTCCTATTTATTGCAATTTTCTTTCTCTTTCTTTCTTTCTTTCTTTCTTTCTTTCTTTCTTTCTTTCTTTCT
>JANHMN010000006.1:86143720-86154024 GCA_030674055.1 Rhabdomys pumilio | reverse complement strand
TCTTTCTTTCTTTCTTTCTTTCTTTCTTTCTTTCTTTCTTTCTTTCTTTCTTTCTTTGGAAAGAGAATAGTTTCAGGCTTATCTGTGTCGTGAGGACAAACTCTGATGGCTTTTCTCATCTTTTACCTAGTTTGACAGTCTCTTGTTCATTGCTGCATATACCAAGATAGCTGACCAGTGAACCTCCAGGAGTTCTTCTATCTCCAGCTCCCATCTGCCACTGGAGTACTGGAATTACGGAGACCTATAAATCCTTCCACTTTTACATGAGTGTTGGGAATCCCAGTCCTCACGTTTATACAGCAAGTAACTTCCCTAGCCTTCTCCCAAGTCTCACCACCATTAAAAAACATCAACTGTAGAACCAGGTTTCCTGGATTTATGTTTTCACTACACCCTTAATGAGTTCTGCAACATTAAGAAAGACACTTGACTCCCTGTGCTGCAAAAATCTCATATGTGAAATAATGATAGTGATGATTGTTATAATATCTATTACAGAGAACACATACACAGTTAAAATTAAATGAGATGATTCTTCTTTTACTAGTATTGAGTTTATATTCATGTGTATATTAGAAGAGATTTGTTTAAGGAAAGCACTTCATAGAAAAGTCTTAATTTTCATCTTTATTTCAGTATAATGAGGTCTGGAAATTCACTAAACTGAAAACACACACACACACACACACACACACACACACACACCTACCTCTATCAATCTCCACCTTTTCTTCCACAAATAGCTGACATTTTATTTGTATCCACAGTTGGAATCTTTAAGATAATCTAGCCTTTAATGATGTACTAAAATAGAAAATTTAGAATTCAAAGTCTCTTTTTACACAGTTTCCCAATGTGGCCTCTAAATGTGAACTCAAAATGCCTTTGACTTCACTTATGGCCAAATTCTATGGTCTTTCCTATAGCTGCCTGTATGGTTCTTGACATATGAAAGTGTCTTTTTGTTAGGCATCTTAGTTGAGGTATGGCTTCCCTCATGCTGACAACTTCTGGTTTTCCGAAACATGCCTATTGTCACCTGCCACCCAGACATTTCTGCCAGCGCCAAGCTTGGACTTCCTCCTTAATGCTTATGGATGGATGGCATTACACCTGTGCTCTGGGGTGGCAGTGTGGCCCATGCTCTTTCCTCTGGAAACGCTAGGAAACTCACATGTACTCTCCATTCTTTCATCACAGTCCCAGCCACCTATCTCCAAGCCTCATAATGTTTCCACTTGAATTCCTCATTATTACGTCACATTGAACTTGCATTTCTTCCAAACAAACTTTCCATGCAGGCCCCTGTGTGACTATTAGGATTCATTTTCCACTTTACACTGAGGAGGCAGGACTCTGTAAGGAAATATCTAGATTACAGTTAGCGTCAGAGACTGTCTGCTATGACTCGTTCTCTTAACTGTTGATCTGATGTGGTCACCTGCTTCAAGCTCCTATCATACTGGCTCTCCAGCAATGATGGATTATAATATTCAACCAAATAAACCCTTTCTTCCTCAAGTTGATTTTATCACAGCAGCAAGTAAAGAAACTAACATACCCTGCTAGGCCTGTGACTAGCAGCTGGTATTAACATGTCCTTACATCCTCTGACCCATACCTTTGTATTCTGTTCTTTAATATGTCCCTTTTGACATCTGAGTTTACTATCACCTGCCCTTTTGCGTCTGAACCATATCACTGTAGCAGTTTCCTCCCAGGAGATGGCTTCTCAGCAGTACTCTTTTGCCATTAATCTTTGCTACCACCAGTGGGTTCATCTTCCTTTTGATAAACCACTCCTTCATCCCAGACCTTTGCTGTTTGCAGTCACAACAAGTGCAGACATTCGTGTGGCTCTTGGGTGTTTCCAAACTCATCTTTCAACCCATAGACCAAGAGTCTGGGTGAATTCTGATGGACAGGCCTTGGCCATCACCCCAGTCATACATCTTCTATTCATGTCTCTCTAGTGTACCGAGCCTCTGGGCATCCTTTAGAGTTTCCACTGGCCTCTTAGTGTTCCTTTGAGCCTTATTTACACTGTGTGACAAGCATCCACTTTGTCTTTTATGTAAGATGAGATTATATATATAAATCTTCCAATTATATCCAAAGCTAGCATATCATCTGTAACATCTGTAGCTGTGAATACACGCACATAATGAATGTAAACACTGGATATTACCCCTGAGAAAGACCAAAGACAAATTTGCCCTCAAATGTTTTAGTACATAAATGAGGATTCTGAAATCCTGAGGTAGGTATTTAAGAATTTAGTAGCTATATATTAAGACATGTAGTTCTTTCTAGTCATGACACATTATACCTTAGGGCTTTTCACATTGTTGATACAAATTTGTACTTCAGAATAATTTTATTGTTTATTAAACATAAATATCACTTAAGAAATCAAGCCATCTACAACACTGAGTCTAAGAAAATAACAGAGCAGATGTGAATAAGTAACAGGAGCACTGAAGATGCTGTAATATATTGTAGTTTGTCTGTATTGGATGAAGAGCTGTGACTGGTTGAGAGTGCATATCAGTTCAGGAAGCAGTGTTCGCCTGGGTTCCCTAAGACGTCTTCATAACAAAATTAGAGAGCTAGTGATTTTCAAAATAACATCAAGGGTGAAGAGAAGGGCATCTGCTGGATGTTTCTAGCTCTCTGGGACAATGTCTCCCCACGTCTTGGAGGTTGTCTGTTATGGAGCCAGTGCTGAAATCAAGGGAGGGGACCTCAACATCCCTCACTGGCTCCTTTGTCAGTCTGCTTGAGCAAGCAGCAGTGTATTAAGTTTCTATTTGCATCTGCATAGATGAGTGCCTGCTGATCATCCCTGTCTTAGAGGTTTCAACAGCCTGCTTGAGCAGCCCCATTTTTTTAGGCCTCCAAGCAGCAACTTTAACCTCTGACCAAACTCTGAATTACAGGCTTCAAAGCAATTCTTTGTGGGAGGACACAAATAGTCAGTGGTTGGAGGTCTGCTAATTATGGGGTTTGGAAACCCTAAAAATGCAAAGAACTTTAAATATTGAAACATAGAAAGTAAAACCCACTATGCAGCAACGCAATTGTGATTTGCATTCTCCTAGTATTTCACAGATTAAATGTACAGACTCCACAAGACCGCTCTCAATTTAGACACTTGCTCCAAATCTCAGGATACTTGCACTGCTGGCCAACTGGCTACTGATAGAGGTGTCCCTGTGCATAACCCTTCAGGCACCCAAGAAAACACTGTACAGGAAGTTTGATACTAAAACACTAAAATTACAAGTGGCAAAATAATAAGATTCAAAGGGTAAGTCCTGGAAGTTTCCATGTGTCCCTTGGTTATGTTACCTCCTGGGGAAGCATGTGTGTCATAAGCAGGAAGCTTACTGGAGTGTTCAGAGTTTTATCGTGGTCTCATTATGCCATCATGATTGCCTAAACCTGTGGCAACATGGAATGCCTATCCAGTCCCACTCTCATTCTTGGGCTTTGACATCTCCAGTCTGATTTTTCATGGCAAAACACCTCTTTAATGTCATAATCTTTCTGGTGTGTCTAGTGCCCATCAAGAAACTACGGACCCCACAGTAAATTTAGCCATGAGCATAGACATAAATATAGTCCCAGGGACCCCATCATGAAAACAAAGAACTTCTTAACCACTTAAGAATCCTAAGAGTCTGGAGCCTATTCCCAGGAACCCAAGACAAAGACCAAATATGTTCCCTGTTATAACACATTAAGAAAATACATCACAGATTAGATCTGTTAAAGTCACAGGAAGCAGAAAGAGAAAGTTCTTAGTTTTATGATAGAAAATTTCACTTAAAACTTTTTATTTGAACAAATTGTAAGGAGCCCTTGAACACTATTATAATCTCTTTCATTTGTCTCTTTTACTCCTTCCTTCAACAATATTTATTGAACCAGTAGTCAAGACTGTTAAACTTAATTGTTTGTATAGCATAGTAAAGAGAAAAGGTGAACTGATTGAAATTACTCTCTGATTTGATTCTATTCTAAATGAATCTGAAGTCTGAGATCATTAGCTATGTTTGCTTCTCAAGAATAGTGGAGGAAATCCCCAAGGTTCCAAAATACTGGGCACTGGGACTTGTAAAAAGTTTGGAAAAGCAGGCCAAATACAAATAGGAATTTGATTTGGGTTGACCTGAGTCCACCACTTGGTCTTCTGTTTGCAAATTAAATCAAGAAGTACTTTGAAATGTCATGTTGTAAATTCTTCTTTTTTGTGTTTTCTTATAATTGGAGCAACAAACTAATTTCTACAAGTTGTGACTACTAACAGAGAGCAATCGCCTCACAGACTTGTACCGGAGAGATGAGAACGTCCGGGTGACAGGCAATGGTCACGTGCAGAGTCCTCGCTTCCCCAACAGCTACCCGAGGAACCTGCTCCTGACATGGCGACTCCATTCCCAGGAGAAAACACGGATACAACTGGCCTTTGACCATCAATTTGGACTAGAGGAAGCAGAAAATGACATTTGTAGGTAAGAGAACATTATTCTTTTTAGTGTTCTAATCAAAGTGGGAGAATGTGAATTAATAATATTGCATCAAATATTCTTCTTTGGAATTACCCAACACATTTCTATATTAATCACTTTTTTTTATTCCTAGAAATTTGAGGGAGAAGGGTTTATTCTGGTTTACAGTTTGGGGATATCATTTCACTTGTAATGTCTGGTCATTTTGTGTCCGCTGTCAGGAAGAAAAGAGGGATGGATGTTGGTATCCTTACTGTTCCTTCCTTTTCATGCAGGTTAGGGCTTAGAGAACAGTACTGCCATCTTTTATGGTAGGTCTTCCCATTCAAACTAACCTAATGAAGATAATCTTTCACAAGAATGGCCAAAAGCTTTTCTCCTGGATGGTTCTAGATTCTGTCAGATTTTTAATCAGTATTAACAATCACCATGGTCATCCTTTTATAAGGTGTTACTACGCTGGCACTGCAGAAGATCCACGAAAATGTATACATCCCTCAGTCACTATCGCATGTTTTCCTGAAAAAACCAAAAACAAAAAAAAAAGATAGACTCTGGGAATCTGTGCATTTCCAAGGCCCAAAAAGGCCTTTGTGAGCATCTAATCCCAGTCCCCCAGAGCTGCATACTGTAACTCTGGTGAATGTCTGCCACCAGCACAGACAGCAAAGACCCTGCTTGCTTCAGGGCTTGAGGCCACTGTTACCATGACAAGAGATGATTACAGAAAATCAGGTCAGGGCCTTCCTGACACTTTCGTAATAGGCAGAAGAAAGAAGCAGAGACAACCTCAGGATCTATGTGCTCCTCAGATGTCTGCTTCTTGATGGGGGAAAAGATGAAAGCAGGCTAATCACCCTTCCTCATTAGCATGCTTATCAGAGAAAGTCCAGGCCTTTATTCTTTGACTTGTTGGCTCACAGCATCTTACTCCCTTAATTATCCTGCCTGAGACTTGGGGAGGATTTTTTTTCTTTTACCTCTTTGTGCTTTTCCGGCTTTACTCTTTCTGCATTGCCAATGAACTCCTGAACTACTAAATCCTTTCCACAGTTTATTTTCCTTTGAATAATAAAAGGAGGTACATCCGATTTGGTTGTCCTTTGTTGCATATTTATTATGCTGACAGTTTTTATTATGCTGCTGGGCTTTTTTCCCCCAGAAAATAACGGCATTGACTATTATTTTCTAGGACCACAGAGGGTAATGTATGCCAGAAATCAGAGACAAATACACACGTGGAGAGCTAGTTAATATTTGCAATGAGAATAAACTAAAGCTGATCTTGTGTCTTTTCAACCTTGAAAGAGAGAACTATTTTTTTTTTTTTTTTTTTTGCTAACAGAAGAAGGAGAAAAAAAAAAACAAAGACAACAAAAGGCTATTAAAATAATGGTAACGGTAATAGCACGCATGATAGTGCAGTCTGTTACTATCTAGGCTGTGTCTGACAGACACTGTCTTAGCTTCCTTTACAGCTGCCCTGCTAAAATAGCCTAACAATAGCACCTCATGGGAGAAAGGGTTCTTTCTGGCTTACAGTTCAAAGGTGCAGTGGACCATGGCAGGGGAGGTAAAGCAGATGATCACATTGCAAGGCCAGTCAAGAAATGGGGATTGCTGCATGCTGCTGCTCAGCTAACTTTCTTGTTAGTATGCAATCCACGTGACCTAGGACCAGGGTGGCGCCTCCACAATGAATGGGTCTTCTCACCTTAACTAACCTGATAGAGAAAATTTCCCACATGCTTGCCTCTATCTCTAGTGATTCTAAACCTCTTCAAGTTAACAATTGTGTATCGTCATAGACACCAAATATGTGAAGTTGGGAATTTTGGTTTTTTTTCCACTCCAAACAATTCTTTAACATTACTGCATGTCCTACAGTTTGATTTAATTCTGGCATAGTCACTTGGGCTTTGCATGTAACTCCACAGGACCAGAGTTCAGTCCCATGAGTCTCCCCTTTGTTGAATGCCAGGTTTATGTCTCAGGCATCCCGTTGTCAACTCTAACAAGTGTAACCAGAGAGACCCACAACCCCTCCTAAGCTTTGCTGAATTGCTATCACAGCTCACAAAAAATCACAGCAGCTCTTGACTTAATTGTTTAGCAGTTTAATATAAAGGATGTAGCTCAAGAAATTCGTCACAGAAGAGATAAACAAAGTAAAGCACATGGAAGGAGCACGTCTCCAAATGACCTTGATGTGTCCCCCAACCCAGAAGCTAAGGAGATTGTGGAGAGTCCATTATGTAACTGCTGGGCATGGATGGCGAGGAAATGCAGTCTCCAGGCCCTCTCTTCTCCCAGGTACACCTGGAACTGAAACGCTAAATTTCTAATCATTTTTTGAGCTTTCTGGTGTGCTGCCTCCATCCTGAAGTGCTCCGGGGTATCATTGAAAGTTCATCATTGTCATAAACTGTGCTAAATAACAAATGAGTTTCTTCTATCATTTGAAAACCCCAGAGGTGTTAGCGTAGAGCCAAAGACCAGGACCACATACCTGTTTTCTTATTACAGAAAGGAAGCCACTGATAAACTGGGATTTTGGTCCTAGACAATATTGAAACATACATTAGGTTGGGTCATTTCTGGACCTTTCATCAATTCAGGTTGTTTCTTGAATTTTCCTGGATGAAGTACACTGGTAAAAAGATGAAGGAGATAAATCAGAGCCCAGCCCCATGGTCCTCCCCAGCCTGGGATGCATACTTCATAGGGATGCAGTGTAAAATTACACTAAATGTTTTAAATCTAAAAGTGACCTAGTGTTATTAAAAAAAAAATCTTTCAAATAGATTCATGTTTGTGCACTAAATATGATTTACACATATTAGATATAAAATAAAATGCAATTGATTTCTTACCATCTTCCCTGGACCTCGCTGCTCTGTACATTACAATACCTTATTGTTTGAATAATGAATTTTTCTCAGTGTTTCTTACCTTCCAACCATATAAACATTAGATAATTAATTTACACACCACTCGGGAGATATCTAGCTGGTAAAATTATATAAACAACTTATTTTGCCTTCCGAGAAACTGAGGCAAAGGACATAGGGCCTCATAAGTCACTGTCAGGGATATTTAGCCAGCATATTATTATTTCTAGCTGTCCTTTATATCGCCTCTTTCCAATGCAGTGAAAACTCTGCAGTAAGGAAAGGAAACAAATTCCTGTGGGCTTTTCTGAACATTCAGACCTCACATTTCTTATGCCACTTCCTTCTAGTAATCCTAATTGGAAAAAAAAAAAAAAACACATGAGACTTATGTGCCTCTTTTCACTGGAGTGATGACACTTGCTTGTGACTTTAACACCGGTCGTCACTTGGGGAAAGGTGGAGATAAGGAGTAAGAATCTTGACCAACTGAAGGATAGATTGTTTAACGGATCTTGTAGAAAGGGCCAAGACCTGAGGAATCCTAGAATAGAATAAATGCTCTATAAGAATGGAAGTATGTCACTAAAGGCACATTAAGCTGGGATGAGTGGAGGAATCAAATGGGTACACGGAATAATTAATAAGCCTGTGCTGTTGTTTATAGTCCTAGGGTTCTGTGTTTCTGTGGCCACTGACAAGAGTAATCCTGTGTAAACGTAGAACTCATTCACTCCCAGTTGTAATCAGCCAGCAGTTACTGGTTAGCACACATAGTTCCTTATAGTATATGCCTTTCTTTCTAAAAGAAAAAAGTCGGATGTAATCATGTCTTCATTCTAAAAGACAGTTTTTAAACAAAGAAGAGACTCCTTGGTCGACGGAGATGTCAGTCATGCATTTCTCAAAGAAGCCGTGGTGAGCAAATTGATTCAAAATGAAAAGTGGTTTGCGAGCTCCTACAGTGACAACTCTGACATGCAACTCAACCCACCTTTAAATTTGTTTTTCCCAGAAAACATTCTAAATGTCATGTTCTGAAACTTCTTTTTAATTATATAGGACATTGTAATTTTCATAATGGAGGAAGTCAGTGTTCTCTCAGGATAGATTATTGAATTTCAAATTTGACAAACATTGCCTAAACTAGTTTTTGCGTTTTGCACATTTCTATAGGTTCTTGTCTTCAGTTAGTTGGAAAGTCGTAAGATATCATGTGTAAGTCTCAATTTCTCAGCAGCTAAATTCTAGTTTACTAAAACCATTAATGAAGTCTCACAATTCCTAGGTATGACTTTGTGGAAGTTGAAGATGTCTCAGAAAGTAGTACCATTGTCAGAGGAAGGTGGTGTGGCCACAAGGAGATCCCTCCAAGGATAACTTCAAGAACAAACCAGATTAAAATCACATTTAAATCTGATGACTACTTTGTGGCAAAACCTGGATTCAAGATTTATTATTCATTTGTGGTGAGTAGCTAACACGCCCTCTGATCCAAACACACACTGGCTTCATAGAGCATAAGGATCATTTTCTGTGATTAAATACAGTACTGTAAGGGTAATGTCGTACCTTATTGCATGTGTTATTCCTTCCCTATGGACAGAATCTTAAAGAATGCCTGTGTTTGTAAAGAAAGTCATTTGGATCTAGTACCACAAACTTGAGGGCATGAGTTTTAAAGGGAAATTAGAAAATAGAAATGCGAGTCTATAGTGTAGTGATTTCAACCAAAGCAATGTAAGTATATATGGCCAAATGGGTGGGGGTGGTGTGTGTGTGTGTGTGTGTGTGTATTAAACATGTTTTAAGAGTTAAAACAGACAACAAAATATTTCTCCCTTAGGTTTGAAAAGTTGTTCACAAATTTTATCATAGAATTAAAATCCTGCTAATTTTAGCTTAAATAATGCCCAACAGTTGAGACGAGTCCATGTTGCTGACCAAGAACCTGAGTAAGCATCTTAAAGACCATAAAGTCTTACTTTGGGCTCAATAATCTGAATCCTGTTTGATATACTCATGCTAATGTATAACTGCCTGCCGTTCTACCTAAACCTCTTAACAGCCATTTTCAACATCAAATAGTTCTGAGCATTTGGAAATATCCAACTTCATAGTGGGCTGGAATCTAAATAGTAGATAATTCTAGCTGTTGAGCCACACATGGTCATGTATCTTCATCTCTCATCCATTCATCTAGATAAAGGATTAGTGTCAAGAAGAACATAGTCTCTAAATGGCATCCATTTGTTGGGTCTTTGTTGTCTTTTCTGTTTGAATTTAATTTAGAAAAGAAGAATGTCTTGCTGTTTTTATCATCTAATGTTTTCTTGCATTGTTCTAAGCTATTAAACACTAAGGGAATTCTATATCAAAACAGTCAATGAAAAGCTAGCATAAGCTGACACTGGTTCAAGTTTTAATTTGGAAGCCATCCATTATGTTTTATATTATTGGAGACTTATATGAGCCTGTGAAGCATTGAAATTAAGAGTGAGTGCTTAGTTTTTTCATTTCTTTCTGTTTAATGTATGTACTCAGTGAAACATCTGTTCACAATTGTTTGCAGGCAAAGTAGACTTGGAAAGTTCAACTGGTGATGGGCAGACAGGCTTAGCAAAAGACCTTTTTTCTCTTAAGATATCAAAGATGGCTACTCTAGAGCATGTACCTTCTGTGATGCCATAGCCATGATTAAGTTAAATTGTCCATAAGTCAGAGACAGCTTATTTGTATTATTTATTTATTTGTTTGTTTGTTTGTTTATTGTGTATGTGTATGTGACTGTGCTGGTACCTGACCATGTAGGTTCTTTTGGAGATATATGTAAACTTCTCAACCTTACTTTTTAAATTTTTACTTACTCTTTGATAATTTCATACATGACTATGGG
>JANHMN010000006.1:86124173-86135084 GCA_030674055.1 Rhabdomys pumilio | reverse complement strand
AGAGAGAGAGAGAGAGAGAGAGAGAGAGAGAGAGAGAGAGAGAGAGATTGTAGTGATGGCTTCCCATGAATGTCTAAAGACCTGAGTTTGGATCTCAAGAACCCAAAGAAGCCAAATGTGGTGGGACAAATCCCAGTGAGATATGAGCTCTGGAAGCTCATTAAACCATCTAGCCTGACCCATATAGTGGCAGATAACAGAGACCCTTCCTGAAACAAGGTGGAGGGTGAGGGCTGACAGCTGAGGTTGCCACACATGCTTCATGGCATGTTCACTCCTGTACTTCTACCACTCACATATGTGGATGTGACCTCCCAAATATGATATATTAAATACATGTATAATATATATATATATATATATATATATATATATATATGTGTGTGTGTGTGTGTGTGTGTGTGTGTGTGTGTGTGTGTATGTGTGTTTGTGTGTGTGTGTTGGCACATTTATTTCTAGCTCTTTTAACCCATAAAAATCCATGAGAATGTCTTACTATCTCTCTTTCCAAGGTGGGGACTGGCTAGACAGGACATTGCTAGAAGGATCATGATGTTTAGTTAGCTAAACTAATCAACATCTAACCATTACCTAAGATACATCTGAGAGTTTGGTGGGGTTAGTGATAAAAAGCAATTCTCAATAATATAGAAAAAGAAACACATATGTAAAACATAGCCTTCAATCTGAAAATTGAAAATCTCTAAGCCTACAGTCCTACAGCTATGTCAAGGGCTTTAGGCTGTTTTGCTTTGGGCCTTGTAGTATACTGAAGAAGCTGGAGGTAAGAGTTGACTTGGGGATAAGAATGGAGCAGGGAAGGGAGTGGCAGCCAAAGGGGCCAAATGTTAGAGAAAGTGTAGAATAATGATGCAACACACAATCAAATCTGAATCTGCCTTAGCAACCATTCAACCTCAAGGAGCTTTCAGCAGCAGCCTGATCTTTCATCAATCTGTGCAATTAGAGTTCAAGCAGACAGGACTCAGTGCTATGTCCTGCCAAGCTGGCCTTCTTCATGACCAGCACTGAGAGCCTTGAAATATTTAGGAGTTTTGAATAAATAAGTTCCTGGTATCCCAGAAATCTCTTTGTGGAGGGGCTTTTATGAGATCTCAAGTACTTTGCAGAATTTTAATAAACTCCATAAACACTTGAATAAATGTGTGTGTGTGTGTGTGTGTGTGTGTGTGTGTGTGTGTGTGTAGGGGTGTGTTTATTGGCTTTTATAGAAAAAATTCATACAATATGTTTTGATTGCATTCTTTCCCCTTTCATAACATCAGAGGCTTTCAGAATAAAGTGTTATCCATGAGGCTGAGAACCTGTTGTTTTAATAGCCCAAACCACTGTTTCTCCATTTGTAAGCCCAGAAAGATCCACTTGAATCATAAAATGTACAGACTGTCTATGAACCATATAGGTGTAGCCACAATCTGTACCCCAACAACAAAGCTATTTTTATGTTGTAGGAGGGTGAGAGTCAAATTACATAGCTGTTCTAACAAACTTCCAGAAGAGAAAAGGTTGTGAACAGCAGAAACCTGCTCCTAACAGTTCTGGAAGCTCAAAGCTTGAAATCTGGGTATGAACATGGCTCTGATCATGGTTCTGATGATCTTCTGGGCTGAATTCTGTACACATAATCTCACATGATGGTTACTGAGAGGGCAAAACAGCCCTCTGAGATGATTTTCTGAAGGTCACAACTGCACTTGCGGAGAGCTACAACCTCATGACTTAATGATGTCATATAATGATGTCACACCTTTGATTTGAACACACCTTATTGAGGATCAGGATTTTATATGTGAATTTTGAGAATGTACCAAGGTCCCTCAAGGAAGAACCAAATAAACACTAGAGGCACTTTCAAATAAGATTGTATTAAAAGTAGGTATATGATGCGAATCCAGTTCCCAATTAGAAACATACATCTTTCAGACAGTGAAGGAGAGTCAGAGACCCAAAGCTCTGATTCTTTTCGGCCCCAACATATCTATTCTTCCTCCTGAGTCACCTTTGAACTGGTAATGATAACTGAGATATAGTTTTAATAAAAATCCTAATAGTAATAATAAATTTAGATTTGACAAAGGCCTTAACGTTGTAGCTGTGGAAAAGTGTTCATTCCTAATATATATTCATAAAATACTGAACAAACAGCTCTTAAGATATTCCTTTGGGTCAAAGGTAAGCTAGGACCCTGAAGAAAATAGATACAAAGCCATGGTGTTCCTGTCATCTGCTGGTATTTTCTTTCTTTCCTGAACGAATAAAATCAGGTATTACTGTAAGGAAAAAAAAACTAAATGTCCCTAGTACTTTAGTCTCTTCAATAAATATCTCTATATCAAATAAAAATGTGAATAATTAATACACAATTATTTCATTCAGCCACCAGTCATAACTTAGTCAGGGAAGTATCTTTTTTCATTGTAGAAAATTTAAACTAAGAATACAAAATTCTAATTAAAACATTATTGCTGAAGGGAGCTCAAAATTAAAAAGACATAGCTCTAATTTCAATTTTCAGCCAAGTACCTAGTATTAATTTAATGTTATAATTAACATAAACAACTGTTTTGATTCAGTTATCTTCATAGACTTTTCATGTGAGTGTTTGTCATAAAACATATGTGGTAACATATACTGCGTAATCACAGCAGTTGGTAGATAGAGACAGTACAATTAAAACATTCAAGACCATCCTGAGCTACTTTAGACCCATTTCAGGACAAAAGGAAGGGACTTTGGCGAGGGATCCACAATTAAGCCCACTGTCTGATCCTCAGAAAAGAGTAGTTCAGTGCCCAACATCTACATTGGGCAGTTCACAGTGGCTTGAACTTCTAGCTCCAGCGGATCCAATGCTCTCTTCTAGCCACCACTAGCACCTTCACACATGTAGCATGCATGTGTTTACATGCATACACACATACACATATATTCACACTTGCACACACTTACACAAACACTCACACACAAATACAAAATAAAAGTAAAAACAGAAATGGAGAATTTATTGTATTTTATGAATGCATGTATATATCAAGTAATACATCACTATGAAAATAAAATGGCTATTTGATGGTGTTAGTTTTAGACAGAGTAACACGACAGATTTTATTATTGTGAAATTTCCTCTTTGAATCACTACAGACCACCCATATGTAAACTCCTTAACAGAATACTCAATACTTCTCTCATCAGAAATCAAAATTACTAATTGATTTTGAACATACAGTGGACTGTAAACTAGTTCTTGAATAATTCATTGGCTTGTTCAGGAGTCACATTATCTAAAGTAACGTTGAACATAGGTGTTGGGGATGCAGTCAAGTTCTAGATTCCAGCTTACACGAGGCGAGATGGGAGATATCAAATAAACCTCTGCTAATGCAAGCTGAGGGTTTGGAGAAGGGGAGATAGAGAAAATTGTGTTCGAGTAAAAATAAGGCTGCCAGTAAAAGAAAAAAATGAAAAGTTCAGATTCATTCCATCCCATCAGAAATGAGAAAGTGTCTTGGCCTGCTCTCAGGTAAATCCTTACCTGCCCTAAGGATTTACATATAACAGCAAGAAGGTCTAAGACTAAAGAGGAGGAGGAGACCCAGGTTACCTCAGACTCTATCTACAGAGGACCAGTGAGGGAGGCCTCAGAAATCATCATAATTCCAGGAGAGTGATTCATAGACAAGTATTCCTTTTAAAACCATCTAAGAATGTTTTATGACATGGACACCCAGAACATGAGTCTTTGTCAGAATGTCTTGGAAGACAAAGCCTGTAAGCTTTACTTTCAAAGGTCAGCTCTGATGTACAGATGTCTTGAGAATGTTTTTCCTTGATAAGAATTCTTGATACAGAAAGCAGAACACTGGAATTAACCCCTCGATTCTTATAGTACCGTGTCCAAGATGCAATATACTGATGTTCATTGCATACTACTGAGCTCACAGGTCCAGTTTTGTAGGACCTATATTCTGTCACTAGACTAGGAACCTCAAAGACAATGGCATCACTGTATCTGTGATAGAGTACCTGTGACAGAAACGGCAGGTACTCAGTGTACATTGGTACTTGAATTCAAAAAACGTTGGGAAAAATCACTGGACACTTCTCAAAGTACTATAGACCAAACACAAAACAGGATCACGTGATATGAGATATGGCATGTGTCCTGTGACATTCAAATGCCCCATATAGTTTTGAATGAATTAATACAAATTATCAGTCATGTTTAACTATATTAAAATGGTCAGGAGACTAACACATTTCTTTCATGAGACTTTTCACATCTATATGAACCTATTTCAGTCTCGTAAAGAGAAAAATTCCACATTCCCTTAATTTCAAAATATCTTCAATTCGAATACCATTCTAATTTGAGTGTTCCATTGTTGTCTGTGTGGGGTCATGAGAGCAAGTTCCCAAGACATCTACTGTGAGAATATTCATGCTAAGTTATGCAAAAGAAAAGAGCGGAAGGAGGTAGGTGGAGGAAGAAAAAGAGGAAAGAGAAAGAGGGGGAGAAGGAAAAGGAATAAAAGAGAGACTAAGAGATGGGGAGAGAAAGGAAGAATGGAAGGAGAGAGAAAAGAAGTATGCACAGGGAAGAAATGGAAGAGAGAGAGGAACAAAGGAGGAGGGATAGAGAGAGTGTTTGAAAGGGGGAGGGGAGTAAGGTATGGATTTGTGAACAGAAGGAAGAATGCGGGAAAGGAGGAAGGGGAGGAAGAAATATAATAAAATAAAAAAACAGAGTGGCCTTTTCCTTCGTACATCCTCACAGGTGTCCCACTTCACCCTTACTCCTGAGCCAAGTGACGACTATATTCATAACATCACTGTTTCTGCTGGTTAGCTTTCACCAACTTGACAGAAGCTAGAGGCATCTGAGAATTACGGCCTCAATTGAGACTGCACCTCTCTCAGACTAGTAGACTATTCTATAAAGCACTTTTTGAATAATAATTGATGAAGGAGGGACTGAACCACTGTGGACAGTGTTACCCTTGAGCAGCTGGTTTCATAGGAAAGTCATCTGAAAAAGCCAGCAAGCTGCAGTTCTCCAAAGCCTCTGCTTCGGGTCCTGCCTGCACACTCCTGCCCTGCTTAAGTTCCTGCCTCAGAAACCCCTCACTAGATTTAAATCAGTCGTGTCTGTCTATCTCATATGTGCACACACTAGCATGACATAAGGGTGGAGGTTAGAGGACAAGCTTGGATGTTGATTTTCACTTTCCACCTTGTTTGAGCTCCGATCTTTTTTGTTTCTCACTGTTGCCTAAGCCAAGTGACCTAGCCTGAGAGCGGCCATCCTCAACCTGTGGTCACAACCCCCAGAGACCATTGGAAAACATAGATATTTATGTTCATAACATAATATCATATTATAAAATATCATAGATATTATGGTTCATAACACAAACCAAATTACAGTTATGATGTAGCGTGAAAAATAATTTTATGGTTAGGGTCACCACAACATGAGGAACAGTAATAAAGGTTCATAGCATTAGGAAAGTTGAGAACCACTGTTCTAGAGACTCTCATGCTTCACTACCCACCTCGTCATAGAAACACTGATGTCATGCATTTATTCTTTGATATCTGGCTTTTATGTAGGGCTGGAGATTCCAACCTGGGTCCTTATGCTTGCGTGGCAAGCATTTTACACACTGAGCCACCACCTCGGGCCTTAAATCAGTCTCCCAAATGAAATGAGATGTTTCCATTTATACAAAAATAGTGTCTTAGGCTCCTGGGGTTTTTATTCATTGTTTGAAATTTATAATACAGTCCCACTTAGTGGAGTATTTTATTTCATGAAATGTATCTATGTATATTTATCATCTCCAGGATAAGCTTATAATTAAGTGGCTATTTTCATTATACAGCCTTAGATTTTTTTTTGCTGTAGAACCATTACGGTTAATCCATCTCTCATAAATTGTCATAAAAGAGAAAGTTCTGTTAATAAATGCCCATAAGCAACAGAATTGTTTTCAATAAAATACAAAGAAATTGTGTGTTTATGGGTGGTTAAAGGGGAGATTTTTAAGATGGAATTTATAGTACTAAATAAAACATAAAAGTTTCTCTCATCTCTCTCTCATCTGCATTCAAGGCTTCTAGCTGAATGTTGCATGTATACATTTTAAGATAAACAGGAAGATGGATTAGATACCAATTGCTTGTTTTATCTTTTCCCCAAGGCAGTCACCATAAGAGGGCTCAGGATACTAAAATATGATTTTTATATTTTAGGCAAACCAAACAATTTATGAACTTAGAACCTTTTTGTAAAAAAAAAAAAAACTGAAAAAAAAGAGTAGCAATGATAAACGTAAAATCAAAGCTATGATATGGTTATATTCACAGTAGAAGGTGAATATTTTGTTAAAGCACGCATGACTCCTAGAGACAGGAAAGAGGCCTCTTGTGGGCCATTCATTATGGACTTCATCATAGCAGCCATGTGGGTTTCTTTCCACAGGTATATCTGTGAACACTGTGTCCACTCTTGTGTGAAATGACTTGCAGGATGGCTTTCCAGTACTTTCATTGTGAGGCCATTCCACAGTTTAATGGATATTACTATTGGGAAAACTTTGTAGATATAGAACCTGCATTTTTCTCATATTCAATTTCATATCCTGACTTCTAGTTAGGCCCCTAGGGAGCAACATGAATAATTCTATCCCTTCATGGGGATGCAATTTTGAAATTTTGGAGGTTTGTATTGTACTACACAAGTCACATTCTTAAAAAAAATGAGGCATGTACCCTTGCATCAAGGACTTTATTCTTTAGTCAGTTAACAATATATTGGGTTTTAGGCTCTTGCCTCATAAGTCATGCTCTCAGTCTACTAATCAATCAGTACACCTCTTAGTAAGGTCAACAGGCAGCATGAATATGCGTCTGAAATCAGTATAGCACATGGTCCAGCAGTAAGCTCCCAGGCCAGGCTGCAGCACCGTGCTGTTTCTGTCGCTGCACTTCTGAGACCTTCCAGCACTTTCCTCACATCTTTCCATTGGAGCTTTATCTTTTCAGCTAAAGTTCTTACAGCTGTAGGTTGAATGATGACCAAACCAGTCAAAACAAGTTTGCATTAAACCTCATAAACTCTTTACTGCAGATATCTCTATATTGTAGTACTCACTTTACATTTATCATTGTTATTCGGAGGCGCCGTTTCATTAATATCTTTGTCCTACCTATATCTTGTGATCTATATCTACTGTGATCTCAACATTACCATATTAGTGTAAATAACCGATTCAATATACTCTCACAAGGACATGCACATGACACAGTGTTGACCTTACTTAAGGGCCTCTGTCCGACAAGCACCTTGCCCCTTTTGAACTCAACAGACATCTGTCTTCTCTGTGTCTTTCGTACTGATGAGTCATATTACCTATGTAAGAGAACCTTTTCTCCAGATTCCTGGTCACTTATCTATAACACTGATTATTGTCTTTTTTCTAGCATGATCTTGCATTGTCATGAAACCCTAATGTGTTTTCCATCCTCAGAGTTAGTGATCATATCAGCACCATGAAGGGTTTTTTTTGACTGTGCATTTCTCCTTTAAGTTGAATTTATTTTCATCTTCAACTAGATATAGGTTTTGAATAAGTCTTAAAAGATCTTGACCCTGTTAGCAGTGTTGAACCTATAGAAGTATTAACCTTAAATTTCAGTATTAAGTCGGATGGTGCTGGCGCACGCTTTTAATCTCAGCACTTGGGAGGCAGAGGCAGGCAGATTTCTGAGTTCGAGGCTAGCCTGGTCTACAGAGTGAGTTCCAGGACAGCCAGGACTATACAGAGAAACCCTGTCTTGAAAAAAAAAAACCAACAAAAAATAAAACCAAAAACCAAAACAAAACAAAACAAAACAAATTTCGGTATTAAGGTCCCCGATAGAGTAGCTTTGACATATCAAAGGACAAAAATGTACAGACAAATAGTCTTTTCACACAGGCTTAAATTAATTGAATCAGTCACCTTCTATGTGACACTCTTAGCATTACTGTTAGGGTGATTCCATTATGTTTCACCAAGAAGAAAACTACCTTCAAGATAAATCTAAGTGTTGAACTGTGGTTTTGCGGATAAGAACGTAGCTCTGGGGGCTGCTATTGGTTCTGTTGCTTTACCTGTTTAAAGGTATAACAACTAGAAATAAGATTAATTTTAGAGCCAGCCTTCAACCACCAGGTAGTGTTCTTTTAAACTACTAAATGAATTCCCAGTTGATAAGTAGTGGGTTTCTATGAAGAATCTGATAACAGCAATAGAAAATCTGATAACATCAGTGCCACAATTGTGACCTCAGAGAACATTCATTCTCTCAATTCTTACTGAGATTCTATTGCATCTTAGGAATTGTATTTGTTGCTATGGAGCCTGGAAAGAAATTGAAAATGAAGAAAAGCTTCTATAAACTAAACTCAGAGATGTGAGCAGCTACACCAGACCTGGCCATGATTGTTCGTTTTTTTCTGCCATAAAGAGTTCTTTCAAACTGTCATACATATTTTGATTATATCCACTCATCCTGCTCCAACTTTTTACATATCCTTCAGCTCCCTCCTTTTCCACACAACACTGTCCCCTTTTTCTTTCTTAATTTTCTCATTAAGGCTAATTAGAGCTGTCAAAATACTGTTGAATAATTAACCTTCCACTTGAGCATGGTCAAACTATTTAAGGAAAACTGAGCCTTCCTTTCCCAGCAGCTAGGAATTGCCGATAACTCCCCCAAAAGGGGCTAGAGCCTTGTGCTTAACTCTCCTCTCAATGCTGAGGTTTTGTCTGTAGATTTGTGCAGGTCATGTGCATGCTATCATAGCTACCATGACTTCACATGCCAGCAGCCCTGTTAGATGCAGAAGACACTCTTTTCTGTAGCCATCTACTACCTCTGGGTCTTTTACTATTTTCATCATGTCTTCAGAAATGATCCCTGAGTCTTTAGAGAAGGAAGTATAGTGTATATATGTTCCGTTTAGAACTGCATGATCTACAGTCTCTTGGTCTCTGTACCTTGCATCTCTAGGTTGGTAATTATCTACTTCAAATAGATGATTCTCTGATAAGAGATGACAAGATGATAAGATGCATGTGATGATTGTTTATTCAGAATTAGATTAATGCTGTTTCTGCCCAGCAGAATAATAATGCTTAGCTCTCTCCTAGGCTCTCTGATCAGTCTGGCTACAGGCTTTTAGCCCAATAATGGTGTCAAGTATGAGTTTCATTTTATGTGGTAGGACATAAATCCAATCAGAAGTGGTTGATGGTTCCTACAAACATCATGGAACTACTTCACCCTCTTACTATTATAGTTCACAACTTTTATACAAGGATAAGACTAATGATTAATTTTCTCCTTTGGTATCTGGCATCATTTTCACTATGAAAGCAATCGAGTAGGGGTGAAGCTTCCAGATCAATACCCTCTTAATTTCTCCATATCCTATGGATTAAGAATGCCTTATCCTCAGCAATAGGATCTTGTTGTCAAGTTGTGGACGGCAACCAGGAGATTAGAAATACCTTTTCATCTTGTAGAATCTATGAGAAGTTACTGGACAATAATTCCAAAAGAAGCAACTCATTTCTGGAATTTGAGTTTTTATTTCCTAACCCTAGCTGACTAGTAGAGGTCTGACTATGCTTCTTAAAGGATGGAAAATAGACTTCCTTAAATGGAAAAGAGTTAGGAGAAATTTCCAAGAAAAAGCAATAACTAGTATTAAAAACAAATGTTAGAGCTGATAAAGTATAAAATAGTCCTGAAAGCCTGGGGTCTATGTGAATAGTCAGAGATGATGTCAGAGAAGACAGGACCCAGCTCAGAAAGGTTAATGCATTTATCAAGAGACATAAAGCTTTGAAGAACCTCTGAGACATCCTGAACATAAAGACTCCATGCATAGCTTATCTCTCTCTGTTTGGGTTTTGTTTCTGGAGAGCAATTTAGCAAGCAGGCTTGTAAAGAAAGGATTACAACTGGTCGGGAACAGATAAGGACACTTTAGAAAAGACATGATAAACTCAGAAACTGCTTTGAGAATATCTTTTGAATGAGTAAGAAAGAATGAGGATTCTGTGATGAATTGGGGGATATTTGTGCACAGCTTTCAAAGGCACTGTCAAGTAAAAGTCATATTTTTCTTCGCAAGGGAACATAGGAAAATAAAAACTGTTTGTGGATGAGTTGACAATTGACATTTTGGGCATGCTGACATTGAAGTACCTATGAAACATCCAATAAGAACAAGCCAGAGGGAGAGTTCTCAGCCAAGAGTTCATGGTCTGAAATCTGGAGTCGGGCATCATTGATATATAAATAAATGAAAAAGGCAGAGAATTTAGCACATTGCTTAGGTGCTACATATTAAGTTTCCAAATCTTGGGAAATGTTGACATTTGAGATGTCAAGAAAAAAAAAGTGACTATGGAGAGGGAAAAGCTGAAAAGGTACATCAGAGTGATACCACAAAACTGAAGGAGAAGATCTACGAAAGAGCCATCGACAGGCTAAGAGTAAGAAGGAGGTCATGTACCTCTATGGCTAAAAAGGGTAACTGGACTTGACAAATCTTGGAGGATTTCACTGACAGAGTAGCTGCAGTGATGACTTCTTCTGAAAAACATCTGAATCTTTTTACTTTATGTATGTGCTGGGGTCAAGTAGGGAGTGACACACATCAAAGTGCATCTTTCCAGGTCAGAGGTCAACTTGTAGAAGTCAACTTTTTCCTTCCATATGTGTATCTAGAGTATCAAACTCAGATCTTCAGGTTTGGCAGAAAACTCCTTTGACTGACTGATCCGTTTTCACAACTCTAAGACATCTGATTTTAAATACTAAACACACAGACAC
>JANHMN010000006.1:86086874-86124163 GCA_030674055.1 Rhabdomys pumilio | reverse complement strand
TTCACAACTCTAAGACATCTGATTTTAAATACTAAACACACAGACACACAGACACACACACACACACACACACACACACACACACACACACACAGAGAGAGAGAGAGAGAGAGAGAGAGAGAGAGAGAGAGAGATGCCCACTTTAGCATATCTATGGTAGATATGTGAATAAAAAGAAAGAAACAGAGAAAAGGAGAGAGCAACAGAAAGAAGACAGAAAGAAGAAAGCAAGAGAGGGAGAGGGGAATGGAAGTATTGCCAGTTTCGAAAGTATTGCAAATGTTTTTAAATTAATTTTATTTTACATCCTGACCACAGTTTCCTCTCCCTCCTCTCCTCCAAAGCTACTTCCCATGCCACCTCCCATCCCTCCCCCATCCATACCTTTTTTGGTTTCTTTTCAGAAAAGGGGCCGGCCTCCAATGGATATCAACAAGCCATGGCATATCAAGTTGCAGTAAGACTAGCCACCTCTTCTTTTATTAAGGCTTGACAAGGCAACCCAGTAGGGAGAAAGTGTACCAAAGGCAGGCAACAAAGCACCTGCTGTCACTGTTAGGAGTCCCACAAGAAGGCCAAGTTGCACAAATGTAACATATACGTGGTTAGCCTAGGTCAGTCCCATGCAGCCTCTCTGGTTGGTGGTTCAGTCTCTTTGCACCCTTATGAGCCCATGTTAAAAATCTACATGAGCCATTTTATAAAACTATAGACCCAAGAGGCACACTTCTATGAGGTAAAGAATTAATTCAAATTAAAATCAACTACAGTAAACCAATTCAAGAAGTGGTTTAAACCCTCATCAAACAAGTTGAGTGGCCTGAGTCTGGGGGAAATGATATGTAGATTTGTCTGGGTATTGTTTCCTTTTCTGTTTCTATGATAATACAACCTGGTCAAAAGAAACTTAAGGATGAAAAGGTTTAGTTTTGGCTTCTGATTCTACAGGAATAAAGTTCATCATACACACAGAGAGCATGCCATGACACCCAGAGCAAAAAGTACAGTTGTGGGCAAAGCTATAAACTCACATAGCCCATCCCTTCGATTTATTTACTCCAGCAAGTCTCCGGATCATGAACTTTCTATAATCTCAACTAAAAATGCCACCCACTGAGGACCATTTTCACCTATAATAGACATTTTTTCTTTCAAACTACCATAATCTGCATCAACGTCAGTAGTTGGGTATAGAAGCAATAGATGATGATGACTGTTCCTGAGACACAATGGCTTTCTCAGGGTTATATTCAAAGTCCTATGACTTTTGGATGCTTTTGGAGACTTTTTAGGAATCTCAGAGGTTTGTAAGGACTTGAATGGAGGCACCCAATCCCCACATTTTTTTTTGAGCATAAGGAAATCTTACTTTCCAATGAAGGCAAAACCTTTTACAGCAGTAAAGCTTGAACAGCCTCTGACAGCCGAGAGATAACCGAATTATGTCTTCAAAGATTTGGAAGTTTACAAGGCAGTGCAAAACAAAATGTTTCCTCTCTGAAATAACACTGAGTTCGTGTGGCTTGTTTAGATGTTAATATACTTAATAGATTCTGGACGGAAATCACTCTAGCTCTGTCAAAAATCCAATATCAAGTTTTCTGTTTATTTTTAAGAGAATATGAAGTTCAGGATAAAATATCTCCCAAAAGCAATATTCTTTACCATTTATAGTAAATCCTCAGCTTCTGATTCCACCACTAAGGCGAGGGCAGAAGATAACACACTGTTCTCTTGAGGCAGAGATGTCGGCTACCTTCTATTCTTATCTCCTATAAAAATTTAAAGCCTTTTGTTGTTAGCTTTGCTCTCAAAAAAAAAAATCCCATCTGCCATACTCCACACAGGGTTATTGTGGATGCTTTTCTTGCTTTTCTTTATGCTACATAAAGAAAAAGCATCATATATATATGTGTGTGTGTGTGTGTGTGTGTGTGTGTGTGTGTGTGTATAGTAAATCCTCAGCTTCTGATTCCACATATATGTATATATACACATACACATATATACACATATACATATATATACATGTGGGATATATATATATATATATATATATATATATATATATGCCTTGACTACAGCTATTTGAGGGAGCATGAGCAGAGGTGGGTACAGCTTCAGAAAATCTCTAGTCTTCAGCCTCCCTCACTCAACATCTGTAGACCCTGTGTTTAAATACACTACTGTTTTGCTATAAGCTGTCTTTCTCCATTCCTTTTTCTGTCCGTTATTCTGCCTTCCATTGCTCGGGGAAGCATCTGAGCAGACCTCAGGATAAAGTTATTCTAATTAGGTATCTTTTACCTGAGCTAAAGTTTCTATATTTAATGTGACTTTTACTGTTTTTCCCCCAACTTTATGTAGAAATCTGAAAGAGAGCACCTATTTTCTCTGATGGCTCTGGAAACAAGTGCTAAAGCAGTACTGTGCTGTCGACGTGTTAAGTCAAGGTTTAGGAGAGAGAAGCTGAGCCCAGCCACCTATGACCCTAAGTGCTCCTCTGCAGCTGTTAAGCAGAGAGCTTTTGTTCCCTTGACCTAGCTGGTGAGAACTTGCTGAAGCGCAAGGCCTTTTCACTTTACACAGTACAGGTATTCCTATTACTTAGGAAGCCTCTTCCATACCTGCCGGTCACACTGTCAGGAGTTCACCAAAGAACTCGCAGGGGCATGGATTTCACATTAAGGTTTGATACCATCTGATAGACTAGTGTGAGCTGGACTATTATTGCTTTCCAGCTTACACCCCTCGCCTGCACAGGCAGTGCCCTTTAGTAAGAGTGTCTCCTCTGTATGAGGAGTTTTCACTTCAACTTTTCTACACACAAACATTGTATTAAGATAGTAGACTTCAAAATATTGGGAAACAGTATCAAATTCAAATATAATCAAGTGCTGATTTAATGCCTTTTAAAATAGACCTTTTGTAACGGGAAATAAGAAGCGACACCATTGATCACTCCTGATGGCAAGGAAGATTAGCAGCACTTTGTAGGGCTTTGAAGAAGACAGGTCCTAACATTCTCTTTGCCTTTTTGGGAGGGGGGTATTAGAAAAGAGTATATCAAATAGTGATGCTGTGCATACTTATAGTGTGAAGACAGTTACTAGAATCATTTGAATGGTCAGGAAAGTTCCTGTGGCTTCTGAGATATCAGATATAGAGAGAATGGGAATGTATTTCACTGCTGATATATCAAGATGTCTTAATTTTTCTGTTCTTGAGACAAAAATACTCTGAGAAAACCAACTAAAGAAGGAAGAAAGAGAGAGGAAGGGTAGTAGTGAGGATGGGAAAAAAAGAGGAGAGAGGGAGGGAGGGAGGGAAGGAGGGAGGGAGGGAGGGAGGGAAGGAGGAAAGGAAGGAGGGAGGGAGGGAGGGAGGAAAGGTAGAGGAGATTATTTTGACTCAGTTCAGGATACACAGTCTGTCAGGGCAGGAAATCACAACAGCAAAAGCTTGAGGAAGCTGAGCACATTACCGATACAGTCAGAAAACACAGAGAGAGGTACATGCTTGCAGTCAGTTCATTTTCTCCTTCTTAGACTATATTGTATCTAGTATCATATTCCAGGACCAGGGAATGGTGCCTTCCGCAGTGGAACATCTTTCCATCTCAGTTAACCTAATCAGAACTATCCCCAAGAAGCATGTTCAGAAACCTGTAATTCTGATCTCATCTGGTTGACAACTGAGCTTAGGCACTGAAGAAGGCCTATTGTATACTAAACAAGAGTTTCAAACCTTATCCCAAGTAAATCCTCAGTAGGCCCAATGTTAAGAAAAAAAATGTGTGACTAAATAAAACATGTACTAGTGTGAAACCCATCTGGACTAAGGCAGAAGGGAGTGATTGGATTCTGGCTCTCATGAATTAGCTATGTCCCTGTTGGGGAGATGTGACTGATGCTGTGTGTGTGTCACTCCTGCTATGGTCAGCCCTCAATTATCCACAGCTGGCCCAAGTCTCTCTTCTTTACTTGGAGATACAACTTAAATCACCACTCCCTCTAGGAAGGGCTATTATTGTAGTAGAGAGATGAACTGGAAACTTATAATTTCTTTGGAAAGTCGGTTGTCATATGGTGTTTTGCTAAAGCAGACACCGGTGAAAGGATGTTTTGCTACACCAAGCACGTGAAAGGATACGTGCTGAAGAATTCTTCACTAACAACACTCATGTATTGGTCTACCGTACGTTGTGCAGTTAATCTCCATAGGAGAAAAATACACTAATAAACTTCTAGTGATATTCTGGTGACTTCTTGCTGCTTCCACAGAATCAGATTGCAGAGTGATGTCGGTCAATACAGACTCACATAGAGTTTTGCTAAGACAGACAAACATGCCAGACCCAGGGTGAGGCAAGACCAGTGGAGGACACATGATGTTTGGAGGGAGTATAAATAGAACTCAATGGACAGTGACAGGGGCTTGCTTGCATAGCTAGCTTTGCAACACTTCTTTGTCTCGAGTCTTCGCTGATCTTCACTTTATTGAGAGAGGTACGGCAAAGAACTTCTCTTGACATAATCGCCCCTGCTGATCCATGCTCGGTGGAGGCCTAGCTATTCCTGCTAGGTCATGCCATGGCTGCTGATTCGTGTTTGCTATCGCAACACTACTGAGTTGGACTTCTAGTGTATTCCTTAAGTGTTTTCAAGTGGATCAAGCTGCTCCTGCCGAACGCTGTAAACGCAACAGCCGATCTCCTGACAAGGCAAAGGGGCTTTACTCCAAAGAACAATTTCTACAGGCCCACTTCCCCTGTGTCCTAATAACCTTTCTTTTCTACTACCTCTGGTGGGTGATGGGCTAGAAGAGAGGGTAAAGCATTTATGAGCCCATATTAAAAGTAGATTTTTTTTAAATTAAGACTACCAAGAAATGAGTAATAGAAAGACCATACAATGTTTTCAAAGCTGCAGTCAGTGACAACGGTGATAAACACTTATATTGCAGGAGTCCAAGCAAGTTGCATGGAGAAGCCTGCAAACCTGGAACAGTCCTCACAGGGAGGGGAAATGTTGACATGTGGGAATCGTAGAACCAAGACCACGAGCAACACAATATCTGTTCATTGAAAATTCTCTAAACAATGTAGTCTCCAACAACAAAATTGCAATATTTAATCTCTGTGCTAAAAAATAGCAATAACAGACTCCATTGTAGAAATATTTCAACCAGAACTGCAGTTGGGATAAATGATGACCCAGTCCAAGAAGAGGCTGAACTCTTGTATATGCTAGTATCTTGCACATGGACAGAACCTTCTGAATTTTACATTCCACCAACAATTTGCAAAGTGATCATTTCCTCTCATCAGAATAAACTTTTGTTTTAAAGGCTGCATAAAAATAGTCTTTTTATACATATAATCATTACAGCTAATAAACAATGTAATCACCCAACTCTCTCCATTTAGTTTACAAGGCAATCCCCTAGCCTGGGGAAGTACCTAGCAGGAAGTAGGGACTCCATGACCTGCTGAAAGGAGGAAATAGACAGCTGAAATGTATAGAGGGAACTAGAGAAAATAGTTACTTCTTTCTTTTCCCTGTGAAAAAAGCCTGCAAAGAGACTGTGTGGACCCCTCTCTAGTGCTGGCACGTGGGCCTTCAGAGAATCTAAACAGAGCTGAGCTATTGTTTCCAATGTATCTATGAGTATGCTACATCTAGCTTGTATGAGATGAAGACAAATGGAATGTGTGAGAGTTTTAGAAGCTTTTAGAAAATCTCAATTCCTGTGTTATGTGATAATATATTGGGCCATTATAGAAGTAAATAAAATAGCCAACAGACATTTTTATTAAGGAAAAATATAAAAAGGCTTCAAATTGACAACTTTTGCCAAGAACTTATCTACTCCTTGACATGTAAGAGCCTACTTAGCAACACCCCCAAATTCATCTTCATTTCAAAGCAAGAATATGGAAGAACTGAGTTATTAAAGTAACTATTTCCAATTGACTTCTCAGGGGTCAATTTGGAAATAGAAAGAAGAGAGTTGCATTTATGTCAGTTAATTCCTCCCTCTAGCAGAAATTAATAGAGTCACCTTCTGAGGGGCCATAGAGATGAAAACACTACACTTGTTTTGGGAAGAATACAATGAACTTACATTTCTTTAATGCTCACATTAACTGTGTAGTAAGGGAAGTGTCCCTGGCTCATTTGCCATTCAGAAATGGTGAGCTTGAAGTGACCCTTCCCCAAAGCCAGCAGTGCAATGTTCCAACTGGAGTCTGATTTAGAAAGTTCTGTCCCCATTTGACATTTTACCAGGCTGATTTTTAAATCCCTTTCTTTAGCTGAAATCGGGGTCCTTAATCTACAAAGTCTAGGACCTCTGGACTTGCCCATTTTTTTAAGGCAAGGGGTTTGCTTTTATGTTGTGTGTCCTCAAAGATCCTCTGTGGGGGAAAAAAACTAGCAATGGCCATTTGTATTCAAGCATCATTGTGACCCCTGCTGGCAGTGAGATAGCTTATAGTAATCCCACTGAATCGATTCCTGCAGGCTGACCTGAGAAGTCCTCATGAGGCACTTAAGAAATCCTCATCTCTGGTTTCCTCTGATCAGGCAAGCTTTTCAACTCCTCTTTGAGAGAGGAAGGTAATTCTGTACCCTGCTGAGGGATGAGATAGGACTAATTGTATTTTAGTGAAAAATGCATCCTTAGGGGTTGATAAACAAAATAAAGAATGACCCCTAATTTTATGATTGCCTGGGAAGAGTTAGAAAGTTTCCAAATCTAACATAAAATTTCTTTCCTTGACAATTTTTTTTTCTATCATCACTCTAAGTAGCTAAGATTTACTATTAATTTTCTAGGAAATTCATTGTATTGTTTAATTCACTAAAAACAGGGTCGATAAAATGTGCCTCTTCCCCCCTCTCTTTCTCTACACACACACACACACACACACACACACACACACACACACACACACACTGAAAGGGGCCAAGGAACAGGGCAATAGATTTGACTAAATCCCAGCTCCTTCCATAGTAGTGCAATGCTGTATAGCATACCAAATACTCAAAGCCCAGGCACTAGACTATCTACCTGAGGTGATAATATTTATCTCTTTAGGGGTTTCAGTCTGTGTCTGTAAGCAAATGGTAGTTATGACGAGAGCTCCATGGAAACCATGACCTCAAAGTCTTGTGTACCTTGATCAAGTTTTTGGACATGTCTAGATTTGGTTAATTGAAGTGGAAAGACCCACCATAAATGTGGGAGGTAGTCTTCCACGGGCTGGGTACTGGACTGAATAGTAAGGAGAAAGCAAGACAAGCATATTTGTTCATTTTTATCTGTTTCTTAAGTGTGGGCAGAACATGAACAAACATGTTCCTATTTCTATGACTTCCCTACCTTTGAACTGTGAAACAAAATCAACTCTCAAGTCTCTTTTGTCAGATATTTTGTCTCACCAATAAGACGAGTAACTGCTACATCATGGTTTTCTCTTTCAAACTTCTAACATTATTTTCTCTCTAAAGTCAGATCCTGCATACTTTAATTACCAATGAAATGATCTGAGTTTTTAAAGATAATTACTTTAGCTTGGGGATTTTGGTGACAAGGCCTTAATTTTCATACCGATTATAATTCTCATCTTCTCTAATAATAACTTTAACAATGTTGCTAGCTTTGGGCTAGGACAAAGATAATCTGTTTATAGGATGGCAGTCAAATACAAAGAAATTAAGTAATTCTTGCTAAATTTAGCAAAGTCATAAAAAGCAATTTAAAAAAAATTTGATCATAAAAATGAGACTTTCTGAGAATAGACCACAGATGTAGGGATTGTGCTTAGCATGCAGAAGACCCAAGCTTCATCTCTAATGCTACCTTTCCCTACCAAAGAAATAGTATTTCCTTCCTCAAGCACAGTTACATAAACCAAAAAAGCAAATAAACAGAATGGATTTTTGTTAGTTTTTCAGGCTTTGTACAAAATACAAGAAATTAAACTATGAATTTCCCAGGTCTCTTTTACTTCTCCTGATTTTGAAATGAATTATTTCCTTAAGGTCACAAGATGAATCCCTCAGCCCTCCACTTTAGCTTAGCAGTATAAACAGTATTTAAGATTAGCTGCACGATATCAAAAGTACAATCTCTAGTCATTTTCAGGTTCCTGTGACTGCACTGCATGTTCTCTTTGAAATCCACTTAGGCATTTATGGAAGCCTGTACTTTGCACAAACCAAGTAGACTTGTTTGTCTTAAGCAAAAAGATTCCTTGCGAATGAAAGTTCAGCAAAAATCAAAGTGCGGAGTTGGCTTTAGGTTCAGACATCTGAGGATCTTCTCAGAAACCAGGCTCCTCCTCACACCATAGCATCATCCTGTCTCCCTATTTCCTTGTCTCTTAAAGTTACTGGAAACATGAGGAATGAGACACACATTAGGGACAGTTTTCACTTTCACACAGTGCCTGAGGTAAAGTGAAAAAGTACAAAGGGCAGACACTACTATAGAATGCTCCAACCCCCCTACTGCTTTCCTTTAAGAAAAGTAAATTATTCTCTCATACAATATGTTTTGACTACATTTTCCTCTCCTTCTTCCAGCTCCACTCCACCTCCTCTCCCATCTAGAACCAATCTGTTTCTATCTGATTACAAGACAACAGGCTTCTTAGCAATAACAACAAAGCATAATAAAATATAGTAAGATAAAACGAAAATCATCATATCAGAGCTGAGCAAGTCAAGCCAACAGTGAAGTTTGGTTTGTTTTTTTTTTTTTTTAAGCTCCAAGAGAAGTCACAAGAATCAGAGACCTACTTATTTGCACACCCAGGCGTCCCATAAAAATAAACTGAAAACTGTAGTATATACACAGAGGACCAAGTATAGACCTGCACAGACCCTGTGCCTGCTGCTTTAGTCTCTGTGAGTTCATATGAGCTTTGCTCAGTTGATTTAGAAGGAATCTACTGGTCTTAGAGGGAATTCTCCTGGTGTCCCCCATCCCCTCAGACTCTTACACTCTTTCTGCTTCCTATTCCTTGATGTCTCCTGAGCCCTAAAGGGATAGGGGGCATTCGAAGGAGACATCCCATTTAGAGCTATGTGGCCCAAGGTCACTCTCTCTGTGTACGTAAGTCTGGCTGTGGATCTTTGTATTTTCCTCATCTGCTGAAGGAAGAAATTTCTCTGATGATTCCTGAATAAAAGACTGATCTATGAGTATAACAGAATATCATTAGGAGTGATTAGGACTCATTAGCACAACTCTTATTTTAAGACCAGAAGCTTTTAGTTTTTCTTTGGGTCTACATGCTTTCTATTCCCTAGTTCTTGGTCACCCAAGCAGTATCAGTATGGTATCCACTTACTGGTGTGGGCCTTGAGTCAAATCAGACTTTGGTTGGTTACTCCCACAAGCTTTGTGTAGCCCTTGTTCTGGTACATCTTACAGGCTGTACAGAATTGTAGATCGAAGGCTTTGTGGCTGTGTTGGTGTTTATGTTTTAGTTTTGGTAGCCCAGGTAGCACCTTCCTATACCAAAGACACTAGAACATGGGGTGAAGGTTCAATGTAGTCAACAGCTTGACTCCTCCATGTTCAATGAGTTATGTGGGTGTTGTCTTTGCCAATTGGGCCTGGCTGTCAGTTTGTGGAGAGCAACATATTATCTTGGCAACAGCCTGGTTTGTTTGGGGATTCCCATAGAATCCCTTTGGTCAAGAACTGAATTAGGATGTGACCCAGTCCTGGTATTGGAAGCTTCATTTGGTGACAAGAGATGGCCAGATGGGACTCAATCTCCCCCATTATTTAAAAACTTCATTAAGATTGCTTTCACGTATTTTAGTTTTCTACTGCACTAGGTTTTCATAGCATCCCTCAAATACCCTTCAATTCTAGATGTCTCTCTGTATATTCCCTTCCTTAACCCAATCCCCTATCCCACTCCCGTCCCCACCACAACCTGAGCTCACCCACAAGATCTGTTCTGTTTTCTTCTTCCAGGGATTTCCATGATTCCATTAGTCCCTTCTTCTGTACCCAATGTCTCTGAGTCTGCAGAATGTAATTTGGTTATCATTTACTTAATAGCCAATATCCACATACAAGCAAACACATACATTTTATCTTCCTGGGACTCGGTTACTTCATGATTTTGTGTGATTCCATCTATTTGCTTGTGCATTTTATGATGTCATGTTTTCAACAGTTGACTAATATTCAGTTCATTGTGTAAATATGCCACATTTTATTTATTCATTCTTCTACTGAATGACATTTTGATTGATACCAATTTCTGGCTATTGTGAATAAGCAGCAATGAAGACGCTTGAGCAAGTATGTGGTAGAATGATGGATCCTTTGGGTATATTCCCAAAAGTGATCTATAGAGACCTTGAGGTAGATCAATTCTCATTTTTCTGAGGAACTGTCACACTGATTTCCATAGTGGCTTTAAGAGTTTGTATTCCCACCAGCAATGGAGGAATGTTCCCCTTATTCCACATCCTCACCAGGATGAACTGTCACTTGTAATATTGATCTTAGCCATTCTGCTAGGTTAAAATGGAATCTCAAAGTAGCTTTGATTTACTTTTCCCTGATGGGTAAGGGTGATGAACATTTAAGTAGTTCTTAACCATTTGAGATTCCTCTTTTGAGAATTCTCTATTTAGATTTGTACCACATTTTTAATATGAATTATTTGGTTGGCTTTTTAGCCCTCTATCAGATGTGGAGTTGGTAAAAAATTTTTTCCTGTCCTGTAGGCAGTTTTGAACAATTGACAGTGTGCTTTGCTTTTCAGTTTCAAGAGGTCCTGTTTATTAATTATTGGTCTTAGTGGCTGTGCTATCAGTGTTCTGTTAAGAAAGTTATCTCCTGTGCCAAAGAATTCAAGCCCATCCCTCCCCTTCTCTTTCATAACACCCAGTGTATCTGATTTTATTTTGAGGTCATAGATACACTTAGACTTGAGTTTTGTTTAAGGTGATAAGTATGAATATATATGCTTTCTTCTATATGTATATATCCATTTTGACCAGAACCTTTACTTTTTCTTTTTTTCTTTCTCTTTCATTCTTATTTTTTTTCTGTCTTTCTTACTTTCTTTCTGTTTTGAGAGTCTGTTGTCCTGTAGATTATGATGTGGTATTATTATACTTCTGTAGTACAACTTAAAATCAGAGATCTTGATACCTCCAGCAGTTCTTTTATTATTCAGGATTGTTTTAGCCATTCTGTTTGTGTGTGTTTGTGTGTGAGTGTGAGTGTGTGTGTGTGTGTGTGTGTGTGTGTGTGTGTGTGTGCATGTGAAGCTGGACTTTGTCCTGACAATATCTGTGAGGAAATTTTACTGGAATTTGATGAAAAATGTATTGAATCTGTAGATCGCTTTTGGTAGGATGGCCATTGTTATTATGTTAATCCTACTGATCTGTGATCATGGGAGTTCTTTCTATCTTCTGATATCTTCTTCAATTTCTTTCTTCAAAGACTAGAAGTTCAAAGACATACTAGTTTTTCACTTGCTTGGTTAGAGTTATCTCAAGTCTTTCATTAATTTTTATTCCATATGTATAAGTATTTCCCCTTCATGTATGTTTGTTCACCATCAGCATACCTGGTGCCCACAGAAGCCAATCAAGAGTGTCAGATCCCTGTAACATGAGTTACAGACAGATGTGAACCACCATGATGGTGCTAGGAATCCAACCTAAGTCCTCTAGAAAAGCAGCTAGTACTCTTAGCATCCATGCCATCTCGGTGACCTTCCAATGGTTTGTCTTAATAGAAAGGAAAGTTTACAGATTTTCTTCTGCACCTAGTTTCTCGGCAAGATATCAGAGCACCATCTCCGATAGCATTTCCTTGGTATAATCTAAGTTTTCTGTAATCTTCTCTCTCTTTTTTTTTTTTTTTTTTGCAAGATGGAAAAATAACGATAGAAATAATTGCCAAAGCTGTATTTTTTTGGTTTGCATTTTTCTGGATAATACCTTCAAAGGTTCTATGATATAGTAAGTGTATGCATTAATGAACTTGTCTAAAAAAAATCTATCTCTTCTCTCCAACCAGTACTTATAAGTTGTCAACTTTTACTTCCTCAATTTTGGTGGAATAATATCTGACCTATAATAACAACCCTTTGTGCATGTAAGCACAGCATGATCTTATCTAGATTTCAGATATTATTCCCATGGTTTCCTTCAAATTAGTGATGTCAGGTTTCTTATAACTCTAAGAGTCATCTTGTGTTAAATTCCAGAAACACACTGACATTTTCTACCTTTTAAAGGCACTACTTGGTTCTAATTAATTATTCATTCTGGGCTTTTACTATGTGTCTATTGCATGCTTTTGGTTTAAGACTAGAAAGATGGATCATCAGATAAGAGTGCCTTGTGCTCCTGCAGAATACCTCAGTTTGGTTCCCAGAACCCACGTCAGATGGCTTGCAGCCACTTGTAACTTCAGTTCCAGTGGGGTTCAGCATCCTCTTCTGGGCTCTGAGGGCACCTGTACACATGGCCATATATACACAGAGACACAGATATATACGTAAAAATAAAATCAGTCTTAAAAAAAAAATACTTCTTGCCAGTCACCGGTGACCTTCCTTCTCATACTTTTTTAGAAGTGGTTCACTGACTAGGAGTCAGCATGCTATCCAACAAAGTATGCCCGTTGGATCAGAGTCTGCTTGTTTCTGTGTGTTTAGCATTTGCCTTGTCCCACCCCTGCACACAGTGCTGCATTATCATGTCTGCTTTTAGGGTTTTGGCTTCATGACAGAAAATCAAGTACTGCAGGAACAAAAGGCTTTGTTCTAAAGATCTCCCCTGTGGAGTGATCCTGTTCCACTGTTCCAGGTTTGACAACTGTGACTTTACCTCATTGGGTCATAAGCAGAGACTTCATTGTAGCGATAGCTTTGATAGCGTGTTTCTTAGTTGCTGTCTCATGGATTCCAACAATCCTTTAGTGTGTTTCTAATCATAAAAAAAAAAAACAAACAAATAAACAAACAAAAACCACTTCAAAGCATTAGCTCAAACAAGGACCAAACAAACAGGATTAGCAAAAAGATTTTATTTTCTAACTCTGAGGGGTGAATGCAAAAGAGCAAACAAAAGAAAAGTATTTCACGTGATAAAATGTCCTCGAGGAAACGTCATCTGCCACTTTCCTGGAGTTCATGTACTTTGTTAAGTTAAAGACTGTTTGACTAAAAGCTTGGAGACACTGTAAGTAACTGCATATGTTTTGTGGTGACAGTGAACACGGTTCCTCTAGCAATGAGTGTTTCATGGCCCATGTGCTCATGCACAATTTAGGATGAAAATGAACCACCGTACTAAATGAGATGGGCTGGGTGGTCCACCTGATCACAGCACATCTGCAATATAAGCATGCAGCAGCTGTCTTCAAACCAGGAATCCCCAGCTGTACTCTCAAGGCATAGGTGAGGTATTTGTTTTGGACATTCACTGAACGGACTCTGTATGTGGCAAGCTCAGCCTGCTGGAGGAGTAAGTGGGGTATATGTTGACTTATAATCTCCTACCTTCTCTCTTAGATGACCCCGGAGAAACCATTTGGAAGGGCAAGTTATTGGAAGGAATTCCTTCCAATAATAGAAGTCCCCACTTGTGTCTTTGTCTTTAGTAGCAAAGATAGTTATTGAAAACATTTGCTACTATAGTGTTGTTTTATCCCCAGATAGATTTGCTTTTTAGTCTGTGGGTAAACTGTCTTCAGAGCCTAACCAGTAAATAGTTTTTAACCCTAATTTAATTGCATGTGTCATGGCTGCTTTTTACCTTTTATTCTCTCTCTCTCTCTCTCTCTCTCTCTCTCTCTGTATGGCCTGTGTGTGTGTGTGTGTGTGTGTGTGTGTGTGTGTGTGTGTGTGTGTGTGTGTGTGTGTATGTGAATATGTGTATGAATGTGTGTGTGTGATGTGCATGTATTTTTGGAAATGTAAGGACATGGGTGTACGTAGAGGAGAGACATGCTCATGAGCATAAACACCTCAGGTAGAGACCTCAGGTATACCTAATGTTTCAACACATTGTCTTGCATTACATAGAGTTCACTGTGGTCTAGTCTAGAACCCTTTAGTTTTCTTCTTTACATAATACCCTATTTAGTAATTAGTGAGTGCTATTTTTCATTAGAAGGCCACTGTCTTATGAAAGGGAATCTATGAATGACACCTTTCAGAACATAATTTAAAATAGATAAGACATTAAGTATAAACCTTCAAGCATATTCCAATCAATATTTTTTTATTTTTCATTATTGTATTAAAACTGTATCATTATGACAAGGCCAGGCTGGTCTACAGAGCTAGTTCTGGGACATCCAGGACTACACAAAGAAAGACTCTCTCAAAAAACAAGAAAATAATTTTCTTAGTAAAGCTAGATATTTGCTTATGAAAATTTTGTAATATATAAACAAAAGGACAATAAAAACCATTTACCTTTCAGAGTTAACTAATATAAGTATCTTTGTAAATATATGTTTTATTTTTGCTTGTTAGACACCTATACATGTTTTTTTTTGTTGTTTTTTTGTTTTTTTGTTTTGTTTTGTTTTGGTGAAACTACATAATATAAAGCATGACCTTCTATTGTCCTTGGATCTATGACTTCGTTTTATTTTAAAGATATCAATTGTCAGTTCCATCTGTCACATGTTTGTTCATCAGTCTACCCTTATACTTGTAATTTTGTTTTGATAGCTTTTGGATTTATACATTTTCTACAGACACACTGTATTTTTTTTATGTTTTTCAAGTATGGTTTCTGTGCTTAGAAATATTGCTTCTCAGGCTGGTGAAAGGGTGCCTGTAACCAAGCAGGATAATTTGAATTTGATTCCTGGGTCTAGGAGGTCAAAGGAGAGCACTTACTATCAAAAAATGTGCTCTGACTACCACATAGGTACCAGGGTACATCCACCCATACACATGTGTACACACACCCACATGCACGTACACACACATGCACATACACATGCATGCACATATACGCACAAATACACACATGCACACAGGGACTTTAATAATATATTAGTATAAATTTTCCAAAGAAATAATGCTTTCCTTCTGCACTGATAGAAAATATTTATCTATTTTCATACAATGCATTGGTTTCATTTCTTTATGCCTCCACCATGATTCTCTCCCACATAAATCAAACTCTGTTTACCATGCTACTTTATACTGAGGATCAGAGTCTCATGCTTGCTTTTTAAACCAAAGAAGGAATGGCAGAGAATGAGCATCGCATGTTCATGTCAAATAAGCACAAGAATATGAGCTAAGAAAAATATTATATTAAATGATATAAATGTATGAAGACTGCAATGCTATGGTTATCAAATGATTTATAATATTATTTGAGCTTAAAATAGCAAGTTACTACAGAGACACGGTAGCTGCTGGAGATCTAACTCTGAAGCTTGAGGGGAGGTATGCTGGGTGATTCATTCAACCCTCTGAGCTCAAGTTTTTCATGTCCCTAGAGAAGTCATTCTCCACCTATGTCTATAAGGTATATGTCTACAATGTCTATAAGGTACAATAAAGTACCCCTCATCATCACATGAGGTGCCATGCGTGACTGGAAGAACAGAGTAACCAAGACATGGACTTCCTCCATTCTGCCATGGATGTTGCAGTTCAGAGCAGAAGATACAGAAACCAAGACCTAAACATGCACGGAATTCATGGAGTTAGGAAATCATTATTTCGGTCCTGGGATGGGACATGGCTGTAAAGTGTTTGCCTGAGTGTGCTTTAACAAAGAGCAGAAAAGCGTTCTTTAGACACTGGGAAGTTATGACACAGTTCACCTGATTACTCACTGTTTTTTCTATTTTAGCATCACGTCATGTGATGGTGAGAGCACTGCTCTGCTAAGAGCACTCATAAAAAGGAGTGTGAGCCTGGAGCTTAAAAACAAGCCATCTAAACTAATCATGCTGATATGTAAGTCATAGAATATAGGTAGCTACCACACAAAGTGTGTCCTGAAAACACAGCTAAGTACTTGAGGTCAAGTAGAAAATAAAAGAACAGAGTCTCTGCCATTGTAGTTAATTACATCATCAGCAAAAAAAAAAATGGGACATCAATCATTTCAGACATTCATAACAACTTTGATGAAATGAAATAAGCTCAAAGGCAAGCAGAGAGTGACCTAGAATGAGGATATCTTTAACGAGATGCTCAATGCTATTCTCTAAAGATCTGATGTTTCAGCAGACAACTAACTGTTGAGGAGCCAGCTCCAGGAACATTTGATGGAAATGCGTACAGGCAGAGACAACAGCATACAATTAAAGGGCAAAGAAATTGGAAGCTATCTGAAGGAGACTAGGGAGTCCATTGTGGACATAATGGACTCAGTAGGAAATGCTGAACACCAAATTAGGGAGAGGGCACAAGAAATGAGTTCTCACAGACTGTGGACAGGACATGGGCACCACATGTAATAGAAAGAACCATTGAGTAGCCTTATTAGAGGATCAAAAGGGTTTGATGCAATTTCAGCACCTTGCTAGTTGCCACTGGAACACGACTGCTCAAGCAGCAGTATCAGGCAGGTTAGCCGAGGAGATGGAAAATTATCACACAGGATGTGTATCTACAAATGATATTACACACACACACACACACACACACACACACACACACAGCACACCACACACATCACAGCACAGTGCCAGAAACTCAGTATCATAAAGGATGCTGTTTGCTTTTATAAGTTTATTTTAACTATGTCACTTATAAATGATGACAAGCTTAACATAGAACTTGGCTTCTTTTAAACAACACATATTTGTGTAACTAAGAGAAAATGAAGTTGCATTTTATCTGGAATGTAATGAATTCATTTATCGTTTGTTACTATTAAAGTTTCTGACTGGAATTCTGTAACCCAGACAGTGAATAAGCTCAAAATTCTTTGAGCAATATATGTCTAGGTATTTATATATGAAATGTTTACTTTGAAAAGGCCTCTTACACATTCTTTCTCTGTCCCTCCCTCCCTTTATCTCTCCCTCCCATCTCTGTGTGCAAGGATAAGTGTGTATGCATACTTGTGTGTGCAAGTGTATGGGTATCTGCTTCTGTGTGTCCGTGCGTATGAGTATAGTTGAGCATGTGTTACTGTACATATGTGGAAATCAGAGAACAGCCTCAGGTATCAGTCCTTGTGTTCCATCTTGGTATAGACAGTCTCTTATTCAGTGATAAGTATACCAGGCTACCTAGCCCTTGAGCTTCCATGGGATTCTCCTGTCTCCTCTCACCTCTCCATAGGAGCTCTGGAATTAAATGCACATTGCCATACTTGGTATTTTGTGAGTTCTGTGAACTCAAACCCAAACCTTCATGTGTGTATGACAGGTAATTTACCCACTGAACCATCTCTCCCTACCCAACAAAGTACCTCGTATGTAGGTAGGTAGGTTGGGAGACAGACAAAGGCAGAGAGAGAGAGAGAGAGAGAGAGAGAACTGGAATCATAGAATTTGTTAAATATTGCCTCTGGAAGTGACACCCCAGATGTATACTCTGTTTTTCTGCTGTCAGGTTGGCTGCAACTGTGGGCACCCCACCCACAATCATTCTGTAAGACAGCTGTGATGACAAGAAAGAACATGTCACATCTTCTACTTATGACTATAGCTTCACCCAAAGGTGTCTACATCCCAGAGTTTGCTATGTGTCTCCTGAGGTTGGGTTATATATAACCCATTTGTTATTTGTCAATTGTTAACAATAAGAAAATTGGCCTGAAAAAATTTAAAACTCTTTCTAGTTCTCAGACCTCAAAAGAGCCTTTCAGGATTTCACGATGTTCACCTAACTCATCACTTGATTTTGGCATTAACTTTGTGGAAATTTCCCAGGTCTGTGTCTCAAATTCAAGTCTGTCTCATGAGATCCTATTGTCTACAAGAAAATTTCCACTATTTTAACACATGTGTTGTGTGAGTACCTCAAACATACCACGTTCAGCACACTGGTTAATCTTCTGGAGGAACTAAGCTGCTTACCACGCAAGATTCCAATAAAAATGTCTTCTTTTCGACATGAAAATGTTCTCATCCTATCTGAGGATCAGGTGTCTGGCTCAATGTTATATGACCAGAGTGATATCAAAGAACTCTGATGAGTTTAATGATTTCAAACTCTTTAAGGGATGAGATGCTGTCTTACTCACTTATGGCTCGACCTCACTTTAGAGACTACACTCTAACATGGTAGGTAATTAACAGATGTTACATGAACAGCTGAAATGAAAACTGTATGATCTGCAAATTGCTCATGGCATTATCTCCCTGTACTGCAGCTTGACTATGACTTGAATGTGTGCTCAGGAGCTCGGGTGGTGAACAGCTTGTTCTCTGAGGGCAATGGTAAGGCCACCTGGGTATTAATTAATGTAGTCCTCCAGCCTCTTGGCTTCCTGTCTCTTCATGTGATCTCTGCCTCTCACATGGGCTGTCACTGTGATGTGTCTGCCTTAGGCCCTTGCCAGTGGGCTAATGAACAGGGCTGCCCAATTTGGGACTTTTCAGTAACCAAAACTTTGAGTAAGACTTATTTCTTTGTTAAGGACTCAGTTTGGGGTGGTGGTTATAAGTAATGAAAGCATACTCACATACCTAGGGATATTCTCCCACAAATTGTTGTCTTTCCACCAGCGCTACCTGGTAGTCTGCTTCCAAGAGGCTCCTATAAAAAGCTCAGTCCTCATTTTACAACAGGTCCTTTCTGCTTCCTCTATGCACCGATCATATATTTGCTGTTTCTTTCTCTTTATTCACTGATGTTGCTTTAGAATAATGGTCAATAGCCAGTTGCTTTCTCCTACCTCATGTGCGATTCAGTTCTCTGTAGGTGAACAGCTGACATTTCCTTCAGTGCCAATATTTATACGTAAACTAATGTCATCATTGCCAATCAAAAGATGCACTTTCAGACCCTCATGTTGCAAATGAAATTAGACCTGATTCTCAGCTCTCATTCAGTAAGCTTACTGAGGCAAGTAAGCTTTCAGTTGCTGAGTGTGTCTTTGTATCATCACAAGATACCTCATACTCAACTCAGACTGAAAGAAATTCCCAGGATGAATTAGTTTAGCAGATACAAGAAGCTTCCGACACCATATAGAAATGGTAAGTTCACTTCTCCTTCCCATTGTGCATGCATGCTTGTGTGTGTGTGTGTGTGTGTGTGTGTGTGTGTGTGTGTGTAATTTACTGGTGCTGGACTAGTTAATGTGAAAGTAGCATGTAAAAAGATACTTTTGCCTTTCAGGATAATTCTTTCTGTGAGGTCAGTGTCTCTCACAAATCCTTTAGACTTGTCGGAGATAACTTTCTTAGGCCAGTACTGTACTGTCTGTCTGTTGCCAGTCCCCCAGTCATGGTCTTACCTTTGCTCTTCTTCCTGACATTTGTTAATGGAGTCTGGGACAGCCTTCTGAGGTTAATCTTTGAAAAGATCATTGGTGTTGAGCACTGTCTCAGCAGGCAGCATTGAACTTGATTTAGAACCTTGTTTAAACCAAACGCATATCAATAATGACAATAATTATTCTTTCTCTATATTAAGCACTTATTAAATGCCAGTTATAATTGCATAATTACTACTTTCAATTCATGAAACAGCCTTGCAGTTTAAACAGCCCAGCCCATTACAGATGAAGAACAGAAGGATTAGAGGCTGAGAAGGTCACTAGAGGTCACACTAATAGATGGCCAAATTAAATTTGACCTTCTGTCTTTATATTTTCTATTTCACCCATATTTACAAGAAAATACTAGCACAGTTGTTCATGTTTGGAGTGAGACGGTTTCTTGTGTACAGATGCCTCATAGCAATGGTGACTTGTTTACTGAGAATGTAGCCTTGTTCCTGTTGTCCTGTATTTAAAACAAGATGAGGAGGCTGAGATGCAGCCATCTGGGAACAGTGAATTGAACAGAGTGGTGACTGACTCATGGATGTGTCTTTACTTTCCAGGAGGATTTCCAACCTGAAGCAGCCTCAGAGACCAACTGGGAATCAGTCACAAGCTCTTTCTCTGTGAGTAATTTATTATTCTGTTGCCAGTGAACAAAACTGCTGGACAAGCCTAGGTCAGCCTCAGAGGGACCTCAACTGCATTAAGAACCCAGGCTTGACTGCAAGCCAAATCGCAGGCAGTTTGAGTTCCTCTGTTTCTTTCAGGAACACTCCTGGTTGGCTCCTCTTTAACATTTGCAATTTTAAGGGTCTTTCCAGTCTGGGAAAATCTGCCTGTTTACAGTATGATGACTTAAGTGAAAATCAGCCATGCACAGGGTTCTGATTAGCAACAGAACACGTCTTACCCTGCGGCTGTAAAATGGTTCACATCTCATTTTATTTCCTCCAAATTTAGTCATTTCTCAGGATCCTGTCACCTTATCTGCTTTGCATGCAAAACACAGAGCTTGCCTTCACCAGTCCTGCATGTAGAACTTATGCAGTAATCAAACACAAGATAATAAAGTCAAGTTCTTAGCCAGGTTCAAGAGTGGTGAACGAGTGTCTGTGGTTCTAACGTGGAGCCACCGGGCTGAATCAGTGTTACTGTTTTTAAGCCAGTGCTATTTTTTTCTTACCGAGGGAATGTTTTTAATTCCTTCTGTAGCAAGGATTCAGCAAACCTGGAATCTGTGCTTCTTGACATCCCCCAGGGTGGCCAATCAATTTATATTTACACCCTCTGCCCCGAGGCTCAGGGATCATTGAAGAAAAGGAAGTAAAGAGGTTGTAAAGACCAGAGGTAGTAGACATCTGCAGAAAAACCGTACATTCCAGACTTGAGGAGATAATTACAAACATGAATTTACAGCAGCTGTGATTACACACAGATGACCTGCACAAGATCAAGGAAAAGAGAATCCCACCATGGTGGGGAAACTCATGAAGTCTCTCCCTAGCAAAGGAGCAATTGATGGCTTCTGGAAATTGAGGGGTCATTTCTCTTCAGAGACAAGGCCCATGACGGGCACTCATAGAGTGGATTGTTCTACACCTGAGCATGTACAGGCAGCACTGAGGGTATTTCATTCTGGTTTTTGGTTTTTTTAAGAGCCCATGAAAATGAGAGGGTAAGTGTTGGGGAAATAGGGGTAGAAGAAGAAAGGATAGAGTGAGAGATAGAAAAATAAATTAACATTCTAATTTATCTTTATAAATATACAAGAGAATCTCAATGAGACCACATTATATACATACTTGAAATTATCAAAAAGTTCAAACAAATATTACATTAGGGGACTATGTAGAAAGAATACTGAGGATTGGTGGTGATGGTCTGGGCTTCACATGCTCGGTGCTTAGTTCAGTGTGTGCAAGCTCTGTCAGATGCAAAACATCAATATTAAGCAGGCAGCAATGACATAGTCCTCCGGCTCAGGAGAAGGGCAGGGCAGGTATCGTCCTGTGGCTAATGACACAATATACACCAGGGCTGAGGACTGAAGGACACTTCAGCTTCTTTTCTGTCTTACTCATAGTGGATCAGGGTGGTCTGATCATTCCTGCTCTAAGTACAGAGCCAAACAGTTTACATAGTTATGCATCATCCAGGCTTTTAAACAAGAGGAAGACTGGCTTATCCCTTTGGAATATTTGGCAAAGTGCAGCCCTGCTCCATATTTACCTCTGGTTTAAGTTCTGAGGCTTTACCCAGATTGGATGAGCACGTGAATCAAGTTTTCTCTTTGTTGTTTCCATTAGTTTTCATTAGCGTACAGAGAGGATGCCGTTCGGGGATGTATATTATATACACATTGTATGCTTTGCTTGTGTTTGCCCTCACTTCTCTCTTTTACCTTTCTCCTTTGTTGTCCCTTTCTCTCTGTTTTAAAACTGCTCTTGTTTTTAAGATTTGTTCGGAGTAGTGTGAAGGATCACTATACCAGCTATCAGTTTCTTTGTCAACCATATTTTGTTTTACTCAAAGTAGTTTATAGATTTTTTTCTTAATGCAGTAGGCATGTTTTGTGGTAATTTTAATCCAATTAAATTTTTACTTTACCATTTTAATTTAACTTCATAATATATAACAAAAGCTCAATGCAACCAAACACATGGTAGAGCTGAAGAAGGCGCACAAAGTGGCTCTTTTTCAGAAATTTTTAAAATACTTACTTCAAAAACAAATATTCTTGTAGGTTTATTAGCTCACTTAATGACACATAAGTGTGTCCTTAACTGTCTTCCTTTGTCTGCCAATTGCCCTACATGAAACCTGGAAAACAACCATGAACCTCACACAGAGGGACTGGTTTCAATTTTACCTGTGGTTTGAATTTGCCCTCCGGGTTAGTGTTAGAAGAGATTGTCTCTCTTCACCTCACCCGTCCTCTATTCCAGGGACTGAGACTGAGATCCTTAAGAGCTTGTTCTTGTAGTAATGTCTGGGTACACAGTGACACTCCAGGCATTGTTGAGAGCCATCTGAGAATACTTCTTGTAGCTACTTTCCCGGAGCTATAGCAAGAAGCTTTCACTTGTGAGTCAATGGACTGACTGCTATTCTTACTTTTATTTCAAAGCTTTTCAATGCTGCCAATCTCATAACTGGTCAAGTCGTTTTGCTTTGGAGGCTCTCAGACCTACATAGTGATATAAAGTTAACTGTTTAGTGACTATGAACCAAGGGGAATAGAAGAAATAGAGGAACTAATTATAAGTTATCCACACAGGTTCAGTGGAGAATTTTAATTACAGTACTGACTTGTAAGAGGCATATATTCATGATATGAAAGTGTCAAGAGAGATATAGAAGACATAAGCATGTGTGTCCACCAGAGTTCAGCTCATGTCTCTCTCTCTCACACACACACACACACACACACACACACACACACACACACACACTGAAGAAACAAGAGCTAGATATTCAGTACTTAAGAGCACTTGCTGCTCATGCAGAGGTCCCAGGTTTACTTCCTTGTATACACTGTGATAGTTTACAATGATCCATAGCTCCAATTCCAGGAAATTTGGCACCCTCTTTGACCTCTGTAGACACCAGACATGTATGTGGTACACATACATGCATACAATGCAAACACTCATATTCATAAAATAATAAATAAATATAAAAGACTTATTTAAAAAAAAGAGCTGAACAATCCAGAATGCCAACACCTGGATGGAGTTGTATTATCACCAGCAAGATGAGTGCAGAGTGTTTCTTTATCCTGGCTCAGAATGTTAATGAGTCCCTCTTTAAGTCATGCATGACAAATAACAAAAGACTGGATAAACAATTGCTTGTCTATACCCAAGTGCCTTAAACACCAGTGATGAACTCACCATGGTGGGGAGAGAATGAAGATCCTTGCTTATTTTGACAGGACTAACTTAAAAGTGAAAAAGTCATCAATTTGTCTTCCATCCCCAACACACTCTCTGGCTCCCATATTCCATTCCCATTCTCCTAGAAAGCATAAATGAAACTGAGTCTATGCTCCACCAATGGCAGATGATTTTATTGGAGTCAATTATTTTAGCAAGCTGGGTACAGTCATCGACAAGTGAGGCACGGTTCGAGTCATCCACAGTCCAGTGAACAGTAGTGGTGGACAGGGGAACAACAGCAGGGAAGTGAGAGCATTAGTTTGCCATTGGGATCTCTGCAGCATGTAGTATTTCTATAATACCATAACTGCAGTTCAGGTTTAAGAAGGCAAGTTTTCATTAATTTCCACTTTCCTTTAGTGAAAGAAAATTTTTTACCCAAGGGAAGATATTATTTGTTTGATAATGTCTTTAAGGATGTTTAGATGATAATTTGAGGCTGTGTTCTCTCTATTTTCCTGTTAATGGGTCATGAATTTTCACAGAGATGTTTGGCTCATGGCTCATTTACTTCGCGATTGTACAAAGGTTAGTGGAGTAAGTGCTTAGACATTTCACATGAGAATGTTTTATTTCCATGGCAAAATATATAATCCTTTTCTGGCCTTTCAATGGCACTGGGTTCCTCATTTCAACAATATTCTGAGACTCTAAATGACAAGTGGGATGGATGCTAAGCTGTTGCAGTATTTTTCTTTTTTCTTTTTAAGATGCTTCCCATCTGAACCTTGCACTCTTAAGTTAAGAGAGCCCATTTCCAGGCTAATTATTCTTGTTGTCCGTAAATAAGTTGGTTAAAGTGCCAGATTTTATTAGAATGTCTACAGAGCTCTACCTCACACAGTATCTGCAATGGGAGTAATATGGAAGGGCAGGGGCACAGAAGCCTAATATTATATAATCAGAAATTACTTGAGAAGAGATCAGAATTGTAATTCTCACTATTATTAGTTGATATATGAAAGATTTGGGACAGGGAACCAAGAAATCAGATGTCAACTTTTATATTCCTACTTTTCCTGTATCTTTTGATGTTATCAAAGCTAAGGTAAATTGAAAGCTGCAGGGTCTTGTTGGCTTTGACTTTAATAAAATCATATGCTATGTTGCATTAGAGTTATACGCTGCTTAATAATATGACAATTTTCAGTGCCAGACTGCCTCGGCGTGACATCTCGATGAGGTGCCATCCTCTGAAACCCGTCTGTGTTCCTTGTGTATGGTTGTATGATTGTTATATTTCACAGCAATGGACCCTTTGAAAATACACTGAGCTGTATTCACTCTTAGGGGGTGTCCTATCACTCTCCATCAGTAACGGACCCCACTCTCACTGCCGATGCCCTGGACAAAACTATCGCTGAATTCGATACCGTGGAAGACCTGCTTAAGTACTTCAATCCAGCGTCTTGGCAAGATGATCTGGAGAATCTGTATCTGGACACCCCGCATTATAGAGGCAGGTCATACCATGACCGGAAGTCCAAAGGTAAGAAACAGAGTCTTGAATGTTCTTCGTCAGAAAGTGAAAAATTGCAGTAAGAATAAATACCTGTGGTGTAATCTCCTTAAATCATGCATGTCTTACATGTACTGCCAGCTCACTATCACATCTGTATGTCACTTTCAAATGAAGTTTGCATTTTGTCCAAACTACTCTGCTTTGTATATGACTATAAACAATATACTATAGTTTGGAGATCTTATAGAAAGTATCTGTGGCCTAGAAAAATGGCTCAGTTGGTAAAAACTTGCTCCACAAGCCTCAGGACCTGAGTATGGACAGTGACCACCTAGGTAAAAAGCCAGACATGATAGCACACACCTGCAGTCCTAATGCTGGGGAATCATAAACCAGAGAATAACTTGTCAGCAGGTACGGCCAATTCAGTGGTCCCCAAGAGTGGTAAGAAACTCCACCTCAAAAAATTTTAAACTAAAAAATGAGATAGAAATCGATTGAGGAAGATAGATATCTGGCATCAATCCCTGACCTCCATGTGCACATTAATATGTCAGCGTACACAGATACACATGCACAAAAGCTCTCATGTATAACACACAACAGAAATAGAAAGTAATATATCTAGGCTAACTTTCTATTTCTTAGCAGGTAAATTCTGGTTTTATAGTGGAAGAAACCAAAGTCAGGTACTGTGTATGAATCACATGCCGGAGACTGCATGACTAGGCGACAATGGAAACAAACTGTGCTTTCTGGTCGTTGGTTCATACTAGTTTTGCCCATGTGATCAACTGCTGGGCTTTTCTGGCAGCTGTCAGTGTTGACTTTGTTCAGGACTGCCAGTGTTGGGGCCAGCGAGCTGCTGTGAACAGCCAGCGCTCTGTGGGCCAGTTTGATTCTGTGCATTCAGTGTTGGTTTGCTTCAACATACACTGCATTTTGAGCACCCGCTACTACCTCCACCCTCCTCTTCTCATTCTAACGCCACCAATTGGTTCTCATTGTTCCTCTGACAATTGCTTCTACTGTCATGTTTCCTGTTTATAAGATCTTAAGTGTCTGTATGAGATCAAGAAGCCAGAAATGAAAAAAAAATGTGAAATTTGCATTCTGAAATTTACTTAAGTTAATATAATTATCTGCAATCTCATCCATTCAACGGACACTGTTCATTCTTGCCATATCTACTAAGTACTAGGCAGATGGGTGACTGGCAGTCTTAGGAGGTAAGTGTCACAAAAGACCATAAATCACAGGATAATTTGAAGACATATCTGAGTGTATTTCATTGTAAGTTTGGGGAAAATATAATAAAAGGACAAAGGAAAGGAATGCTTAGATAAACATTTTAGTAAAAATAATAATTCTAAAACTTCAAAAATTAGTAATATGGGATATTTACCATGTGGCTGACGTACATAATCTTAGAGAAAAATGTGTGAAACCCCAGTGCAAAAATAACATGGTCAAACTCCTGCTTAGATAATATTTGTTACTAGGTTTTGCTAACAAGTCTCATAGGGTTTCTGTCGCATCACTCTGAAGGTCTTCAGCTAAGACATGGCCTGTTTCTCACTGTGTAATGTCAAGGGTGTTTCCAGGCTCTGAGCCCAGGCTGCTCCAACACAAACCACAGCAATGTTGAACCTGAATGACTAATTACTAAACTTCTGTCAGTGTTTTCTGCTCCTGGCTCAGGTCATAAATTTTACATATTTAGCACTCACAATGCAGGAGGGACAAAAGAGGTGCAGGGAGCCAGGTGTTAACTAGATGCACCATGTACAGTTCTGTGTAACTGGGAAGGAACCTCCTCAGGGCTTATTTCAAAGATGGCGTTGGTTTTATTTAAGACATTGCTATATTTAGGTCTCCAGTAGGTCAACCTGAAGGGAGGTAGAATAGACCTAGCAGAAAACATTTTACACCTGGCATCAGACACAGAATCAAAGCTGCCCGACTTTGCCCAAAAGTGTCTCAGTACCAGCAGCATCTGCAGGGCCTTGCTTCTTGGTGTGTCTTCCCTGGAAACACTAAAACGGGAGATTGGGATTTAAATCTAAAGCACATGCAGTTTTGTGATTTTTCTTTCTTAAATTGCTAGCATTTTTGTGTCTTTGGTTCCTATTGGTAAGGTGTATATGACTGTTTGTGAAGACTATTCAGGGAGCTCTCTAGAGCCCTAACTGCATGTCATGTGTTCAAGAATGTTTAACTAGCTCTAACCAACTGCTGGTTCTGAAAAATATGTCCACTTCCATGGTGAACCTATCTTGTCTCTCATTCGGTCCCTGATTTCCCAGAGTTAGGAGTACTTGAGGCACATAACAGCAAACACAGGAAAACTTTTTTAAGGGAGTAAGCAATTCTGGAATCTTGCATGGATTCTACTTTAGCTGAATCAATAATTTTATTAGGTGCATTATGAAATGCAGCTTCATAGCCCCACCTCAGACATATTGACTCAGATTCTTCAAGGACAGAGGCTGCAGCACTGACATTATTTATTGATGCTTTGAAGTATCCTCAAAGCCAACATGAAGAGAACATTCACACCATATGTCTAATATTCATTTTATATGTTTAGATATTTAATTTTTGAAGTGCTGAGGATTGAACTAGGAACCTAACAAGTGTTCTGCCCTTGAGGTCTCCTCTCCCCTTCAGCCCAATGTATTTAAAAAATATCTATAAAAATCTACCCCATAGACAAGAGTGTCAGTTTGTAAAGAATGCCATTGGTTACAGAAATAACTAACCTTGCCAGAGCATTTGAGGCAGTGTTCTACTTGATGTTTGTGACAAAGTAAACAGCATTTTTCTCTCCCCTGTTGGTTCTGGTTCCATATCCTAGTCTCGTGTATAAAACAGCCTGAAGGCAGAGTGACTCATACCTTTCATTTAACCCTGCCAAGTCAACACTGTCTCATACTGAAGAAATGTGCTGGTCTAATTGTTTGTCATTCCACTGAGGCTGAACCACCTGCTTGGATCACAGAGAAAAGGAAGTCGAGTTTAGTATTTCGGCTGGTATTTTCTGCCTTTAGAACTTGGAAATATAAACCTGGGGCTACATTCTAGAGGTTGAAGAGGGGAACAGTGAATAAAGAGTAAATACAGAAAAGGAGATCCCTTCCTTTGAGATAAAACCAAAATATCCCCCCACCCAGTATAGTAAAATGTTAATGATACTGTACAGGAAAAGAGCTAGAATTTCTTTTTGTTTCAAGGTAGTAGTGGCTATGTCTGGGACTTGGCAGTGCTGGGCAAGCACTCTTCCTTTTGAAGCAGAAGCTCATGAAATTCCCCTGGGCAGCCTTAATGTCACTTCACAGCCCAGGAAAGCCTTGACATTACAATCCTCCTGTTTCAGCACCTCTGGACCTAGGAGATAGGATTGTGCAGTCAGTCTCAGTGATTGTTATTTAATAATTCACTGAGGATCTTTTCTTCTAGTTTCCACAGGTATCAAAAAGTGGTTTTTCCATGGTTCTAGGGAGGACAAGTCTAGGAAACCAGAGTATGATTAGAGAAAACATATAATGTAATAGAGTGTAACAAGAAGCCTCTGAAACAAAAAAACCTCACACAGTAGTCAGTCGGAACCTATAGAATCTCTTGTAAGCATCACCTGTCAATGAAAATGCCAATGGCCAATTATCTGATACAAGAAATAGGAGGTGGGACATTGGCAGGAAGAGGAAAGATTCTGGAAAATATTGAGAGAATTAAAGGCAGATTTTCCTGGGAACTGGGGTGAGGGGGACAAATGAAACCAACAGATAACTGATCTCAGAATACAATAAAGAAAGACAGTGAGAGAGATTACGGAAAGATGCTGGTGTGAGATGCCGAGGAAGACTCAAAAGAATAAGTGGGTTGGGACTGAGAGTTAACTAATCATGCAGAAGACATAGTCTAGTTTGAATGGGTTAGATAAGTTATGAGCTTACTATAGCTCCAAAACAGATAGGCAAAAGTTAAAAAAAAACCAAAAAAACAAAAAACAGACTTCTCTAATTAAGTTTCATTTACTTTTTCTAATAGCTATGAGTAAAGCAAAATTAGGTAAATTATATAGATGTTCTTGTTAGCAGCTGCATAATGCCACCAAGGTCACTGCATGATCACTGTGGCTTAGCTAAAACTAAACTATGATTCACTTAAATGAAAAACCTATGAACTTAGGTGCAGTGTGTATTTCTTTGGGTTCCTAAAATAAAATTAGACATTTCTACGTTAAGAAGTAACTAGCCCTAGGTTCTACTAAACTGGACACTAAGTAAAAGGAGATTTGTGGAGATTAACAACAAAAATGAGACCTAGCTCCTTGCTTCCTGAAGGACAATTTGTTTTTTTTTTTTTCCAGAATGACAATAAGTTGTCATAGTAACACCCAGCACACAGTGGTAAAGGAGAAAATCTCTCCACAGTGTAAGTGCTATGATGGAATTTTAAAATAATGGCGGTGATTATGTGGTTACAGCTCAGTGGTAAACACTTTTGCCTAGACTGTGCAATGACCTGGGCTCAGTCTCTAGCAACACAGGAATGCACAAGAAAGAGAGAGAAAGAGGAGAAATGGAGAGACAAAGGGAGGGAGGTGAGATGGTATAAGATATTGGCAAATATCTTGGTGTATTCCAAATTAACAGTTATGAATTGTTTATAAAGTATCTCCTAACTTTGTATACACATACTAAGGTTGGCTTGTATTGCTCCCTGTCAGTATTTTAACATTAAATGAAGCAACTGTCTTGGTATTCAGTTATCAAAAACAATACAATAAACATATATAACTTTCACAGACCCTAACTGGTTAGTTGGTGTGTCTCTGGGATCATTCCTAACCAGTGTCTGAGGAGTTAATATCAATTCTATTCATTTTATTTATGACATTTTGCTCTAGTACCTAAAATATTTCATTATAATTTGTATATTAATGTAAGTGATAGGCACAAGAAACTAAATGAATATAATAAATATGTCATATCAAGAAGTTTCCAAAGGTACCAGGGTAGTAAATATTTGAAAACCCAAGTGCTTATAGCTTTCTTTAGATGCTTATTTAATCCCTGGGTGAAAGTATTTTTATAAAGCCCTTGACTAGAGGAGAGGAGATGAGGTAGGGGGTTTTTAGGGAGGGAAAATGAGGAAAGGTGATAGCATCTGAAATGTAAATAAATATCCAATAAAAAGTAAGTAAGTAAATAAATAAATAAAACCCTTGACTGACACCAGTAAGCACTGGTCAGGCAGGCTTGAAATTGTAGTTCCGGTAGCCTTTTCTATAAGTTAGATGCTCAAAGGCACTACAAACACCGTTACCACAGTAGACCTCCTTTTCTAACAAATCACTGAAACATGATCAGCTTCATTGTTTTTCCTGAAACAAGATAAATATCAGATTAAAGTTTTCACAGTGTTAAAAGTGTTTACCATTAATTGTAGAGGTAGTGAGTTTATCTGCTCTAAACTCCCCAGCAGGTGCTCATGCTTCCTCTACATCTGCCTAAATGTTTTGGATTCCCCCCAAAAAAGACACACACACACACACACACACACACACACACACACACACACACACACACACAGCGCCTTATTTTTAATATGCCTTAAACAGCTTAATGGTTGGGCATTTTCAAACCTTGCCTCATCTAGTACATTCTCCTCTCCAATATTCCTGAACTACTACTTTCTAAAATTCATATTCCATCTCTGGTACCTCAGACCCAATCAGGGAAGTGCCCACTGGGGTCACTCTATCCAGATTCTTACATGTTGTATGCTTTCTCTCCTGCATCTTTCAGGCTTCATCTTTCTGCTCACCTCTCATGGAGATTCTAACCTCCTTCTCATGGTCCCTTGCCTGGAAAATATAAGTCCTGCCTCTGTCTCTTTGCCCAGCCATCAGATGCTGTCAACTATATTTCACCAATCAAGCCCAACTCGGGGGTGGGAACCCTCAGTGTTGTACAGGTGGAAATGTGTAATTTTGGGAGCCAAATTAACATAAACAGCATTAGAACCAATCTAAAACACTCAATCCCAAAACAGAGCATAAAAAAGAATGCTATGGATTGAAAATAAAAGGACTTTGGAGCTCAGAAAACCTGTCATACAATTTGGACTCAAATCCTAAAACAGTAGCTTTGGAGAAAACATAACATTGGAGGAATTGCATGTTTTGTAAAATGGCTGTGCTTATTTCTACACTTTGCAAAACCATGTATCGATAAAACAGAATATCCAGCACCTGGTCACAGGTCCACAAATGGAATTTGGTGTTTATTTTGATTGCTTGAAGGTCCCTGTGAAGAGTCAATTTTTCTTGGAGCTCCATTCTCTTCCCTGTAAGACTCTGAGGTCATGCAGTGTCTAGAGAGGTCATGCAGTGTCTAGAGAGGCTCATGCAGTCTGTAAGCACACTATGTCTTTACTGCACTCTCTGAAAGAATACGCAAGAATTGCCAAGTACCAAGTTCATTAGGGTACTGCCTACCCATGAACTTTCTAGAACTATCTCTCAAACTTTACTTCTTTCTTAACCTCTCAGGTATAGAATCTTTTTTCTCTCTGCACCACTAAGATTTAGGAAACATGTTCCTGTGTAAAAACATGTATGGCTTTATGCCATATATGCCAGTATGGGGAGACCTGACTCATTGAGTGCCTTTACTTGAGAGAACAACATAAGTCACACGAATCAAACTGAACACACCTGGACATCACCCCTCTGATATGTAGATGAAGATGACCATGACCTCTCCTCAGCTACTACTGACAGTAGGTGATTCTGTATTCAGCCTGACCTCATTTGTCTGCAACGTTAATGTGGGTCAGACCTATGGAGAGCTGAGAATTGCACCTGGACCTCAAACACTCTAAATTTATTCAAGCTAAATAAATGCATGGCATGAGAGTATCATTATTCCCATTTTTTGCAGAAAGAGAAACAAATTCAAAAAGGTTCACTGACATTGTCTAAGTAGACAGGCATGTGTCATGAACTGGCTTTGCTGGCTACAAAGCTACGGGGAATCCATTGGTCTTTAAAGCTTAAAATCATAGGCTTAGAGGAAAGAGAGATTTTCTTTTTAAACATGACTGATTGATAAGCATCCTTTCACTTGTTTTTCTAATTTTATTTCATGAATGGGCTGCATACATACCCGTAGGTAGTTTTCCCAGCGACAGAGACTTACCAGATAATGGTCACGATATTCTTCAAGTTTAATTCAATGCCTTTCAGATATTGTTACCTATGATTATTTCCTAAAAACTCTTGGATGAGCATTTACTAGTTTTAGACAAGTTACTCAATCTCTTAGTATCTGAGTCTCTCCGCAACTAGAAGATGGAGCTAGCAATATCCAAAGTAAAGATTTATCACGAAACCAATTTGATTGTGTGCAAGAACACATTTCCTACATGATGTAGGGGCTCAGTAAATTCCCATTGCCACATTGCTTTGTAATGTTTTTGAAACTTAGAAATCATCATTCGGCTGATGATATTTTTTTAAAGATTTATTTTATTTATGTATATGAGCACACTGTTACTGACACACCAGATGAGGGCACTGGATCCAATTAGATGGTTGAGCCACCATGTAGTTGCTGGGAATTGAACTCATAACCTGTAGAAGAGCAGCCAGTGCTCTTAACCACTGAGTCATTTCTCAGCCTCAGTTGATGACATTTTAATGTGACATAGTAAGTTCATTTTTATAGATAAATATGACAAATGTTTGTATTTTTAAGAAATTAAGCCTACAAAAGGAATTATGAAATTTAAAGTGTTCCATACTTTTAGGTTTAAAATATCCTAATTTCTTATAAAAATTATTAAATAACTGAAGCTTTTTCCCCCAATTTTTGACTGATCTGTAAAAATAGTTTCCACAATTAGGCCATGATTTATAGAAATTATAAAATTTTCTCACTGAAAATTCATAGTGAGATTGTAAACACATAAAGTAGTGAAATTCCTCCTGGGGCATTTATGAACCTTGAAAAAGGGCTAAGAGCCCCTCATTGTTTGTTATAAAAATACACTTATTCATTTAGTTCGTTCACCTTCCACAATTGTCCCAGTGCTATAAATCTATACCACAACAGCAATATCACCTGATTAGCCCTTTTACGAACAGTTTCCTGCAATCGTCCCCCTTACACACCTTGGGATAGACAACTTAGAGGCATCTTGCTAGAAGCCATGCTCTGTGCCATGTGTCATGCCCATGCAGTGAGCTATCTCCATTCTACAGTGCAGATATCTCAGCTCTTCCAGAACCTTCCATACAACATTCTAGATTAAGTTAGAGATAAGGGTTTCTCAGCATAAGAAACATTAATAAGATATGCGTTGTTTTTCCTCTGTGTACGATTGGAAAATTATGCTCAAAAAAATCTGAGTGGTTTATTTGATTCACTCATGGAGTTGTTTGTTACTGAATAACAATTCTTAGCCAAAAATTAAAAAAAAATCTGGCACACACACAAGGTTGTCTTTTCTGTGGATCCACCTTGCTTCTACTGGCAAATGTAACGTGGTTTTAGAAGAATATCTTAAAGGAGCTGTATTTGCTTCTCCCGCTAGGACCCACACGGTAGGAGTGGAGAAATAATGATGATGATTATTAGTCTGCTTTCATAAACCTTTAGATCACTGGAAGAGAAATTAGAGATGGTTGGTTTTAGGTCTTGTCTTTTCTTAATTTTGCAAAGATTCTGTTTCCTCCATGTGAAAATAAACTCATATCTGTACATTAATATAAAAATTTTATGCAGTCATATATGTAAACCTAATACCTGTACCTGGGTTACTCTTCAAGGCTCCATCTAAAACAGGAAGATACTTTCTAACCCATGGGACAGAATTCTACTATGGATCTCTGTATCCTGAAGAATGTTTGCATCACGGAACCTACTTAACATTTCTAGAAAGTTGTCAGTGCAGAACTCCCAATTCTTCACTGATATCAAAGAGCCATTTTTTAAAAAAATCTAGAGTAATTTGGAAAGGAAAGCAAAATTGGCATTATCATACCATGTCCACTCGGGTGAAATAAAGAAAATTAGATGAAAGTAATGAGCCTTTGAACTAAGCTTTGGACATGCTTGCTGTTCAGCCACAGAGATGGAAAACACAAAGGAAGGGCAGCCCCTTCACCCAGTTCCCCAGGGAGGCTCCCATTGGAGAGCTGGAGAGCTTTTTCCACTGAAGCTATTTTGTTATCAGTTCTCTGTGACTGTAAACTTGATGCCTGGTGCAGATTGCCTGCTATTGAATTTTCATGTTATTTGCATCCAGTCAGAAGAATCCATTCATTCTAGTTCTAAACTGAGTACTTCTGCGGCCTCTGTCCTTTTTTTTTTAGTTGGATATTTTATTTATTTACATTTCAGATGTCATCCCCTTTCCCCATTTCCCCTCCCTAGAAAACCCTATCCCATCCCCCCTCCTTCTTTTTGCTTTTATACCATTTTTTATCACATGCAAGTATTAAGGTCAGTTCCAGGTTGAGGAACTAACAATACAATCGATGCAAATAGTCAAGGAAAAAGCAAGACAATAAACACAATTAGTCAAAGAACAAGCAAGGCAATAAACACAATTATGAGAACTCCTGTGATCACTCTTTCTAAGGGCTTATCAGGATGACCAAAATATCTGAGCCTACTTCCCTGTCCTAGCCCAAAGTCATTTTCATGTCTGAAGCCTACTTCCTTGTTTTAGCCTAATATTTAGATTCCTGCCTGAATTTTCTTCTTTGTTCTAGCCTAAGATTTAGGTTTCTGCCTGAAATTACATCTTTGTTCTAACTTAATACCAGATTCCTGCCTGAAGCCCACTTCCTTGTCCCTTTTTGAGAGCTGCTGGGTACTACATCAGTCACACCAATGACTGCATGCATTAAACTGACAGCCTTGTAAATCTCTCCCTATGAGACATGGAAGTGAGCAGTGTTTGGCAGTAAAGACATTGCTCCACCGTGAGACGGTCCTTCAAAGGGAACAAAACTTGTGTGTTTTACCTAGATTGCTGAAGGAACCTTGTCATTTTGCTGTATTCCCATGGAGAAGGCATGCTGCTATAGCTACCTCTGCATGTGGAAGTGTAACAACCATTCACTATCCTAACTAGCTCAGCATCCTTTAAGAATGCCTGATACAGGTCCAGTGATGTTGATTTTTCTTCTTTCCACCTGTGGGTTTCTTCATTTCTGTGTGTTAGGAAAGAGGCTATAGATGAAAAGAAGCAAGGGCATTCACTGCTGCCTGACATTTTCTCTTCGCTTTTATTGTTCTCAGTTTTAAAAAATGATGGGGAGCAAGTAGCTTAAGACTGCAGTAAGGAAACAGCTCAGTGCTGATTTGCCCTGTCTTTGCCTTCACAGGCACCATGACCTACCCCACCCCCACCATGTTAGCTGCATCTGTTTATTCTTCTATTGGACAAATGCATTGTCATTATCATTGACAGCAGATTTGGCCCTCTACCTCAGCCTGGTCCACCAGCCCGGTAATGCATGAGCCAGCATGAGTATTTATCTCAAGGTGACACTTGTAATTGCTGACTGCTGCACTTCTTAATCCGTTTATGCAATCCTTCCTGCTTTGCTTGCAGTTGTTGGCAGGGCTTTAGCAGCAATAAAAATGGTTCCTTTCCCAAGACAGAGTTCATTCAATTTAAAGCTGAATTGATTATAGCTAAACTTATGACGTGTTTTTACAAAGGAAGAAAAAAAAACAGCAATAAATTATGCACAGTGATTATTTAGCATTTATTGAGTCCCCACAGTGTCCTGGGCTCAGCACATAACAGGAATAAACCGCTGCCCCTGAAATTCAAAGCACAGCTGCCTATATGAAAAGGTATTCAAACAGCACATCAATTCAGGTGCCATTTAACTTCCATTCAAGGGTCACCTGGCCATATGGCCATTCTCCCTTACTCTCGGAGAAGTTTTCTGACTGCATTTAGTTAATGGATTCTTGGCCCATATCTGTGACTTCTCTCACTTTTCTTTCTCTCAAAAACATTCTGCTATCATTCTTGGCTTTTGATCTGTGCTGCAGGAATTCCTCCTTTCTGCCCCTCAAACAGTTTTGAGTTCAGACTAAGACATTTGCAGGAGCTAGCATGCAGGTGAGGGTGGCATTGCCTGCTTGACATCTGTGACACTTCTGAGGTGACCTGGCTGGTGCACAGGATAGGGAACTAAGACTGGATGGAAGGATTTTCTTCTAGTTGTGGGGATGCAATAAGTGACTTGGGTGTACATCAATCAGAAAATTTAGACATAGATTTTGAGAATACTCTTTAAACTGTAAGTTATGTAATAATTATACAAATAAATGATTATGATTGTCTTAGTTTCTTTTCCATTGCTGCAATAACTAGAGAACCTCAATGCAAGCACCTTAGGAAAGAAGGCTGTTTTCACTGTGCAGAAGTCATGGCTGTAGGAGCTTGAGGAGGGAGCTGCTCACACTGCATCCACAGACAGAATGATCAAGCAGTGAATGCTAACGCTCACATCACATTTTTTTTTATTTTATGCTGTCTAGAATCCCAGTTCAAAGCGTATTTCCACCCACATTTAAGATGGGTATTACCTAATCAATTAACCCTCCACATGTGCCTGGAAACCTGTCTGCTGGCAACACTAACCATCACAAAGACTTAGATTTGAAAGTTTAGTATGGTAGTCTTAATTCATATTAATCCTCATTTAGTATGCTCCTTAATAATCATTATATAGAGAAATGTTCAAAAGAGAGAAATGAAGGAGGAAAACTGGCATTTTCCTCCCTTATTTTAACCATTGACTTTTAAAGGGGGAGAAACATAAAAGTGGAGAAAATCAAGTGAATTAAAATAAAGAATATTAGCCAGCATTCACCACATAACAGGTTCAGTCTATTCAACCTTTTAAATATTTAAATGTTTTACAGGAGGAAGGAGAGGCTCTGAGCTGTTAAACAAATTTCCTCAGAAAGGAGACAGGCAGAAGATAAAGCTGCATCCTCACTGAAACAAGACACTACTGCCACCTAGGATTCAATGCACATACATGCACCTTGCTCTCCCCACCTGGGACACATGCACACATGCAACCTTGGTTGTCCTACAGTGCCATTCTCACTAGTGCTTTGATTGGCTTTGGGACTGAAATAAAAATTAAAGCCTGTTTCTTCATACCACTCATTTGTAAATACTTCAGTGCCAGAAATCATTAGATAATGTCACTGCAACTCTCCCACTGTTACCTGTATATAATTCAAATTATGTTTAAGCAATGGCTGGGACTTAAAATGTTTAGAACCACAAAGCAACTGAGGCTATTAATTTATTCCTTAAGATAAATATAAAAGCAATTATTTACAGTTG
>JANHMN010000006.1:86075270-86086864 GCA_030674055.1 Rhabdomys pumilio | reverse complement strand
TGTTGAAGAGGAATAGGAGGAATCCTAGAAAAGAACATGAATCAGAAAACCTACAAAACTAAAAAAAAAAATTCATGTGTTTATTTAGTAGAATTTATTCATTTGTGTGTGTATGTGTGTGTGTGTGTGTGTGTATGTGTGTGTGTGTGTGTGTGTGTGTGAGTGTTTCATGTGCCTGTGTACATCTACACGTAGATGACAGAGGAGGACCTCTGGTGTCCTTTGCCTTATTATCTTGGATTAAGGTCTCTCACTGAACATGGGGCTGGGCTGTCAGTCTATGTGTCCCAGTGATCCCCGCACCTCCAGTTACAGAAATGAGGTTCAGTTCCCAGCCCATAGTGGCTCATAGTCCCTCTACACTAGTCCCACAGGATCCAATGCCCCTTTTGGCCCCCACAAGCACTGCACACACCTGATGCACATACATACATGCAGGCAAAATGTTAACATTCATAAGATGAAAACAATGAAATCTGCAAAAGGAAATATGATTGCTTAACTGTTCACCCAGGTGAATGTGTTGTCAGGAGCTAAAATTCTACCAAGTAATTCACAATGGCTAATTGCATCCTAAAGAAGGGAATCCTGGTTTCACAGTACAACGAACCATAGTGTGTTAGATTATATAACTGCCTGTATGATAAAGTGCTGGTCTGTGTACCAGATACTATCTGCAGATATCTCTGGCCCAGTGGGAGCATTCAAGTGAAGGGGAGAGGGAGGACATGAGCAGGGAGGAATGCGACCACAGCAGCTTCTCTGCTGCCCGTGTTGCTCCAGCTGCCACCTCCATTGCTCCAAAAGGCTGTACTGTGCAGAGCTGAGCTGGCAGGGGATCAGCTAGCAAGCAAGGTATAGAGGAGCCTTCTGTCCTAAAAAGCTTCAGGAGAGCCTTTTCTTCCCCAGGAAGTGTTACAGCTCTTAAAACGACAGATGCTCTCGGGTGATGGAGTAATTTTTACACACCTTTATTCCTCCTTTTCTCATATATATATATATATATATATATATATATATATATATATATATATATTATATAATTATATATATATAATTTGAGGTGGGTTGACAGCAGATGCTTTCTATTGGCTTGGTGTGAGATGTTAGGGATGCCTCTTCTTTATGTGGAAGGGGTTGAGGTCACTGTACCTGTGTGACTAATGGTCACTATCTTCTCAGTGAGTTGCTGTAGTCATGTGATAGGAGCCTGTTGGAAGCAGGTGAAGCTTTTATCATCCCTTTCCAGGTTCCAGGGCTTCCAACTCAGATCAACCTTACCAGGTTTTCTGGCATGGTCCATTGCCCCACAATAAAGATGTTTCAGAGAATCTTCATTCAACTTGTAGAGAAATCTGGTGTTTATTTTACAGGATATAGCTGTGACATCTAGGCAATTGGAAGAAAATACTAAGAGTCAAACTTTAATTCAGTTGTCAAACTTTAATTCAGTTGCATCATATTTTTTTTAAAAAAAATCAAAAACTAAAAATATAAATTGTCAGAGAACTTTCCATTGCATAAATGTTGAAGTAGTCTGTGTCTGTTTTCATGGAAATGTTTATTGTCCCTAAATAGCATTCACCATTACCTGAAAATTTAGCTCCTGGACTGTGAGAGAGGTAAACAAAAGCAAATGTAAAGATCAAGATCGAGGGAAACAAATTAAAAGAGTGTGCAATGTTTGTAACAGTGAGAATACAGCTGCCCAAGCACTGGGGCAGCCAATGCTGTGAGAACACAGTCGTTCGCTCAGCAGACTGCGAGCCATTCCCTGAACTCACTGTGAGCCACTGCGAGCCATGTCTGCAGGAAGGCTTTTCTCCTGTATTCATAGATACTGAACCAAGGCTGCAGGCTCAGGAAGAGGTGAAGAATCCATGGAAATGTGTTTAAACATACTCACTGGCATGTGAAGCAGACGCAGCTTCAGGTGCTAAGGAGAGGGTTTTATGGACAGTTGTGCTTGGTGGATGACCATGGGGACCCAACAAAACAAAGGAATGCACAGACAGTCAATCAAAGCAGGACTCTGGATTTGGAATAGCAGGTTTTGAACTGGGCATGGTGGGTTAGGTTTGTAATCTCAGCCTTTAAGGGGGCAGAAGCAGGAGAATTGCTACAGGTTAGAGGTCAGTCTAGGCTATATAATAAGTTCCAGGCTAACTTCAACTGCAGAATGAGACCTTGCCCAAGATAGATAGATAGATAGATAGATAGATAGATAGATAGATAGATAGATAGATAGATAGATAGATAGATACATACATACATAGATACATAGATAGATACATAGATAGATACATAGATACATAGATACATAGATAGATACATAGATAGATACATAGATACATAGATACATAGATAGATACATAGATAGACACATAGATAGATACATAGATAGACACATAGATACATAGATACATAGATACATAGATACATAGATGGATAATAGATAAATAAAATATTGGTTTGGGGTAGGTGCTTTTGGTTTCATGTTGTTGTTGTTGCTGCTGCTGCTGCTGCTGCTGCTGCTGCTGCTGCTGCTGCTCCTGCTGCTGCTGCTCCTGCTGCTGCTGCTCCTGCTGCTGCTGCTGTTGCTGCTTCACATCAACACTGATGTCCACCTCTCACAATAGTGGCCAAGTTCAAATTAGAGAAGTAGAACTTACCATTTTACACCCACAAAGAATGTATTTTCTTAGTCTTAAGAGTAGTTGACTCCACCTGCTGCTTTCAAAGGAAACATGGAGTCTGTTCTCTTATCAGCAGAGTGCTGTCCCCGCCTCCTCATTGTGTTTTATTTTTGTGTGAACTGATGAACTCCAGATTGGAGGTTGTCCTTCAGTCTCAAAGTGTCAGCTCTGTGCTGCTTTCCAAAGAGGATGAATGTGGAGCTGTGTCACTGGTGGCAGTTAAAGTAATCTAGGAAGTGACAAGATGTACTGCAGTAACTGTGAACAAGAATGTGCAAGTCCAGGCGTTGATGTATTTGTAGACTGCTTTCCTTTCAGCTGACTCTGAGGGAAGAGATTTTGGCTTTATTTTTTTCATATTTCTTATTTGTAGAAACTCCCAATAAGAGTGTTGCATTGCAGAGAGTTGGTTCTGAGCAATCTGAAAGATCCAGACACCATTCTTTCCCTGGTTTCTCTGCACACTACGACAGTCTCTGTTCCCTACAATAGTCTGTACACTACAGCAGTCATCCCTGAGCTGCTTTTCACACGTCATAGAGAAAGAGGGGAGCTCTTGATCCCTTTGGTTGTGAGTTATAAAACATTAGCATTCTATTGAAAGTACAGTGTTCTATATGAAATGCCCCTGCCCAGCACAGGATAAAAGCACCCAACAACATCAATCACTCCATCAGCAATGGCATACCTGAAACAAATATGCCTATCAACTCTCCTACCCAACGCCTATAATACCTGGAAATGTGTCCTAATGGTCACTGTCAGGTGCTCTGTGGAGAACAGCAGACACTTTCTTTCATTTCCAGAAACAGGCAAAGTCTGAGCTTCATCTCATTAGGAGAAAATCAAAGTTCTGTGCCTGTGTTCTTACCTCTGCTAGATTAAAGGCAGTTTCCCTAATCCTATGCTTGCAGTTGATGAGATGTGAAATGAGTTGCTATGAGAGATGATGGCCTTAAGTGAAGGGACCCATTCCCATCTTCAGACACCAAACCCAGACACTGTTGCTGTTGCCAAGAATCACTTGCTGACAGGAGCTTGGTATAGCTGTCCTCTGAGAGTTCTGCCAGAGCCTGACCAATACAGATGTGGGTGCTTGAAGCCAACCATTTGACTGAGCACAGGGACCCCAATGGAGGAGTTAGGGGAAGGACTGAAGGAGCTGAAAGGGTTTGCAACCCCATAGGAAGAACAACAATATCAACCAACCAACACCCCCAGAGCTCCCAGGGATTAAACCACCAACCAAAGAGTACACATGGAGGGACCCATGGCTCCAGCTGCACATGTAGAGGAGGATGGCCTTATCTGACATCAATGGGAGGGGAGGCCCTTGGTCCTTTGGGGGCTCAATGCCCCAGCATACAGAAATGCTGGTGGTGAGTCAAGAGTGAGTGGGTGGGTGGGGATGGAGTACCCTCATAGAAGAGCAAGGGGAAGGGGGATGGGTTAGGGGGTTTGTGGAGGGAAAAGTGGGAAGGGGAATAACATTTGTAATGTAAATAAATAAAATAACCAATTGAAATAAAAAGAACTAGTCACATAGTGAGCTTGTAAACTTCTCCACAAGTATCTCAGTGCTCAACATTCAGAGATAAGAATGTGCATAATTAAAGAGCTCTGGATGACACCAACAGTGTCACTGTTTGCATAAGGCAGAATACTTCTCTTGTAGTGGGCTGAGCACTCTTCTGGGCAGGACAATGTTATTTTCTGCTTTCAAACTCCAGATACTAGGGAGGTGGGTTAATGGATGATACATGATGTGCAATCCTGAGGATCTGAGTTCAAATCCCTGGCACCCACAAAAAACCTGGGTGTGACCACATATGCCTGTAACTCCATCTCTGTGATAGGCAGAAATGCAGCGGGTGGGGAATTACTGGGACTGTAATCTGCCTGTTGTCATCTGCCAACCCAGCTCCATGTTCAGAGAGAGAGACTGGCTTAAGATAATATGGCAGAGTATAGACCAGGACACTAGAGGTCCTCCTTTATCATCTACATGAAGATGTGCACAGGCACACATAACACATACATAATCACACACACACACACACACACACACACACACAAATAAATAAATAAATAAATAAATAAATAAATAAATAAATATTAATAATTTGTTTAAGTTTTATAAGCTTTGGATTCCTTTGGATTCATGTTCTTTCCTAGCATCCTTCATAGTCATCTTTATCTTACACATAATGTAAAAGTAGAAGAGAATAATTCCCCCTACTTCTGAGTTTGTGGCTGATTCTTCCCAAATAAGAGAGAGTGATAATAGAAATGCATACAGATTTGAGATGCTTCATATGGCACAGGACCCATTACAAAGAAAGGAAGACCCTAACAAACAGATCCGCCTGAGCGAAGTTCTGTGTAGCAGATTAAGTGGTGGGGGAGTGTGAGCTCGCGCTGATGAACAGGGCTCCTCTGTCTGCTTTGTTTACTTTTCTCCTCTGTCCCTTTGTCTGAAAGATGGCTATGCTTTTCCATCAGGATAAGAAGGATACACACCTCACATGGGGTCACTTCTTTCATTAGAATTCAGGATTCAAGTGAGGATTTCTCATTCTGTTTCAGGGAGATGATTACTTATTTCACAGGAGATAGCTGAGAGTGGCTGTCCAATGACTACTGTCCTTCCAAAAGATAACTCAGGTTGTGAGTCTTTAAGAAAAATAGGGCTCATGACTGGGACTATAATTCATGCACATGTCAGGCCCTAGATTCAATCTTACTGCTGCAAATTAATACTAATAAGTTTAACAATATTATTTTGGTTCTTCTCTTCATAATGAATGAACAGTGACTATCTATCATTGTTTAGATTCTAGGCCAAAGACATTGAGTCAATAATTGAAAACTTCAGAGACAGAAGATAAATTTATTCATTTTATTTGTTTAGTTTCTCTGACTTTCCCCTATTCTTCTGATAATATTGTGGTGCTGTATTAGTAAGGGTTCTCTAGAGAAACAAGATCGATAGTGTGTGTGTGTGTGTGTGTGTGTGTGTGTGTGTGTGTGTGTGTGTCAGTGAAAGAAAGAGAGAGAAAGAGGGAGGGAGGGAAGAAGGGAGAGAGAGAGAGAGAGAGAGAGAGAGAGAGAGAGAGAGAGAGACGAAGACGGAGACGGAGACGGAGACGGAGACGGAGACAGAGATGGAGGGAGGCAGAGAATGTTTATGTTAGTGTATGTTTGCTTTGCTAGCCTCAGCCATCATAACATGGCACCAAACACTTGGAGGTTCCTAGAGAGCAAATGTTTTTTGTTCAAACCTGCAAATGAAAATGCTGGCTCTGATATCCATAAAGTATCAGTAACACAGTAGAGATGCCTAGGAAGACAAACACTTAGCCTAAGATCCTTAGGAAACATGCTATAGTATTTGAGGTGGGTCTTCACAAGTAAACTCAGAAAATCAAGACAGTTCCTCGGTTTAAGATCCCAACTTATTGATTTTAGTGTATGATAAATTGACATTAAAACCTATTATCACCTACTAGATTAGCTGCCTGCACTGTCCAGTGGAACTTAATAGCATGAACTCTGCATATTGGTACAGCCTAAGGTGGGGCTGAGAGAGCAAGAGTTCCCTCAACTTATGACTGTCGACCACATGACATGAGCAAAATGCAGAGAGAACTGAATTTTCAAATGTAATTATATCTTAAGTAATTGAAATGTAAATTGTCACACGTTGGGTACCATGTTGTGTAGAGCTGAGGACTTCACTGTAGCTAGCACGTTTATGGCAGTGGTCCTCAGCCTTCCTAATGCTGAGACCCTTTAATATAGTTTCTCATGCAGTTAACACCAACCATAAAATGATTTTCATTACTACATCATAATTTTACAACTGTTATGAATCGTAATGCTATTATCTGTATTTTTCTGTATTCTTAGGCAACCCTTGTGAAAGGGTAATTTAACCCCAAAGGGGTCACTACTTTCAGGTTGAGAGCACCTGATTATGGTATTCAGAATAATCCTTGCTTCCTTGTATGTTGATGTAAAAATTTTATATTGAAAACTAGCATCTGAATGTGGTGTGAAGGCTAGAAGACGTAATACAAGAAATACAAGATTTGTAAGAGTCATGTAATGCCACTAATCTATTCTGGAAGTATGAACAGCTAATCATCAGATGCACTCCTGAAGAAAAATAGCTCAAAGGAGTACAGTACTGAGGTGGTAAATCTCTGCCTCAGATTCCAAAAGAGTATAGTGTTACTCTTTACATGTTTGAAACTTCTGTTACTGAAACTGATACTCAGCCTTGCAAAGTGAGACCTAAGACACCAAGAGCAGACTTTCCACCTCTGCAAAAGGCAGTGGTGAAGTTTGGGGTCATGAATGTAACTAACCACAATGAAGTCAGGAGAAATTTGGTATCAGTTTTCTGGAAACAGAATCCCTGTCGCTGGTAGCTTTTCTCAACCTTTGAAAGGACCATAAGTCATGCCAGTTTTCCCATTCTCGATGATTCTGGATGCCATATTCAATGGCTCTCAACCTGAGCGTGGTGACCACTTTGGGGTCAAATTACCCTTTCATGAGGGTTGTCTAAGACCACAGAAAAATACAAATAATTGTATTGTGATTCATAACAATTATGAAATACAAACAAAGAGGGAAAGCCAGGGCAGGAAAACGGCCAAGCAGGAGCAAAAAGACCTGGATTCAAGCCCTGCCTGACCAGGAAGCAGCTGCACACTGGTTAAGAAAACCTCTCAATACTAGAGAAACCTGCAATTTGAAGTTTCTAAGAAGGCAATAGCATGATAGCCATCAATTGTTCCACTTTCCTGCCCCTCAAAAATCTCTTCCTGAAACTGAATAAGCAATGTAAAGGAATTTGTGGCTGAAGGCCCATGCAATTTCAAAAGAATAAAGATCTTTTCGTAATCATCCTTGCTTCTTTGTATGTTGTTGTAAAATTTTATATTTAAAACCGGCATCTAACTGTGGTGTGAAGGCTAAAAGACCTAGGTGTTCATTTATCTCTGAAATACAGAGATCAGGTGTGGGGTGCTGCATGTGTATAGACAGCTTGGGAAAAAATGGAGTTTAGTCATTTTCTGAACAACATACATAACACTTGTGCTTGTTTCCATGTGGGGATCTGGGGTGATTGACAGCATCCAGAGACTGTAAACCACAAGGCAAGTGTAGACAGGACTCTGAGAGCCAATGGTCTGATGGTCTCTACCATAACTACTTTCCATCCCTGCTCACTTACTTGCCAAATGAAAGGACTCTTTGTTCCAATACCATAATATATGTAACCCCTTTTCTGTCTCCACCTAGCCTCACATGAGGTCTTCTTGAACAACCTTAGCATACCTGCAAGGAACGTAACCCTCTTTAGGTCATAAATAACACTTGGAGGTATTCTAGAACATGACACAAGCTGCCTCCCATGTTTTCCTGCAGTAGAGAAGCTAAGTCTAAATATGCATGCACTGCTCCTCTAAGCTGCTATTAAAAGGACTTTACCATTTAATTATATAAAGGTTCCCATGGTGATTCATATAAAGCTTTCAACTGAACCAGACATCTACAGATGTCAAGGTTGCCTTTTCAGAAGCCATAAGCTTTTCTAAACTCTCGCTGTAACTCAGGTCTCTGTCACCTTTAAAGTTCTGTGTGTCATTTAACCTGTTTGCCAACTCTCTTTCTTTAGCAGTCCTGTGTCTTAGACATGACTCCCTCCCTGCTCAGCCTCTGCTGAGTCACCACCCAGGAAAAGATTTCTATTCCAAATACCTTTCCTACGACACTTGAATTTCACGGCTGTTCCTTTGCTGCTTGACTCTATATTTATATGACGTCTTTACATGTTAAAGAAGTCAATACAGAAGCAAAAAAATAGGAACTTGTGCTCTTGCTTGCTTGTTTGCTTGTTTGTTTTTTCTTAAGGAACTGAATCTCTGTTGAATACTGTCTGTCTTTGAAGTTAGATAAAATCTTAAATGAAGTCTCAATGATTCAGGTTTGTGTAACGCATTTTCCCTGAGATATGTACTTGTATTTCTATACCAGCCAATAACTTGAGAACTGTTTCAAAGTTTTAATAACTTTTTTTTAATATTCCCAATAAACAAAGAGCTCAAATCAGCAGAGAGCTTTTTGTGTCTGGCATTGTTTTATTAGAGTAATATCCTTATAGCAATGACTCATTCGCTGTGTTATTGGCAGTAAGGCAGAGGACTGTAGTTAACCACCTTGTGCAACTGTGACACTGGTAATTTACAAAGATGAGCATCTCTGATTTTGTGGCATAAAAGTCATCAACTGGGTCTGTCACTGTCCATTTAGTAGATGTCAATGTTCCTGTCTTCATGTGGTTTTTCCAGATGATGAAAGGGAGTCAGGATTTCCATTTTCACCCATAGGTGCTGAGCTATGGCTGGCTGCCCCTCAGCAGATTTTGATTTCTGTGAGTATGCTAGAAGCTGTGAATCATGGCTTGGAAAATGGGAAAGCATTTTGTGGTGGTACCTATTACCAAGCTCCTTTGGCTGTCGTAATTAATTCAACGGTTCCTTACCTTTAAAGGCAGCCAGGTAACCCATAACCCACCAGTTTGCTCTCTCTGATAAAAGCTTTTCATTTTTCTTTTAACTTTCCATGCTTCCTGAAATCAGCCTTGCTTTCTTCATCCTTTCAATATTGTATACCTGAACTTAAGACTATTACATGGTCTGAGAGCTTTGAACATCAGCACTGTGATCAGCCACTAAAGCTGTCCAATTTCCACTTTGTTCAAATAGTGCTTTTCTGACTTGTCTGGGGAAAGAGTCTGCCAATTCATTTTTTTTCTTTTCTTATCAGCAAAACCCATATATACTGTGCCCTTGTAGCTTATTACAAAACACAGGGGAAAATCCCTGAACAGTCGGCTGAAAAACTAGGCTTTTGCTCTTATTCCCAAACATTCGCTTCGACATCAAATGAGAGACCAAATAAGCAGAACACCGATGTTACAGGTGCCTGCCACCGAAAATCACCTGTCCTTGATAATGGTCTTCTTTAAGCAAATACACCCAGGATACTCAGCTTCTTAGAAATCATGTAACATCCTAGGATCCCCTAACCCTATTTACATTTAGATAGTCTGGAAATATATTGGAGAAATTCTTGGTGAGACCAGGCTCAGCTCCTGTCCTGTCCCAAATTTTCCTTACAAATATGTCAGAGTTTTCCTGTACTGAGCAGGATGAGTTCATATCCCAGAGTGTATTTCTTACTTAGAATTTCACTGAAGAACAAGGCCTTTGTATATGATTGCGCTTGTCTCATCCATATTGCCTTATAGTTTGCTTTGCCTCCTGTGTCTGTTGGAGGCTAGAACAGAGGGAAAATGTAAAAGAAAGAAATCTTTCTATATCTTTCCACATTAGCCACAGCACCCATTTTCTTCACTGAGGCATGCTCTTCAGGGTCTACTTTCATGGGTAAGGACCTGGTTTAGGCTACCTCAAGTTTATTTCTTTCTGGTTCTCCTACTTACTATCTTTATGACACCATTTAAGCAAATAACTTAATCCTTCTCTTAATGTGTCGATTAATTAGGAGTGTAGCTAATTCATGTAGCAAGATCAAAATAACCCTATACTGCAGAGCCACTTATAACAAGGTCTGGTGTCTGGGACATACTCAATGTTGGCAATAATATCTACCATTCAGTTAACAGAGAGAATACAAAAATTCATGTGGAAGTATGGGGTGCAGATTATGCATACATAATTACATCATAGAAAATAATAAGTCTTCTATAAAAATGTCACTAGAACTGCCAGGACCAATCCTTTATTCTTATATTTTTACTTTTGGAATCATTTTTTTTTTAACAAATTCCAGGTCCCTCAAAGTAATGAACATAAATACAACGGTTTCTTCTCCGCCTCACTTAGAGCCCATGAAACTGCACAGTTAAAGAGTAAATAATGGAGGTTGTAGTTGGGGAGGCTCAGTGCCAAGGAGTCTGGGCATGGTTGTTCCTAATATATGCTCTATGTGCTCTGGGTTTGGTTAAGACTTTCAGCACTGACTGTGAGAGCAATGGAATGTCAGAGAATACAATCCATAGTGTAAAACTCTGAAGATACCATGGGAAGTAAATAGACATTAAAGTAAGTTCCCCCACGGAATCTTCAATGAGGACCAAAATATACCTTGGTAGAAAAGCATAAGACTGCACTGCAGACTGGGGATCAGGCAAAGCTTTCGATGCAGAAGCAAATAGAAAGTATATCACAGAGACATTTTGTCAGCATTCTAGAAGGTAGGAGATAAGATCCTGGCCCAGGGCCTGTGTCACCAGAAGGGTATAGATGAAGGAATTCCCTGCTTTTAAAGCTTTGCTTGTGTAATCAGTGAAACAAGCATAAGCAAACCTCCCCCATCATGCAAACAACAGTGACCCAAAATGGAGAAACCTGTACAAACTTTTGGAAAAGAGTAAGGGGCTAAATAATTGTTTGCTGGTATCATGGTGGAAAACGAAACAAAATGTAAAGACTGGTCAAACCTAAGTACAGAAAGAAGAGGAGTTATGAGCTGGGAATGAGCTGAAAGGGTGAGTTTGTGGTGTCACCACGTATATGTACTGACAGTGTTTGACCCAGAGAAGCCTACAGGAGAAAAGAAGGCTTAGGGTCTCTTTAAACTAATTATTTGTAGTAAAACTATTTTAGGGACCAGCAAGATGGCTTTACCAGATAAAAATACTTGTTGTGCATGCCTGTAAATTGTGATCAGTGCCTAAAACTCATAGTAGGACAAAATAAATTCCCTAAAACTGTCCTCTGACCTCCACTGGCTCTCTCTCTTCCTCTCTCTTTCTCTCTCTCTCTCTCTCTCTCTCTCTCTCTCTCTCTCTCTCTCTCT
>JANHMN010000006.1:86040836-86075260 GCA_030674055.1 Rhabdomys pumilio | reverse complement strand
TCTCTCTCTCTCTCTCTCTCTCTCTCTCTCTCTCTCTCTCTCTCTCTCACACACACACACACACACACACACAAACATACACACACCATGCAAACAAAGAGTAATAATAAATCTTAAAAGAAAAAATTATTTTAAACTACTTATTTTTAAAAGTTATTGTATGGTAACATAATAATGATATATAGGTATTAATGTACAAATACTTCTACTGTGGCTCAGTCTTGAATTACAAAAAGGCATTATGTTGTCAAGAAAAGCATTTTTGTAGCCATTAATGGCCTTCTGGGAGGGGAGAATGGTTTTATTTCAGTACAGATTTATTCAGAGTAACACAGTCTGCTAAAATCATTATTATCCTGTCCTTGGTGGCAATATGCTTAGTATTATATTTGTTTACAACATGTGCTCTGTTTAGAAGACCAATGATCTATTTGAATAGTACTTAACATAACATAGAATCTTAGGAGGCTATTGATAAGGCCTGTTGAGACACCTGAAGTCATCTTCCTACTAAAGGTGAGGCAGGGACATTATTTGTGGAGGAGTAGACTCCTGCATGGGTATTTACAAAAGTATCTGCATGTGCTTGTTCCAGCAGCAAGTTTATCCCACTCATTTAAATTTCTAATGGCTTACTCATTACCAGAAGTGAAATGGGTGAGTGGCATTTGGTTGACTTAAACCCAAGGACTTTCTAACAGGAAATATACTTCTTATCTTTTATCGTAGGTATTGAAGTTTGAGCCTGGCCATTTCAAGAGAAGGGGCAAAGCTAAGAATATGGCTCTTGTCGATATCCAGTTGGATCATCATGAGCGATGTGACTGTATCTGCAACTCAAGACCACCTCGATAAAACACTATGCACATCTGTACATTGAGCATGAAAGGACTTTTAGGTTAAGAAGAGATGGTATCGGACCCTTGTCCCACTCTAAGCAGCCAAAATTGCTTCTAATCTATAGTGCAGTGAATACATATGGATACATTGCTTTGTTAGTGCCATGGCAAGAAGAAGCATATGTCATCAATATCTACATCCTTAAACATAGGAATTCACTTATTAATAGTATGTGAAGATGTGTATGTAATACCCAGATACATGTCTAGCTCGATGTGTGCAAATAGATGATATACTTTATTCAGTATATTTACTGAGGTCCTCCAGAGACAAATGATTAGATTATTACTTGATATTTTGCTAAAATAAGAAAATGTGTTAAACATATAAAACATCTTTCAAAAAATTCAAAAGATAAGTTTACTCTAAAACTTTGTATGACAAAATGTATCAGATCTTGCTCTCTTAAAGAAGACATTTGTTCTTCAAATGGAAGATGAGACTTTCTTATGTATATACCTTAATTCTGTGAAGAAAAATACATAGTTTCTGGCAATAAAACAAGTTTTGAAATATTTTCTTCATGAGGTGCACTACTCACCTACAAATATGGACAGTAATTATCTGTCTCCATGACTATACCAAAGTAATACGGGAGAGTTAACAATCAAATTATTAAGTCCTCTTTTCTGTATTTTCTCAATGCAAGCTAATTCACTGAGCACCCTTCTCAATGAATTGCTCAGGGACTTTTGATAATACACAAGCAATATTCAATAGACAAGCAATAAGTTGCTGCAGAATTTTTGAATTTTTCATTCTGAAACATGCAGAAAAGCACATGCTTTTACGAAGAGCATGACATTACACCTGAACCTTTCAACATAATAGTCACGGCAAGACTTGGGTGATAGAGAGTCAGAAGTAAGCAAATATTGACATAACTGGAAATCAAATGGGCTGTTTAATAAGATCCACATTTAAAAATGGGTCTAAGGCCAGGTGGTGATGGCGCATGCCTTTAATCCCAGCACTTGGGAGGCAGAGGCAGGTGAATTTCTGAGTTCAAGGCCAGCCTGGTCTACTGAAGTGAGTTCCAGGACAGCCAGAGCTATACAGAGAAACCCTGTCTCAAAAAACCAAAAAAAAAAACCAAAAAAACAAAAAAAAAATGGGTCTAAGGTCTAAGTCTTCTAAACTGTGCCAATAATTTTTCTGTGTTTTTCTCTTGCAGTTCTGTCTTTTCAATATATGTACATGAACTTATATCATATTATGTGAGACAAGTGATTATGGAATTTATAGCCTAAAACTGTTTATGTATTAACAAAACAACTAGAGCCAGCTATAAGTTGTGGAGACACACATTTGGTTCTGCCATCCCACTGGAAAGGTTTTTGTTCTGGTTATAAAGAGGGAGAGTTAAGTTTTCTCAATGGGTCCTCTATATCTATTCTAAAGAGATTGAATCCAAAAATGGGAAGGTGTTCATTGCTTTCCAGACAAGATGTTTAGGAGGGAATCCTGAAGTCAAGTTAGCTTGGTTCTGCTCCTGGGAAACTACATTTTTCTTTCTGCCTTGATTTCTTCTGTGAGTCTAACACTACCCTGAGCACAGAGTGCTGTGTTTCTGGATCTGTGCACAGACTGCTTTGGTCCAGTGTCAGATGAGCAGCTCATACACACTTATATTGCTAAGTATGATGCTGTCCAAGCCAAGTTAACAGCTGTGCTCAACAAACCTGTGGTTACTGACACATCTTCTAAAGGTTCTCTGCAATCAATTATCTGTCACTTCTACTTAAGTGATTATCAAAATTAAATAGTATATTAAGTTGTCAAGAATACCACAGAACAATGAGAAGTAAACCAGGCCCACAATCAAAAGCCATTTTGCCCCCATGGCCATTTGGAAGCTTCCTGTGAAACAATGGCTTCAGCACAAAAACCAAACTATGTATTTCATTACTCATGTAAAGGGCACAGCTCAACCATAGCTGTGAATATAAAACATTAGAGTGTTTTTTCAATAAACCTTCTAGGAGGCAGTAGCCAATTAAAGCCTTATCTGTACTTTTTATTTATTAGCTGCAATCTAAACAGACATGTACTCCTATACGGCCTTTTCTTTTGTGAGCATTTTATTAAGCCCAATCCCTTGGTTATATGTTATCTGTTGCACATCCAGTGTGTAATAAATAAATGTTTCATTGCCATCTAAGGAGAAAAAATAAAAATAAACAATTGAACAAGTTTTATTTCAAAACAAACTAATAAATACGCAGATCTGCATAGCTCACTCACTCAGAATAATGCCTTTCATTCAATATGGCCTCATAGGGCAGAAAACGTTCGTGAGTTGGGGGCTTTTATGGTTATTTGTCATGTCAGTAACATGCAGCTTTTCCTCTCACAGTATTTTCTACAGAAATGTAATATGCCTCTTATCTTCATGAAAAAAATAAATACTGCTTTTGAACAAAACCACCCTATTACTTAGTTCTGAATTTCAATTTTAAAAGCTATGCAATCTTATAAAGGTACTTTCAAAAATGCATCTAACGAGAGTGGGAAGGTGGGAGATATTTGAGAGGAGAGGCTCCTGCTCTGAGCCCACAGAACTTCCAATTGTCTGCCTTCCAATTCAGGCAGCCATTGCTCATGCTTCTCTCTCTTCGTCGGTAGTCTTGGGTCTTACGTTTTGTTCTTCAGTCAGCCTTTCAGTGAAGATGTTGCTTACATAAGTAAGAGTGTTCCCATCTTCTTCATCACAGTCTCATCTCTCTTACCCACTCTTCCCTGTACTTATGGCTAGACACCCAGCTGATGGGTCACTGCTGCCTGTTTAGAGAAACCAGCTCTGATGCATCCCCCTGACGGAGCATAGACCATGACCATAAAGAAGGCTCTTTTCCATGAAACAACTCTTGACTTCAGGTTGTTCTTTGTTTTCATCCTGCTGGAGACAGAATGGTGGCAGCTGCAGAGACTGTAGAAACCTCGCTTCTTGCTTGATAGCTACAGATGGTTTGGAGACTAGGTAGAAACAGAAATGTGTGTGTTAAATGACAAGAACTTTACCAGCAGAAATATGAGCTAATATGTTAACCAACGGGTTGGAATTGGGAAAAGATTAAGCAGTACTGTGTAAAGACAGTTAATTCCGATAGCTTGGAATTTTATGTGATGCATCATGAAAATGATATGCAAAACGTTTAATGTAAAGGCATTAAGAATTTAATTCCATCTCCTAAAATGTACATGTGTCCAGTTTTACTCCACTAGGAACTCCACAAATGTTCAAATGGCTCATATTTTCAAAGGATCTTCTGGCACAACATTAAATTAAAATGATTTGTAATCATTCCAGAAATCCTAGAAAATGCATTTTTGTTTATTGGCATTTCCTACCAAACATGCTGCAAAACAGAATATTTATAACACATTGCTTTTATTGGCATTCATGAAACCCTGTTGTTTTTTAAAGATCAGGTTGAACACTGAAGAGGTCTACAAAATAGAGAAGACGCCTAAGATTTGTCAAATGAAAATAGGCATTACTAGGTAAAGAGCGAGTTGCTTTATTTAAGTTTATTTTGTTTTGTTTATTTTGGGGGTGTATACTTTGTTCATTTGTTTGTTTGCTGTTAAAATTATATTTTTCTTTTTTCTTTTATTAAAAATAGATTTTTTTATAGAACATATTCTGATTACAGTTTCTCCTCCCTCTGCTCCTCTTAGTTCCTCCCCACCTCCCTTTCCATCCAGATCCACCCGCTTTCTGTCTCTTCTTAGAAAACAAACAGGCATCTAAGAAACATAAGTAAAATTAAATAAAATGCAATACGTTAAAATGAAAACCAAACAAATCAGAATACAACAAAACAAACAGAGGAAAACGAGCCAAAGAAAAAGGACAAGAAACACATATACACACATGAATCTCATTAAAAAATAAAGACAAATCTGGAAGCAATAATATATGCACAAAGAACCAATATAGTTTTTTAAAAAGAAGAATTTCTTCGCTCAAAATTAGGAGACAAATAATCCTCAGAGATACCTTTGAATTAATTTTGTATTGGCCGTCTACTGCTGGGCACATAGTCTACCCTTAAGAGTGGTTTACTTCCCCAGTGAGATTCCTTAGAGAATACTTATTTTCATTTTCAAATGGTTATCAACTAGAAAGAGCCTCTAGGTTAGGGATGAGGATGTGTGTCCACTTCTCTACTCAACACTGGGACCCCATCTGGTACAGACTCTGTGTATGCTGTCACACAAGCTCTGTGGGTTTATATGTGCATCAGTCATGTTGTGTTTAGAAGGCCTTGGTTCCTTGGTACTCTCCATTTCCTCTTACCATCTTACTGCTTCCTCTTCTGCAGAGTTCTCTGAGCCCTGAAAGGAGACACTTGATGGGGACGTCCCATTTAGGGTTGAGCGTTACGAGGTCTCTCAGTCTCTGTGCATTGTCTCACTCTGGATCTCTGTATTTGTTCCCACCTGCTGCAAGAGAAAGCTATGGTGCCGGCTGCGTGAGGTACTGATCATTAGAAGTCATTTTGTTCATATGTTCCTTTAGCAGAAGAATAGTATTCTGTTTTACCCTAGGCCCCTGTGCTATCTAGTCCTAGGGTCTTGACCACCCAAGTGTGGTCATGTATGGTTTCTATCTCATAGGGTGGACATAAATACAATCATATATTGACTGACGACTTGCACCTGTTTTGTGCCACTATTGTACTAGCACATCTTAAATTCAGGTCACCATTGCAGATTTAATGGCTTACAGGTGAGTTGATGTTTACCTTTCTCGTTTGATATCAAGCAGAGTACCTTTCAGTAGCATAAACTCTAGTCAGATGGGTGAAGGGTCTAGATAGGCACCAGCTTGACTTTTTATGGTCAATGAATTTTATAGGTGTTCTCTTCTGCAATAGGGCTTTACCATCAGTTTGTAAAGAGTAACCAATAGCATTGGCAATTGCTAGCCAGCTTGGGTTTGGGGAGTTCCTAGAGAAACCCTTTTTCCAACAATGTGATTAGATATAATCCATTCTTGATTCAACAGGCTTCATTTGATGACAAGAGATGTCCAGTTAGGACACTGTTTCCATGCTACTTGGTGATTTTATTAGATCACTTTTTATAAATATATGTTTTAGGTGGCTTCTGTTACATTAAATTTCCATACAATCCTTTATCTTAGTTGGGGCTTTATTGCTGTGAAGAAACACCATGACCACAGCAACTCTTATACAGAATGAACTCTTATGTAGAACTCTTAATGAAGGCTGGCCTACAGTTCAGAGGTTTAGTCCGTTTATCATCATGGAGGAAAACATGGTGGCATGCAGGCAGATACGGTACTTGGGAAAGAGCTGAGAATTCTACATCTTGATCTATAGGCAGCAGGAAAAGTCTGAGATATACTAGCCAGACTTGGGAATCTGAGACATCAAAGCCAGCCCATAGTAACACTTCCTTCAACAATGCCACACCTACCCTGACAAGGCCACACCTCCTAACAGTGCCCACTCCTTATGAACCTTAGAAGGCCACTCATTTTCATTCAAACCACTGCACCCTTCAAATGGCCCTTAGTTTTAACTATCCCTACCCATATTCCCACCCTCATACCCCATCCTCCTTTTTCTTTCCTGTTTTTGTTTCATCCTTCCATTCCAGCTCTACCTTGCTTGTGCCCGCAATTCTTCAATCTAGTCTATTTGTTCTTCCTAAGGAGATTCACCATTTCTGACAGCCCCTTATGCTATACCTAACATTGCATCCACATGTAGTTGAATCCATAACATATTTTTCTTTGTGGGTCTGAGTTATCTCACCTCACTCAGGATGTGTTTTCTGGTTGCACCCATTTACCTATGAATTTTATGATTATTAATTGCTGAGTGATGCTCCATTGTATAAATGTACCACATTTGCTTTATCAGTCCATCTGTTTACAGACATCTACGTTGTTTCCAATGTTTGGCTATTGTGAATATTGTGAATATTGTGAGCATCAGTGATCATGGTTGATCAAGTATTTCTGAAGCAGGATGAAGGGTCCTTCAATTTGTTTCTATTACACCTAACCTGGTCTCTCTTTTTTTGTTTGTTTGATAAAGTTTTTAATCACTGCTTTTTATTTCACTGGGGATTGTAGATCTGTTTAAATTTGATAAAGTATGGGGTTTTTAAGTATGATCTTATGATCCTCTGGGTTTCCTCAGTGTGTGTTGTCTTCCTTTACATCACATATTTTATTAATTTGTATCTTCTCTCCACCTTTTAACCAATTTGTCTAAGGATTTCTCCATCTTATTAACTTTTTCAAAGAACCAGGTATTTGTTCCATTGATAAATTTTAATTTTTAAAATTCATTTATTATTATTTCATGTGCATTAATGCTTTGCTTGCATGTATGTCTGTGTGAGGGTGTCAAATCCCCTCAAACTGAAGTAATAGACAGTTTTGAGCTGCCAAATGGGTGTTGGAAATTGAGCCCAACCCAGAGCTTGGGTCTTCTGACAGCAGTCAGTGCTGAGCTACCTCTTTAGCCCTAGATATTTTGTAATTTTTGCTCTTGTTGTTATTGATTTCAGCCCTAAGTTTCATTATTTCTTACGATCTACAACATTTGCTGTGACTTCTTTTGTTGTTATTGTTGTTGTTGCTGTAGATATTTCAGGTGTTAAGTTTCTAATATGAGATCTCTCTGAGGTTGTTTGTTTCTTTGTTTGTTTTTTACTTAATGCTGTGAACCAACCTTTTAGAACCACCTTCATTGTATCTCGTAAGTTTGAGTATGTTCTGTTTTCATTTTCATCCAAAAAGTTTTTCATTCTTAATTTTTACCTTGACCCATTTTCATTCAATTGTGACTTGTTCAGACTCCACGAGTTTGTAAGGTTTTTGTTGGTTTAGATGTCTAGCTTTAATCCATGGTGGTCAGATAAAATGCAGAGGATCACTTCAATTTCCTTGTATTTATTAAGTCTTGCTTTGCATCCAAGTATGTTGTCTGTTGGAGGAACCTTCCATGAACTGATGTGAATCCTGTATGTTCATTTGTGTTTGGGTAAAATGATCTGTAAATATCTGTTATGTCCATTTGATTTATGCCATCATTTAGTGCCAATATTTGTCTGTTTAGTTTTCATCAAGATGTCATCTGTCTATCTATTGGTGAGACTAACATATTGAAGTTACCCACTATCATGGTATGGGGATCAATAAGTGATTTAAGCTGTAATGGTGATTCTTTTATGAACATGGGTGCCCCGTGTTTGGTGTATAAATGTTAGGAATTGCAATGTTTTATTGGTAGATTTTTTTTTATTTTTTAGTATATAGAGTCCTCTACCTCCTCTGATTAGTTATGGTTTAAAGTCTATTTTGCCAGAAATTAAAATGGCTACACCAACATATGTCTTACATCAATTTGCTTGAAATATCTTTTTCCATTATTTTTCCCTGAGGTAATGTCTATCCTTGATGTTAAGGTGTGTTTCTTGGATGTGGATGATGGATGGATGCTGTGTTTGCAACCATCCTTGAAGTCTGTGTCTTTCTGATGTACAATTGAGATCACTGATGTTGAAAGTCCTCAATGACCAGAAATGGTTGATTCCCATTGTCTTGTTGTCATGCAGTGGACTCCTAACCCTTCTTTGATTTGCTGTTTTGTGTTTTCTTGGATGTAATTAACCTCTTTAGGTTGAAGTTTTCCTTCTAGCACCTTCTGTAGGCTGGATTTCTAGACAGATATTGCTCACATATATTTTGTTGTAGATGTCTTATATTTCCCTTCTATCATGATGGAAAGTTTTTCTGTGTGTAGTTTTCTGCGCTGGCTTCTGTGGTCTCTTAGAGTTTTTAGACCATCTGTCCAGTCCCTTCTAGGTTTTAGGATCTCCATTGAAAAGCCAGGTATTATTCTAATAGGTCTGCCTTTACATGTTACTTGGTTTTTTTCCCTTGCAACATTTAATATTCCTTCTTTGCTCTGTATGTCTAGCATTTTGCTTATTATGCAGTATGGGGATTTTATTATCCAGTCTATTTTGTGTTTAATATAATTTTTGAACCATCATAGGCATCTCCTTTAGATTAAGAAAATTTTCTTCAAAATTGGGAGATCTATCTGCAGTTTAGATTAGTCTTTTACCTGTAGAGATGTATAAACCCTTAAGCATATATAGTCTAGACAAGAAAAGATAATTTTAGTAGACAGACTAGACAACAAGGGACTACACAGGAACAGAGACAATTCCAACAGATCTAGACTAGATAGGAAGAGGGACCAGCAGATATAAACTGGACATGAAGAGACAGTTCCATAATGAGTGTTAGTTAATGTACTCAATGCAGTAAAGTAATGAACCAATAAATTTTCATTTTCTTGCAAAATCATCAAAAATTTTTCATTATTTTAAACTGTTGGATAATGAATGGTTGCCAAGGTCAGAATCCAAATATTAAAATCACTCTTAAATTCAATTCTCATTTAAATAATGCCTGCAATTCAAAGTCTCTTAAAAATTAAAATCTCTGTGGTCAGTTTCCAACTGATCTCTTTGGTTACAGCCTCTGACAAATGCATTCTTTTCTTCCTTTTAGACTTTTCTAGGCTGTCCTTCCTGCCTATCCCCTTCACTCTCTATCTATTTCTTATGGCTTCTACTTGCCAATCTTCAAGTCAGAAAAAAATTGATGCTTACTTTGGAGAGGCACTGAAGGAAGGGATCATGTAAGAAGATTACACGCACAGTTGCCCAAGTGAGCAATTATTTTTAATAGAATAATGCTCTTTGAGAATGAACACATTGTATAAACATATTCCAGTATCGTGCACTTTGTTGCACACTTCTGACTGTGAAACTGGATATTTATTTATGTCTATTTAGAGAAATTTAGACATAGTCTATATAAAATCAACAAAATTAGATGCTGTTATTTTTATTCATGCATTCAATAGAAAATGCATCAAAGCCCATTTTGTACCTAAATTTTTTTCAAGTACAAACCCATATCAAATCTATATCAGAGGAGAAAACTGGAGAAGGCAATTCTAGATGGGTTAAGTGGAAAGATCAAAAACTCTCCCACCTGGGGGTTGGGGAGGACATGTAATGAAAACAAGGAATAGGTGTCATCTTCAAGGAGAACAAGGATAAATCTAAAGAATTTCAGAACAGAGTTGCAGGAAGGGGAGGAATGATAGATGAATGTTGAGTTTATTAGTAATTACAGTGTAACTCGGGCTTTAGCGATGCTTCCTTGAATGTTATATCTCTACTAAAACACATGGCACAGTCACTGTGTTCTTGGGAACTCAAGACAGCAGTGGACCTGCAGTCTCTTTGAAAACTATTTGAATAGCAAAATCAATAAAAAGTATGAAGTACTACAAGAAAGGCACTTGCATTTTTAAAATATAGGAGTTGTTTATTTATTTGTTTTTGAAACAGGCTCACATGTAATCCAGGCTGACCTCAAGCTTGCTAAAAATAGCATAGGATGAATGATGTTGAATTTCTGGTTCTCCTGCCTCTACCTTCTAAGTGTTGAGGTTGCACACAGGCATAGAGATTGTAAACATGAAAGATATACTTGCTCCTAAAATAAGGTTAAACAGTCTGTCTTCCACTCTCCTATCATAAACAAATGTTTTTTTATATTGCTGTTGACATAGCAGTTTTTACAGTGCACCACATAGAACTCTGTGTACACATGTGCAATACCTTATTTATGAAATAAAAGTGGATGTAAGGAACTTGTTTACTTAGTAAAGTGTCTGCCATGCAAGCATGAGATCTTATATTTGATCCCTAGTACTCACATAACAGAGGTATGTGTGTTCACACAGCTTTATAATATTAGGGAACTGGTGGGAAAGAGACAGGTGGATCCATGAGCTGGCTGGCCAGCCAGGCTATGCACCAAGTACTCAAAGGAGCACAGCTGAAAAGACACTAAGGGTCTATTCCTCATCTCAGCATGCAGGCACATATGCATTCACATATTCACATACACATACATCATACACACACACACACACACACACACACACACACACACACACACACGAAAAGCAAAAAGATGATAGACAAGGGGAGGAAAGACTAGAGGCAAGGAAGAAAAATAGAGAAGGAAGAGAAGAAAGGAAAATACAATGTGTTTCTTTATTTAAACCTCATCTGAACACTAAATACAATTCAGTTCTCTTGAAAATAAATAAAGCTGAGGATTTGTGTGATAATTCACTTTCCCCCATATCCGTGCATGGCTCAGTGGAGATGCTTGAGTGTAACATAAAGCTCGCTCTGACAAGAAGTCTAAGCAAATTAGCTCTGCTCAAATACACAGCTGGTAGTATGCAGCCCAGACCAACTTAGTGAACCAGTAAACAGAGTCATTGAGGTGAGAGAAGAATTATTTTGGTCAACTATTCACCTAAACATGAAGTCAAAAAAAAAAAAAAAAAAAAACCCAAAACCACAGACTAAAAATAAGTTACTAAATTCCAATATAATAAGCTCACCACAGTTGTCTGTACAGGAAGTAAAGTCATTTCCCATTTTACCTACAGGAAGAAACATTTCTGTAACAGACATTTTAACCAACTATATAAGCTTTCACATCAGTCTCGGGCTCATGCCTTCCTTCTTTATTCTCATAGGAATTGAACACAGAATAAAAGCCACAGAACTGTGAATGTTACAGGCCTAAATTGAATCTTAAAATAGAACAAAGGAAATGAGACAAAGCCAAATCATCAGCACAGAGCTGTGTCTAGAATATGTTTCAATTTTTAATAAGATTTTTGTTCATAAATTCACACAGTAATTATTTTTGAGAATTGACCATGTTTCAGGTCCTGCCCTTGTACCAGGTGCTCAGAATACATCAGTGACTTATGCTATCTTGACTTTCTCTTGTTATACAGGAGAACATGGACAGGTAATAAAATACCTGCCCTCCCCTCAGGAAACAGTCTCTCCAGGTGGGGAGAAGGGTCAGTCAGTAAGAACAAGTTGCTATGCAAGAAAGAGAACCAGAACTCAAATCCCCAGTACCATTTAACTAGCAAGGCATGATCCTAGGCGTACTTAATCCCAACTTAGGGAGTCAGAGACAGGAGGATTCTAGAAGATTGCTAAATTAGAGAGCATTAGGTTCAGTGAAAGGCTATGTCTCAAAAAGATTAACATGAAGGAAGACATCTCACATCTTCCTCTGGCCTCCATATTTAGATGAATAATTATGTACTCTCCCCCCACATAAATGAGCACACACACCGTTCGCTCATTCATACCCCACACAAAGCTCGTGTGCACATGCGCATGTGTGTGTGCGCGCACACACACACACACTCTCACACACACACACACACACACATCACTACTAACTACCCATGTACCATATAAAAAGCACAATTCCTAAAACATAGCTACTGATATTTTGGAGCATTCTTTGGTGGAGGTGAACACCCTCTGTTTTGCAGGTTGTTTAACAGCCGCCTCTGCCTCTACACACTCACTCTTCCATTGGTGACAATATACATGGCCATCTGAGGAAAACTCCAGATATCCATCTCAATTCATAAAGGGCTATATATATACATACTGGAGTTGTATTGATCCGTACAAAAGAATGAGAGTATGTTGCTTTCAGGAAAGCAGAGACAACTGGTAGTCATTATCTTAAATGAAATAAGCCTGAGTTTTCTTCTTGTAAGTAGATCCTAGGTTTTGTACATAATTAAAATAATAACTGACATATATGACATGAAAATAGAAGAAAATTTAGGAAGTAGAAGGGATTAGACTATGGGGAAGAGAAGACAGAGTACGGGGATAAAAATGGTCAAAACACTTATGCATATTTGAATAAAAATATCTAGGAAATCCATCACTTGTGTACAGTAAATATCTGAACATTTACAAGGGATGCTTAGAGATAATGTATGTGTTCAAATTATTGAAGAAAGTAATTTGGGTGCTCACTATGGGGAATGGTAAATATTTGAGAGGATTCATATGTTTTAGCCTAATTTACATGGTGTATACATGTATTGAAACATTCCACAATTCCTCATAAATGAGTATAATTTGGTGCATTGTAAATTTAAATTAATAAAGTTAAGTAAATATTAGATATAAAATAATCAGCACATATACACTATAGAAACAAAGCTTCCCCCACATTGTCAAATGCATTCTAGGGAAATTCACCATCTATGGGAAGCAACAGTCTCAAGGATGATATCAATAGTAAAGCTCTGTCATCTGAGTCTCCTAATTTGTTCTTTGTCTGATGATATGTCTGGCAAAGACTCAAAGAGAACCAGACAGATGGGCAGATTTAAGCATAGAAGACACCAGAACTCTTCAAAGTTCAAAATGCTAATGCAATGATAAACTGCCAATCTCCAGGGTATATACTTACTGAACAACAAAAAATGATTAAATATGTAATTGTGTATGTTTCGGACACAATTATAGATATTGAGAATACTGAACAAAAGAGATCAAAATTCCTATCATATCCTACATTAATGATTACCATCCAGTGCCAATGTGCCAGACGTACCCCAAAACTCCTATAAATGACCCAACTCTAAATTGTAAATACTTTTCAATCATCTTGAGCTTCTTTTGTATGCATGTCTCTAGCAGGTGTAATGATAAAAATTAGTTGCTGAGATTAAATGTCTGAGAAGAAATAACTTAATGAAGGAAGGATTTGTTCTGTCATTAGTGAGGGTAGGACCCATCATGACAAGAAAGCCCTATTCTTCCTGCTCTTATTTCTTCCACAGAGAAGATTGACCCATGACCCTCATGAGAAAATCTTGAGGTTTCTGGGAGATGTAGTACACACCCACTGTGAAGAGATCAAAGCATTTAATACTAGCACTTCTCACCATGATCCGATCATTAGGAAATAACATGTATTGAGAGTGTACTAGCAGCTTTTTTGAGTGCTTCATGTCATCAATTAATTATTGATATGAATTCATATCAGTTAATTAATTTAAAAAGCCCTATTTAAAAAATATCATTAGTGAGTATTTATTGTACAAGGGAATAGATTTTGTAATGACAATTTCTAATTCAAGTGTATCGTGTACATTGACTGTTTTGACTCCCAATCACCCTCATTCTTTTACAAAGTCCACTTTGAAAGGTAGAAAATGGGAGCTGGTCCTGTGCTACACTAGTTCAGAGGCCTTTGAGGAGTTATTGTTACAGGCTGGATCTGCAAAGTGCTCCCGAAGCTTATCAGCTTAGTCCTCAGTACAACAATGCTCAGAGTTCAAGTTTTGGAAAATTGGCTGTTTCCAATGGTTCTGACCCAGGCATTTAGTTGATTGGTTCATAACTGAGTGGACTATTTGCAGAGGAAAGAAACTGAGAAACTATGGGCATAAGAGGGTCACTGTTGCATGCCCTGGGCCTGGGTATCTTGCTCCTGTCCGCTGGCAGCCTATAAATTATAAAGTGAACCCCTTCCTTTGCCACAACCTTATTCTGCAATGTACTGCTTGACTACAATTCTAACCTTAATTGACCCAGTTGACTGTGGAATAATGTGCTTGTCATCATGAGCCAAATACATATTTCCTCCTTTTTGAGGTGTTTTGCTCTACTGCTTTATCACAGCAATAGACAACTAACAAACAATGGCCATCCTTGGGAGTCGGGTCATCTCCTGCAGGATGTACACAGCTGCTTGTGGTAGAGGAGAATGTGGAAGAGCACCACAGGGACACCAGAGCCTCCTAAACTTTGCACCCAGTCAACATGCCCTACCCTACTGCACACCAATCAAAGTCCAGCCAAGGGCGACTGTCTCGCAAGATCTCTATGTCCCATCCCAAAGATTGACTTTCACACATTCTATAACAGTATTCTCTGTATTATTGCCCCTGTGCCCTTCATGACATTGTATTCCACTTACACTTCCATTGATGCAGATCTCTGCTCTGGATCTTCTAAAGTAGAGAACCCATATTTCTTATCTTTAATTCCTAATGCCTAAGAAAAGGTAAGTAGCAAATGAGAGATGCTGAATCGGGAATAAATGGTCAGTTAAGCCTTTGCCTCTCTTGGCACTTGAGTCCATAAGAAGCATAAACATAGGGCATCCCCACCTCCCCTTGAAATTTAGAGATCAAAAAAAAAAAAGAAAAAGAAAAAGAAAAAGAAAAACCAAACACACTCATAAAAAAAATAAAAAAGAACAGAAAACAAACAAACAAACAAACAAAACCCTTAACTTGTTTTAACCATGAAAACCCTCTTTGTGGTTTATTCTTTTAAAATGTTATTTACTATACAAAGACATGCATGTGGTTCTTCCACACATCTGTGTGATTATACTTTGTTTTTATTCAACCCTAATTGATTTCAGTTACATGTGACAGTCAAGTGCATTGGATTTTAGAGTGTAAGCCACCTGAAGGCACCACACAGTTTTTGTCCCTTAAGTGGCTATTGTGGTAGCCTCAGGCTTGGGCCAATGACTCTACTATGGTAGCTCATGGCTATTGTCTCTGGTGTGTAGGGTGGACATTGAACCCTGTGTTTGTGGCTTGTCTCAGTACAGTGCCAGCTTTCCAGAAAGACTTGGAAAGCTTTATCCAGTCTGGCTTAAGATTTCTCACCTTTAAAATAATCATCAAAATTGTTTTTTAAAAGAGTTTACATTTTACTTTTATTATTCCATACTCTTAAAGTTTTGTGTTCATGAGCAAGACAGGGGGTAGCAGAATTGTTGTTGAGGCTGGTCCAGATGCCTGTGGCTTTACCCCAGTTCTCTTTGGCATTTAGTACTCACAAGGACTTTTGATGGAGAGGAAAACAGAGAGAGGCAATGGACTTAGTGATGAAAGGTGACCATAATCAATTTACTGGGGAAATTCTAAATCAGAATAGATGGTATGTTGTCCAGTTTTTAGTATCTCTGAATTTATAATGCACACATCTGAAATGGGAAATAAATTTTGGTGGGAAGAACTGGGGAAATAGCTCAGTTGATGGTTGCTTACTCTGACTTGCACACATGAATATCTGAGTACAGTCCTCAGTGCTTGTGTTAAATGTCAAATTGGTGTATCTAAGTTGGCTTTCTGTTGCCCAAAGGTAACCTAGGAAGAAGAGGGCTTATCTGGCTTACATGTCCTGATCATAATCCATACCAAAGGATGTCAGGGCAGGAACTCAAAATAGAAATCTGGAAGCAGGAACTTAAGTCAAGACCATTATTGCTTACTGGCTTGCTCACCATGGCTTGCCCAGTCTCTTCCTATTAAACAACCTGGGACCAACTGCACCAAAATGGCACTACCTACAGTGGGCTTGGCCTTCCTTCATGAACCATTTATCAAAAAATACCCCATAGGTTGCCTACTAGCCAATCTGATGGATGCATTTTGTCAGGTGATGATTCCTCAAATGACTCTAGCTTATGTCAAGTTGAAATTAAGCTATCCAGCACATGGCAGCAAACTCTTGAAATTCCTTCACACAGGAAGTAAGGATAAGATCACTAGGTCTCACAGGCCAGCCTATGCAGTCTAATTGGTGAAACCCAATCTACCAAGAGGCACTTTCTCAAGAGAGGTAGATGGCATCCTAAGTATGTCCTCTGTCTTCCACATAAACACACACACACACACACACACACACACACACACACCTGTATACATGTGCTCAAATATGGACACACATATTTCAAAAAACTTAGGAAACTAGAATGACGTATTTGAAAATTACTTTGAAAGGTAATAAATGAGCATACTGTCACCTCCTCTAGACTCATACTCTCTCATGTGAAGCAATATTCAGTTAAGATAAAGAGACATGTTCCTGTTTTTCTCATTTACACATCATAGATAGAATTTATAGGAAACTGGAAAAGCACTTGAATTCCTCTGCCTTTTTTTCTCGACTTAAAACAGCAAGTTCAGAAAGACCCAAGGATGGAAAAGCATTCTGGGGCTGACATGCAAATAAGAACACCAAGCTCTGAATTTGGAAGCATCATGTCCCTGTGAGGTGGAATTATTTTTTTCCTTTGAAGGTGTCATTAAAAGGTGGCAAGAGATGTAAGTATGGAGTCAACTATTTGTATTCCACTCGTGTTTTCACAAAAGACAGGGACTTGAAAATTCATAACACGCTGAATCACCACAGTCAAATTTTCAACAGCTTCCCTTCCAGCTGCTCAGAACTGCAGCTGATCTGCAGCCTCAAAGCACAGCAGCAGCCATTGGCTTCCCTTTGTAGGGCTTTGGTGATGTAACAGCGGCAGTGCTCTCCCTCCTCTCAAACTCTCTAGAGGGCAAGAAAGCCATAGAGCAGTGACAAGCCTGAATGAAACATTGAACATGCCGCTGCAGATTCTGCAGCCTATGCAGCAGCTTACCGTCTGTCGTAAACAGAATGTTGTTTCTATAAAGTGAGCATGATTCTCTAAGCACTGTTGACAGAAATTCAGGTCAGAAGTTTAGGAACCATTGTGTTTTATTTGAAGTATACTGTAAATATGACACAAGGTTTAGACTATTCAACTGCCTTGCAAGAAAGAGGCAGATATGTTGATAGGAAAATGTAGCTGTAACCTGGGGCACAACTGAATTGAATTTGCCTATTTATTGTGAAAAGCCTTGAGATGCCTACCAGTGCCCTGTACATGTTTGGACCAGAAGTATGTAACAATGAAACCTATCAAATAGTTGAGGTATCAGATCGTCTTTATCTGATAAGGTCTTTAAAAACACCTAAATAGGATGGAGATGTAGTTCAGCTGGAAGAGTGAGCAGTAAGAGTTCAGTACCCAGGACTGAATAAACTGCACATGGCACTACATAGCTGCTGTAGTGGTTCTAATGAGATGAGCCCCCAAAGGCTGATATTTTCATGCTCAATACCTAGGTAGTAGATTGTTCTGAGAAGTAGAAAGTGTGGCTGTGTTAAAGAAGGTGTGTTATTGGGGATGGGTTTTGAGGTTTTAAAAGCCCACTCCTGGCCCAGTCTCCTCATCTGCCTCCAACTTGCAGATAAGATGTCAGCTCTCAGCTCTACTCCAGCATCACGCCTTCCTGTCTGGTGCCAGGCTCCCCACCATGATAATCAGAGACACACTCTCTGAAACTGTAAGCAAGCCCCCACCCAGTTAAAAGCTTTCTTCTGCTGGAAAGTGGTGGGACACGCCTTTACTAACAGCACGCAGGAGACAGAGATAGGCAGATCTCTGTGAGTTCAAGTCCAGCCTGGTCTGCAGAGGAAGGTTCGGGTCAGCCAGTGCTGCTAAACAGAGAAACCATGTCTCAAACTGTAAAAGTAAAAGCCACACAAGAGAACAAACAAAAGCTTTTTTCCGTAAGTGCCTTAATCATACAGTTCTTTCACAGCAATACAGCAGTGACTAAGACACCTGCATTTCAGTGCTTGGGAGATGGAGGCAGAAGCACCTGAAGTGCCGGGCTACATGGTAAGTTTGAGACCATCCTGAGCTAGAAATTTCCTGTTTAACAACAGCCTTATTAGTGAGACAATTCTGGCTGTAAATCTTTATAATTTTATTGACATGAATTAATATAATCACCCAGTCTATTTTGAAAACTAGTATTTGCTCTAAAATTTCTGATAGCATTTTTCTAGTGAAGGAGTACACACATTTGTAGTTTGAAAGAACCTCAGGAAACCCCTGCATGCGGTTCTCTTTTAAGCCTATCGAAAGACCTCATTTCTTATTTAGTCAGCTACTGCAGGCTCCTCTGTTCTCTGCCACTGGAGGATATTTCTCTCCATGTCAAAGCTTCTCATTAAAAATCTTTAATAGCTTCCCATGGTGTGATAAACTGAATTTACATTCAAATGGCATGGAAAACCTAGTAAATCTACTCCCAATCTGTCTTTCTAGTTCTGTATTTTACCATAGCCCATGAAACTATGGGATTCAAATAATCAAATCTGCTTTTCTCCCATAAAGCATACTTCAAAAATCACCTCACATTATTCCTCGGCTTTGCTTGACTCTTGTCTATCCAGGACCCTCATCTTCTGAGGCTCTTTCTTTAATGTCACTTCCCCCAAAGCCCAGCAAGCTTAGATGGCCTCCTCCTCTCTACCTCTTAGAAAAGCTCCCATGTCATCATTGGTATATTTTATCTGAACACCACACAGCAGATATCACATTAAATGGTTAGTACATTGTTGCTGTTTTCATGAGACACTGTAGAAGAGCGTATTTGTCGTGCTTATCTGTTGCTGTATGAAGTTATGTACTGCCCTCCAGTCAGCAGAGAGGACACAGCAACTGTCAGTGATAGCCCCTGAGCATCCTCTTTGAGAATGGCCTATTGGTTTTTTTTCTTCTCAGGTGCAGCCTGAAAGCAATTGTAGATTTCTTCAGTTTAGAGTCTGGGCTTTAGTTGCCCTTGCATTCCCAAGAACTAGCACAATGGCTAATACATGTAGCCAGTGCTTGGTAAGCATCTATTAGTTGGTGCCAACCTTTGGTCAAACATGAAGAACAACTTGGAGATTCTAAACAATGCTGAAATCTGATTACAACTGAAAAGGCAGACACAGGCCAATGCACAGAGAATGCAGTGGACCAAGAAATGGAAAGCTATATCTGAAAGGCCAGTGTCTCCTGTGGGAATGTTGCAGACTAAAAGACTTGCTGTGGAGGTCAACATAGCATTTGTCCATGGAATTCAAAAGGCTACAGTGTTGTTTTACAGTATGCTATTGATAAACATTGTCAATATTTTATGCTTGCCTATTTTTAAAAATCCATTTTTATCTACTGCCTAACTTGAACTAGGATACAGCAAAGAGACAGCTAGAGGAGATATGGTGGTCTCTATTAATAAAGTTCATATCAGAAAAACTAGACATTCAGCTCAGGTCACATTTAAAAAATTACAGATTTAAAGCCCAGTTTTCCTAATAGAAGGCCGAAACCTTTTCTTTGGACAGGAGGCTGCCTTGTTTTATGTCCACTCCTGACTTAGACTGTCATCTCTATTGTCTGAATCACAAGGACTTATTAGCCATCAATATTAAAGCTAAAGAAAGAGCTGGATTACCAGAACCACCTCCAATTACACTGATCAGTATCCTTCAGACCCATCCATCAGCCCCATGTCTGATGTCAGCATGAGTGGGAAAGCTAAGGTATTCACACATAACATTTAAGCAGACAATATGGCATGTAAGACAGAGAACAGGATAAATTCAGAACGCCCTGAACAATGAGGAAATATAGAGGTTTGTTTATAGGAGATATCGGTGAGCCTGTCAGACAAAAAGCAAAATCTGAAAGTCCCATGAAGTTAGATTAACCCTGCAGAAGACAGGCTTTGGTGGTATTTTATGCAGACATGAAAGAAATAAGATTATGCAAAAAGAAACAAGATTATGGGCTCAGGATCTGCACCTCATAGATGACTTTAGTAATAGGTTACTTCAGGGGAATGAGGCTCTCCTCATTCTTGACCTCTGGCCTCCAGCAAAGATAACTGTGTTCACTTGATGAAGCTGCACCTTGAAGAATGGGTGTGGTAAATGTTGATATAGTAATTTCCAGTTGCCGTGGCATCCAGGTTGAATGAAAGTTTAACTTTCTCTTACCAAAAAAAAAAAAAAAAAAAAAAGCAATTTCATCACACTAGACAGCATCTATTGTTCTTCACTGTACACTTCTGTCTGAAGAATTAGAGATTACTGCAGACAATGTTTTTCCCAGTTTCGGAGGGAAATAAAAACACAATGACCAGGCAATATAAACTAGACCATGGGTCAGATGAGAGCTACACAGATTTGTGCCAGTATAAACAAATTTCCTACGAGAGGTATCCCTTGATCACACATAGATAATTGGAAATTAAGCTGTCTACTAGAGAAAATAATTACCCATGGAAGATGTACTCCTCTTCCTCATGTCTTATTAAGACTGCTTAGGAGGTACTGGAACCCCAATTAGACTGGAGACCTCAAAATCAAAGTCAACAGTAAGGGTAGCAGAATTTTTTGTATTCCAAGCAATTCTGCTTTTCCAATTCCCTTTCAGGGCTGTCTGTATTTTGGCTTGGTGCCTAATGTATTAAATATGTGTGAAGAAATACTACAATAGTGAAGCTATGCACTATAAACACTGCCTAGGCCTTTACATATTTGTACAATTTAGTAGACAAGCTGCGTCATAATAATAGCATTATTATATAATATAATAGTTATATAATTATTATATATATTATATAATAGTTACAAAACATTAAAATGTTACTAGTGCCAACTAAGCTATATTCATGACTATATATATATATATATATATATATATATATACATATATATTCAAGGAAGACATTATCTCTACAGGACACGAAGAAGAATGGAGGTACTGAGTGAGTGGCCAAGCTCTCCCATAGAGAAAGTGAGCATTTCAAAGAGCACCACCCTCCTTATTAGAAAAGGGCTAAAAAATGATGGAGCAGTAAGAAGCATGAGAGTGTCACTGTGATTGTGCCATTGTTAACACCTGAGATGCTTCATTTAGATTCTACTATATGTTGGTGATATGCTTCTGTTAACCCCCTGAGGCTTTTGAGCCCATTCTGTGCTATATTGAGAACTTTTACTGTGTGTGTTTGTGTCTGCACATGACAATTTGGAAACCAACGGAGGACCTTGGGTTACTCTCTGCACTACCAGTTGATACTGAATTTAGACCTGACTGGTTTTCAGCTCTTCTCTCCCTGATCCTCTAGATTTCAGACACAAGATGGTCCAAACTCAGATCCTTATTTTCACACAGCAAACATTCTTACCCATCAAGCATCTCCTAGAATCTTCCCTTGAGTTCTCAGAGAGAGTCTACCTAATCTCCCTAGTGACTCTCTGCAATTTATCATCCAGAAGCAGAAATTCAGAACTTAGGCATCAAAATCCAAAATCTTTGTCCCAAACTAAGGCTAGATTTGGTTCTGCTCCAGGCCTAGGGCTTTTATTTCTCCAACATGTGCACAATGAAGATTTTAAAGGACATTGTGGACAGTTCTGAGACTTAAATGGACATGGGTTTTTATAGGGAAATAGATTCAACTTAATAACTGGAAAACTTTCAAATAAATATATGAGATTTCCTACTCATAATTTGAGATAGCTTCAATAGGTAAGATGAATATACATTTATTTTTACCCTAATGAAAATTTAAAAGGAGGATCATGGAGAGAATATTGCTCGGAGTTAGAGTTGAAAGATTCCAGGGCATTTATCACTCACCTGGGGGTAATATGATTTTTCTAAGACCTACAAAATAGTGGCTTTATTAAAGCTCTTCATCACTGCAGCATTTTCCTGTGCTCCCCTTAGAAGGCACACCCCCTAGGGATCCTAATTGGGTGAGCTTTCAGTCTTTTTCCCCCTGACTCTGAATGGAAAAAAAAAGAGTTTTAGTGTACTTGGCACCCCAGACTTTGCAGGCAGTACTACTGCCTAGCTTGGGGGGCTGATCTACCATGCTCTGGATGCAGTGGCTTGTGAGGTCTCCACAGCATGGTGACTGATCATGCAAAGTGGGAAAAGGAAGACAGGATACTATCTTTCTCAACCTGCAAGACTGAAACTAGTGAATCGAATGGCTCATATATATTTATTACCTACCCGCTACATGAAACCCAATGTGGAAAAAATATCAGCAAATCTGTAAAGTGAACAAGTGGAACAAACTTGCCCTTCTGAATAGTGAGTTGGCACCCCAAAATGGAGACAAATCTGGTCTCAAAAGTAAATAGTGTTTCTCATATGACTTTCATAGTATTGGCATTTTTTTTCTGGCAGAATTGTGCTAGTTATTTAAAGTTCTTTTCTTTCTAACAATATATATTCCAAACTGAAGCCAACCATTTCAAGTTTCTCCATTTCAGGAGAAACCTGATGAACAATTAGTGTATGTCCAATATCATGTAAGGAATATTCTGCCTAGCCTCTATCCTACAGATAGTTTTCAAAGCCAAACTCATATGTAAAAGATGTCTGCTCTGCCTGTTGAAGAGCTGGACTCCTGAAATCAAATCCCCATCCAGACATTTTCTAATTGGATTGTTGAGAAACATAAAAAAGCCATTCTGTTGCTTTAACCTGTCACACCCACCTTTTTGTTGCAAAGGTATGTTTCTCTAGAAGTAATCAGGTTTTCCTTTGTCTCACACTCAGAAGCAACTGCTATCAAACATTTTGGTTGATATCACATATTCAAACATCCAAGCATGAAGGCAATGTGGGTAAGAAAGGGTTAGGACAAGGATGGATATATAAACACAACAGTTTGGAGCAGTCAGGCTTATGGTGAAAAATAAATTGAAAAATTTTGGCAAAGCATGAAATCAGAGAATCAATTTTACATTTTTATGTATGAGCCTAGACAAGTAGCAATGTCAAAGCAGAATAGTGATGCGGCTGAGGTGGGGACTCTGAGATGAGCAAAATGGAAGGAATGGCCTTCAGCCAAGCAGCCAGTTCCTGTGAAGTGTGAACCATATGAGGACAGAAAGCACAGACAGCCATGTGGAATTTATAATCCAGTAAGATCAAGTGAGGCTATTCCATGCTGTGAGCCAGGTGTTCTGAAAGAAAGAGCTAAGCCATGCACTAAGGGCTATCGAAGAATGAGGGATCATGGAAAGAGCACTGTCTGTCTAGTATAGGCTGGCTCAATGGTTATTTGCCAACCAAGAATAAGAACCATAGCTCTGGTTCCTTAGAATCCACACAAAGTCAGACATAGTAAATTGTACTGGCTGGTTTTTTGTGTCAACTTGATACAAGCTAGAGTTATCACATCGAAAGGAGCTTCACTTGAGAAAATGCCTTCATGAGATCCAGCTGTAAGGCATTTTCTCAATTAGTGATCAAGGGGGGAGGGTCCTTATGGGTGGTACCATCCCTAAGCTAGTAGTCTTAGATTCTATAAGAAAGCAAGCTGAGCAAGCCACAGGAAACAAGCCAGTAAGTAACATCTCTCATGGCCTCTGCATCAGCTCCTGCTTCCTGACCTGCTTGAGTTCCAGTCCTAACTTCCTTTGGTGGTGAACAGCAATGTGGAAGCTGAATAAATCCTTTCCTCCCTAATTTGCTTCTTGGTCATGATGTTTGTGCAGGAATAGAAACCCTGACTAAGACAGTAATGCAAGTCTACTATTCTGTACTGATTTTTTTCTCCAAGTACTAAGGCCAAGCTTGGTGAGCACATAGTCAGATACCTGTCTGCAATCCAAGGGGTACTCACTAAACCCCATTTCTGCTTTCTTGAATTTAGACTTACCAGCCTCCACTGCATTAAGAAAATAATTTGTGGTGTTGTTGTTGCTGTTATTGTTGTTGCTGCTGCTGCTGTTGCTATCTCTCACATAATACATCTCAACTACAATTCCGCTGCCTCCATTCCTCCTAGTGCTCCCTTCAACCTCCCCTTTACCCTAGATTCATTTCTCTTCCATTTCCCTTCAAAAAAAGGAGCAGGTCTCATAGTAATATAAACTGAACATGGCACAACAAAATATAATAAGACCAGGCGCAAGCCCGCAAATAAAGGCTGGGTTGTTTTAAGGGTATGTTGTATGTTGTTATAAAAGCATAACTAAACTACACCATGCCAGTTAGTGGTTTCTAATGGCAGAGAAATACTCTTGGTCAGCATCTTGACTAAACATGGAAATCAGCTAAAAAAAAAAAAAAAACCCTGGAACTCTTGGGAGGTATTTAAATTAATTAAATAAAATATGATTAAGTAAAGTAGAAAATCTCACTCTAATGTGGATGCTACCTTTCTAGAGGCAGCCAGGATAGAAAGGGGAAACTGCTTTGACTGGCTTGCCGTCACACTCCATGGCAAGTTCATCTATTCTGCTCCTTTTACTGTATTCTTTCACTGCTGTGGTACTTTGAATGAGAATGGCCTCCATAGGCAGACACACTCTAATTCTTGGTCCTCAGTTGGTGGAACTATTTGGGAAGGATTAGGAAGTGTGGCCTTGTTTGAGAAAATGTGTCACTGAAGGTGGGTTTTGAGGTTTCAAAGCCCATGCCATCCCCAGTTAGCTCACTCTACCTCATGCGTGTGGATAATGAAGTGGACTTTCAGCTGCTGCTCCAGTGTCATAACTGCCTGCCTGCTATCGTGCTCCCTGAAATGATGATCATGGACACACTGTCTGAAACCATAAGCCCCAGTAAACTCCTTTTATAAGTTACCTTGGCCATGGTGACTCTACACAACAATACACAATACCTAAGACACATAATGTTAGAACTAGGTTCTTTAGACTTTTATTGAATGCTAAAGAGCCCTTCATGAGTTTTCCAAATCTTCATCACTACATTGGGAATAGCTGGATTATCCAGACTTGTGGACTGAGAAACTACCAGAATATAGCCTCTCTGATATGAGACAGCCACTGTTGGACTATGTGAATCATATTCCTTAAACAAATCTGACAATTTCTCTTTTAATATATGATCATTCTATCTATTCTGTTCTTCCCGAGAACCCTGACTAATATAGATGGATAATTGTACATGGTCGGGAAAGGTACAAAACAATGAATGACTTGTTGGGGGAGATCAGCAGTGAAGTCAGTTAGGAGCAATAGAAAAAGTGAGACCGAGAATCTGTAGAGCCATCGTCAACCTGCCAACAATAATCCATGACTTTGAGTGTTTTATGCATTTCATCCCAGTGAGCCTGGGTAACTTCCTCATCTGCATGAGCACATACTTCCTAGTGTGTGGGAAGAGTGTCCTGGCAAAAAGTATATCTGAGGTATAGAGCTTCATTGTGAGCTGGAGGGATAGGCTTCAAATAGGAATTTAAACAAGGCATTTCAACAATCTAGGCGCAATTCTGTATTATTTTAAAAGGGAGAATGGAAAGTAGAGATAAGTGGGAGATGTGTTCTAAAGGAGAAAAAATGACAGAAATTGTCAGTTGATTGACATGCATCAAAAAATGTAGGGATGGAACTGTGTTGATTGTAAGTGCTGAGGCAGGCTATTGTTAGAAACCATGTGTGCAAGAAAGCTGAAACGTATCAAATTTCACTTTAGAGCGAAGTCATAGCAGCTATGTGAGGAATTTGAAATTGCATAAGTTTTATATTTCCAAGTTCAATTTGACATACATGATAGTTCTGAAAATGACAGTCTCTCTGTTTGACTTTCTCACTACCAATGATTCAGAGTCCAGCATACCTTCTTCCAAATTGGCCAGGAGAACTCAAGCAGAACCCAGAGATATACCTTTTACACTCACAAAGAAAAGCAACTGCAATTGTTGAATGTGACCTTTGGAAGCAGTTGCTCTGCCTTCCGGGAATCATGATTGATTTCCCACATCACCATAGGTGGAAGCCAATTGCCCAAGAGCTGAGATTGATGGTCTATCAAAATGCAACAGCTTTTCCAGAGAGAGTCTGCAGCTGAGCATCGCAGGTGCTGATAAAGTGCTTGCTTATCCCCTGCCCCTAAGGTGACAGTGCAAATGTGTTCCCTTTGTGCTTGTTGTAAAGTGATAATGAATCTCAGTGGTGTGGTAGCTTCCTGTCAGTGTTCAGAGCACTTCTTAGCAATGTCCCCTTGCTCTGTAATTCTGTGTCCCAAATCACAATATACACTCTCCATGGAAAAATCATCTCTCTCTTCTGAGAACTAGAGTAAGGGACATATTCAAGGTCTTGCAGAATGACAATGGATAGGCTTTAATATCAAGGAAGAACAGTCTATTCATGGTTAATTTATGTGGTGTCTGAAATGATTGTGACAGCACACTTTGAGAAACACTCTGAAGTTCATGAATTGCACTTTGTACATACTGAGAGGAAGGTTTTGGTCCTCAAATATTACTATAGATCATTCCTGGGGTCCTATTTCAAATTGATAGACAAAAAGTACATTCTCCAAGTGGAAAACAGAATGCTATTATTCTAACAAATGAAACTCTATGCTAAAGCATATATTCTGCCTATAGAAGTCTGAGTGGAAAGATCTGCTCTTCCTCTTTTGAGCTGAAAATAGTCATGTTTGCAGACCTGACTCATCCTAGGAATTCCTAGTCAGTTTCAGAGTGAAATGTAAGAATTGGGGCAGCCAAGTCAGCCTCAGGGACCTGCCTGCCTCTGCTTCCTGAGATCAAGATTATAGCCCTGTGCCACCATACATTCGTTTCCTTTCCATGAGCTGTGGGAGTCAAACTCCAGTCCCTGGGGCTTACAAGACAGGCATTTTGCTGACCAAGCTGTCTTCACTGGTGCAAGTTTTGAATTTGCTTAAGAAACCTACTAAAATTTTATGTGAATTTTTGTTTTGAGTCCACTTAAAATACAATCTTAAATTTTCATCTCTTTGAACTGCCATTGTCTTTTGTTATTTGTGTAATATCACATCCTCTTTGAACTTAGAAGAATCTGTTAAGTCCTATTCCACAGTGGCCTTGTAGGGGAACGAGCTAGTAAAAATCTGAGTTTGTGCTGGGAACTAATTATTTCAGAATGGAAATCAAAATTAAAAATTATAGCATCTTAAAAAATCAAAATATATGGTTATCCTAGGCCCAATAATTTTAAACTGGTACAGCTCTAAGCAGGCACCTGACTCAAAGAGAGGTAGATCATAGAATCCAGATCCTGACAATTATCCACGGCCTAGAGTAAGACCCAGTCTGTCAGTGAGCTGAGAAGCATAGCGCTAAATGACTGGATGTATCTAAGGTCACTGCTACAATCTCAAGGACAAGTTGGTGTATCCACCTGCAAACCAAGTCCCAAAGTATGTAGAGCAACCATGATGGTGATGAGGGAAACTTAAGACATGACCTATGAACCCAGCTAAGATGTACGCTAGAGCAACACTGGGGCTTTGTCTTTGTATTTAGATAAGATTGGCTCTAGAAACTGTGTAGAGGACGATAGGATGAATATATTCATCATGCATTGTGTAGAATGACTAATACTTACATAACTGGTGGGCGCCACCAAAATGTGAAGCACAGTCCTTACATGGATTCAGAAGTATCTGGTGATTTTACATAGGTTGTTAGAAAACAATCATGAGAAAGTGGTATATAGCAAGAGCCAAGGAATACTGGAAAACAAGTCATTGTATAAAAAGAGAACCACAGTCAATTTTGCCCTTAATCCAGTTTGAAACATGATTGGTTAGGAAGAAAGTTGGAACTCAGCGTCAGAGCATCCTGTCATTTGGACTTGCCTCATGTCCTTACCCTTATCTAAGAAAGGGCAGATTGTGAGTAAACGCATCAATGCCAGGTATTGTTGTGGGATAACAAATGAAGCCCTACATTCCCATGAGTTCAGAGGACAAAGTCAGATGGTCAGGGTCAGGACCATAAGTAAAGCCTAGTGACTCTGGTCACAAGCCGCTGTCTTGTCCTCAACCCCCCGCTACATTCATTCACACTCTAGTGCCAGGGTCCTTTCTGGAGTAATACTTCTTTAGGTATGGTCATGGAAATATCTGTACAGGAATCATGGGCTTGTTACAAATTTGCTTACTGCTGGACCTCAGCTGATATCTGTTAGGTGGGACGATCTAAATGAGCAGCCTGACAAATTACTGGTTTTATCAGCTAAAAAGTGATTTCTAACCATCATCAAGCATGAGGACCCCTGCACATTCATGTTTAGACTAATTGCAGTTCAATCATTTAATGGTGTCTAGGTGGCTCACAAGCAGGTGCACCAGTGACCTTTATAGCACCATTTTCCTGGCTTGTGGGAATAAATACTCAGTTATGCTGAGATATTAGCTCCTTTGGGTGTCAACACTTTAGTGAATTTGTTGCTCCTGGCGAGACTTTACTACTTTGCTTTTTTAATTAGAAAATAAACTCCCACTTTCTGTCGCTTCTTAAAGGCTATCTATCCTGTTCTGAGTTTTCATAGCCACCTCAAGTAAAACTAGGTAATCTTCTTCTCTGCTGCAAAAGGATACTTTATGTGACAACTTGACCAGAGCCTAGAGGGCTTACTGGCATCTGGTTATAGTGAAAGGATGTGTTGTGAGATCAACATTTAAAATCAGTTCACTTAAGTGAATAAGTAAAAAATAAACAAAAAGTAAAAAAAAAAAATCAGTTCATTTTTTTACCTAAAGCAGATGCCTCTTCACAATGTGAGTGGGGCTGTGAATGTGTTACAGGAACTTCAGAGCACAGACTAGGGTTCCCTAAAGAAAGATTTCTGCCCCAAGATGGTGACATAAAGACCCCATCTGTGTTTTCAGCTTGGTGCACAGACTCAAATGTTTCAGGCTTTCCAAAACACAAAGTTCACTTGAACATTCTCTTACTTTCTCTCAGTCCCATGATTTTAATCCAAGTCCCCTGCATTTGACAGTCCACACATGTGACTGCTACCCCTACTTCTACATATGTACAAGCATGTGCTCATTCATGTGCCTATTTACCTATGCATGTTATATGTTGCAATAACAGTACAATATCATATGTAGCTGGAAAGGGAAACATGTATCTGTATGTGTGTACATCAAACTTGTGCTATGTCCTGTCTCACCTGGAGGGAGAGTTCAAATGTGTCAAAGGCTTCAATGTACTGGTTTTCAAAGGTCCATAGTGAAGTGTCTCTCGAATGAGGCAGAGCTCACCTCAGTGTACTGCTGCTGTTCTTCTGCGTCCTTATAAACACAGCTGACAGGTTGAACTTGCCTTTGATTGGGAAATCAGAGTGCTGGCTTGCTGTTTAACCTTTTGATTGACCGTGGATCATTTCAGAATGAAAGGTCTTTACTTCCTAAGTGGCGTTTTCATCAGAGGTGATGGTCAGATGAATGTTAAGATCATTTTGCTGAGAGTCCTCGAACAAGCTGCTGTGCACAGTAACATCTTTTTATTTGCTGGCTATTTTTCTTTCTTTTTTTTTTCCATAAGAACTAATGGTATAGTCCAAGCTAGCCTGCAATTCACCCTGAATCTCAGATTGTCCTCTCAGAAGCCACAACAATACTTAGAGCACAGGCATGCACTACCATCCATAACCCCACAATAATATCTTACACCATATAGAACTTTATATTTTATGAATATAATATCCATACAAAAATCTATGCTCAATCAATATTAGCTATTCTTAACCATGAACACAAACCTATAACGTAGTTGTGAATGTCCAGATGCAAAGGTAGGTCAAAGGGATTAAGGGAAAATTTTATGGTCATAAAGCAAATAATTCAAGGTTGTAGACATGTGATTGCTACATGATCCAGTCATTAAGTGATTGGAACAAGTTTTTAACCCAAGTCCCCTGCATTTGAGAGTCCACACATGTGACTGCTACCCCTATTTCTACATATGCACAAGCATGTGCTCATTCATGTGCCTATTTATCCATGCATGTTATATGTTGCAATAACAGTAAAATATCATATAGAGCTGGAAAGGGACACATCCAGGAGGTGAATAAAGGGTCCTGTCCTTTTTTATTCCTTAGCTGCTTGCTCAAGTGTTTATGACTCCACTCTAACTACAGAGCCTGTTTCATTTTGGTCCAATGGTAGGTGTCAAAGAAAGCACAGATCACTGAAGTCCAAAAGTAATTCTAGAATATGCTTTATGCAACATTCTTGTTTTAAAAATGTTTCTTGCCAGGGCTGTTTAATGTGATGCTGAGGATATATCTGTGTGGCTCTATTTCCTTCTCATATTCTCCCTAGAACAAGGGTTCAAAGAAACCCTAACACTACCAAGGCTTGGCCACAGGAGGAAAGGATGAACGAGAGTGTTATAGGAAATGGCTGTTCTGACATCCACAGACGTGACCACTGAAGATGTAGGGCCAGGGCATGACGTTCAGCGAGCCTAGCATGTGTGAGAAGGCCTTGAGTTTCATTTCCAGCACAGAAATAAGCAACCATGGGGATTTACTGGTTCTATTCTATAAGTTAAAAGAAATCTAGCAGTGAGATTGAGACAGATAAGAGGATTAGAGCAGACGTGGACGAAACTACACAGCAATGAGGTTTGGTTTGGGTTAGGGCTTAATCTGAAAAGTGCATGTTTTCACACCTGAGGACCTGAATCCAATCTCCACAGAATTCACATATTAAAATTTTTTTTTTTTAAAAAAAAAAGAGGTTGTCATTGTGCTGTTTTTTGAATCCATGTGCCAAGGAGGAGGAAATAGGCAGAATCATGAGCTTGCAGGTCAGCTCACCTTTCATCCATATTGAATTCTAAACCAATGAGAGATCCTATCTCAAAAAATAAAAAAAAGAAAGAAGATAGATAGATAGATGATAGATAGCACACAAAGTATGACTCCACTCTAATGCTCTCTCTCTCTCTTCTACATATATACACATTCACAAATAAATGTAACACATGTGCATCTACAAGAACATGAATATGCCTATTCATACACACCATTACACAAGATTGGTTGAGCTGAAACAAGACTGTACATTTTACACATGGTAGATGTATCTTTGCTGACTGAGTGATGAGATATCAATTTGATTACTTTTTTATAAATAAATATTACCTAGGATCTCTATAAGCAAGTTGCCCAAGGCAGGGTGTAAGAATATAAACTAGCCGAAAGACAATCAGTACCTGGGACAGGTCAATGTTGAAGCCTTTGTTTTAATTAGTACCCAATCTCTTCGTTTCGTGTAGCCTTGGGATAAATAGATGACCTTCTTGCCAAAGGAAGGCACATAAGGCCACATGCTCCAGTGACAGGGAATAATGTGTGGTCTCGTAGATAGGCACAACCATCCTCACAGGAAAGAGTCTTGTGTTTGCTGAGCAGCTTGTGTCGACTTCCAGAATGCACTTGGTACTGCCTCTCTGCTCGCTCGAGGTGTCTCTTAGCTATGTGAGTCCATGTTACCCTCTAGTAGGTTGTTTTTTGAAGACCTTATGATAGTCAGGTACTTCTTATAGGCTGCAATCAGGTACTTCTTATAGACTGCAATCAAGTATCCCAATGGATACAGTGCAGGAAACTGAGAGGGATGAGAAGTGAATGGGAGACTTTATATTTAGCCCTCACTGACAGTAGAGCCAGGGAGTTCACAGTAACGACCTCCGATATCTTATTTTATTTTATCTGTTGCAGCAGGTTTGTCTGACACCATCTACTGAATAAACAGCACCAAGCCCACGTTGCAGTTGGCTCCCACAGGGGTAGCAGAGGTTCTGCTTGGAAGTCCACCAGCCTGGTTTTCATTGCTTGGAACACTAGATTGCTTATTGACTCTGAAATTGGAAAATGTTTATTTGCAATTGAAATTAGAACACAATTTAACAAAAGGGGCTTACCAACCTCCACAATGACCTCCCACACACCATTCCTTTAAGGCTTAATGAGTGATTTGAGTTAGGGCGAGCATAAGTGCAGATTTTGTGCTGGCAAATACTCCCATCTGTCCACTGGGACCTACATAAACCGGCAGCCAGTATTAGGAGAATCCCTCTTGTTAAATTGATAACACTTCCACAGGCCACCAGGGAGTCAGGTAATTGTGACAGTATTTCTGGGCTAAATTCCAATCATTGCCACTGCAAATCAGAAGCAATGGAAAAGATGTCTTCAGGCTTTATATATTTATATAATTGTATTATCTGTGCTACAGAACAGGAGTAGGGAGAAAGAAGGAGAATTAAGATCACAATGAAATTGGTAATGCCAGATTTATTCTCAATATCACTTAATGAAATTGCATCAGTATTTTAAAAGCTAATGTCTTCCATTGGCCTCTTCACTAACCTCTACTTTAGGGTGTTTTTAATCAGCAAACTCAGAAAACTACAACAGAAATGTTGGATATTTCTGTATAAGGCTGGATGATGAGCACACCAGAAAAGACGGAGAGAAGAAAGAAAGCAATGGATGCAGGAAAGTTTAGGAGTACCACTCATTAATTGTTCTTCAGTCCCAAATTTACCACTTATTTCTAGCTTCTGTGATAATGGTAATTAAAGTCTTTAGTAAGATTAACCAAGAGGTTCTCTCTAAACCTCAAGCTCACTAATGTGGCTAGACTGGCCAGACATTCAAGTCCTGCCATCTACTGCCCCTATCTCCTCACCACTAGGGTTACTGGTGTGTGCCACCATATCTGCCATTTTATTCTAGGACTAGGAATCCAAACTCATATCCTCACATTTGTACAGTGAGTACTTTACCCACCAAGCTCTCATCTCAGCCCTGTAAACACATGAAATAAATGTTGTCAATGACGGGCAGTGGTGGAGGGTGTTCTTGTAGATGGGGGGCTTTTCTGTCTACACTGGAGCACTGCTGTTTGGTTTCTTTGTTCTTTCTACCACATGTCTGTCAAAGATGTTGATGAGGGACTAGAGTAGTTCCATCTACTTTTAGGGACACCCAGTTGCTTGGATCAAAACCCTAATCAGACCTTCTGATGATGAACCCTGATTTATATAGTTCAATCACTTGCCTTAGCCACTTACATTCTGAATATCATCTTCTGCTTTCCTTTTACTGGTGAAACCTTGGAAATTTCTCAATAAGTTCACTGAAATGTAGCTCCAAGAATGATTAAATCTTAACTCAGCAAGGAAGAACTCTTCCATGCCTGTTTCTTCTTCAGGAACTCTAATTCAGTCCTAAGAAATTCTTTAATGTTCTTTTTAAATATTCCTAGCTTCCCATGGTTCAATTCCTGGTATGCCATTTAATACAATGTTTAATATTAAATTCTCCCTGAGTGGTTTGTCTCCAAACTGGAAGCTAACTGATAAAAAAATTGGTAGCAGGAGTTAGTTCCTCAAAGACAGAATTACACAATGGCTTTGATCAAGCCCTTGTGTTAAAGTCCAGTGTTGAGCTTCTCAACAAAGAGAAATCAGATAGTAGTAACCCACATCATAGGACATTATCATTAATTAAATGACAGTCTGCAGTTGATTGACGGTGATGTGGAGACAACTGAAACTGGTACCTTGAGAGCCAGGCAATTGTTGTGCTTGATTTCCCTGGTTGTGACAGTCACTCCAAGGACCATGACTTGGAATTGATTTTTGTAATGCACTTGAGTCCTTAGAATGTACTGACACTCTCAGTCCTTTAGCCCTTGGGCAATGTCACTACTTGAGAGCTAGAAAGCTTCTGTGCCCATTGTGAAAGGGGATCCTCTGATGAAGCTTGGAGGTAATACATCTGGAAATAAAACAACCACTCAGTTTACTGAGTTCCTAATCTAGGAGTGAAATTTTTAGTCTTCCCAGCTTTCTCGAGTGAAATTTATAATATTGATTAGGAAATAATAGAATATTAAAAATTCTGGAGATTCTGGCTGAACCCACACAGCCAAAACTTTCAAACTTCTATGTCAAGTTGAGCACTTTTTGTTAAAAATTAGATTCTTCTCTGATGTCTGAAAAATTATTCAAAATCTTGTGGCACTTTCAGCTTGGACAGAAGCCTTAAAAATCTGTTTTTATTTCCTGAACACACACACACACACACACACACACACACACACACACACACACACA
>JANHMN010000006.1:86005902-86037425 GCA_030674055.1 Rhabdomys pumilio | reverse complement strand
ATGGTGGCATGGGTGTGAAGTGGTGAATCACAGTGCATCATGGTAGTGAGGGCATGGTGGCATGGGTGTGAGGCGGTGGCTCACATTCCATTTGAAATAAGGAAGCATGATGTGCCCTCCCCCAGCCGTGAGCAGGCCTGAAAGACCTTGTTTGCCACAAGACCTTAAAGTCCTAGGGACCTAGGTGAAGTCATCCATTCTGGCTGCTGGTACAACTTCCTACAGGAACTTAGAAGAATAGTCTGCCTGCTGAGCTTGCCGTGCAACTTAATCCAGCTGAAACAAAAGACGATTTCCTTGGACTCCCCCTATATATACAAAGAGCTGAATATTAAACTTTGAACCTTGATCAGAGAACTTTGTCTTGGCTTCATGCTTCTTTCACCCCTCCATCCCTTTTTTCATTTCCATCCCTCCTTTCAGGTGAACCCCTGTTTGTCCGTGGCTGCAGAATGACTACAGCTTGGGAAAGAAAGCATGCTTTCTCTCTCACACTGCCTCCTCTGTTTTGCTCAGTCCAGCAGCCCACGTTCAAGGCTACTCTTCCCACTTCAGTAGACAAAGTTTATTTCATGCTACACTCAAATCTAGTTAATTTGACAATAAAGGTTGGTGATTATAATTCCACCCCTTGTCTATTTGACATCAAAAGATAGCACTTTAAAAATGCCCCACCCTGGCACTAAAGTCTCATTTTTACATCATAATGGATAAGCGACTCCAACTCCGAATTCCCTCTTACTCCGTGCAGTTCCAGCAATTCTCACAAGCTCAAAGCACATTTGGAGAAACATGAAAATGGGTTTTTGTGTGTGCGTGTGATACTAACTTTTTATATTTTTATTACATTCATTTATTTTCTCTGTGTGTGTGTGTGTGTGTGTGTGTGTGTGCATGCGCGTGCGCCACAGTATGTACTGGAAACCAAGGACAACTTATAGGAATTGTTTTCTTCTACCATGAGGGTCCCAGGAACCATTCTCATGTCATCAGAGTTGAAGGCACTTGTCCTTACTCACTGTGATATGTTTTTTCTACCTTTCTTTTACTGAAAATAGTTCTTCACACATTATATTCTAGTAATAGTTTCCTCTCCCCCAACTCCTCTGAGTCCCTCCCCACTTTTCCTCCCAAGCTATCTGAATCTACCAATTTTCTGTTTGTCATTAGAAAACAATATTTTTAAAAAAATCATCCAAAGAATAATAAGATAATATTAAATAAGAACAAATAAATCAAAACAGGACAAAACAAACAGAAGAAAAAGACCCAAAGAAAGAGCACAAGAAATGCATGTGGATGCAGAGACCTAAACATTGGCACACAAAAGAATCCCACAAAAACACAAAACCAGAAGCTAAAATGCATATGCAAAGGTCTTGTATGGTAAAATTAATTTTTAAAGTTGACTCTTGAATAAATTACAGGACAGAAAACCAGGTAAGCTGCCCACAGACCTCCTCTCTTTTCCACCATAACCAATCTCTCAGCCTCTTCCCTAGCATAACACCAGCAGCAGAAACCCTCTCATCTCCTGTAGGCCCCCTAGACTATTCCCCTCCTAACTGCCCTCTCCCTACTCAGTTGATTTCATTCTCCAACCCCAGCAGGCACTTCCTGCTAACCCACAGCCCATACCTGGCAGAAAGACAGGCAAGCTGCATCCAGACCTCTCCTCTGTTTCCTCAGATCCAACTCCTCAGTCTCATCTTCAGTTCTGCAGCAGAACACCCGTGGCAGCCTTTCTTTCCTTGCTACTCCCATTTCTTGTGGATCCTACAGATCTTCTCCTTCTAGCCTTCCTCCTCCAAGCTGTTGTTTTGTCCCAGACTCCAAACCAAACTGGCATCCACTCCTCTGAGGAATATGGGGAAGGCAGACCCACCCCTCTCCTAATGCTCCTGAGATCCAATCCCCTCAAACTCATCCTAAATTCTGTAGCTGGAAACCTGTTGTGGTTGCCCTTTGTTCTCTGTCCACAAGCCAAGAGATCACGAAGACCTTCTTATTCAATCTCCCTTTCCCTAATTCATCTCAATTACCCAACCTCCAACACCAGCAGGAATTCCCTGTGAACACACCAGCTGATCAGGCCAGAAAACAGGCAACATATAGCTATACCACTCTCTAAAACTCTAGAGAGGAAATAGAAACCAAGGAACAAAACATCCACTCAACAAAGACAAATTCCGGGAATCAGCACATAGAGCTTTAACCATCCCAAACCCAGATGCAGCAGCACAATCAATAACAGCCAGGGTTATGTCTCCACTAGAGCACAGCTATCCTACCACAGCAGGCCCTGAATATTCCAATGTAGCTGAAGCAAAAGAAAAACATCTGAAAACTACTTTTATGAATATAATAGAGATACATAGAGAAGACATAAAAAAATTAAAGAAATCCAGGAAAAACACAGTGTAAGGAAATAAATATAACTATTTAAGACCTGAAATTGGAAATACAATATTAAAAAAAACAAACTGAAGGAATTATAGAAATGAAAATTTTATGAATTAAAACAATATTTACAGGAGCAAGCATCATCAACAGAACACAAAAGATGGAAGAAAGAATATCAAATAATAAATGATGTGTTTATAAAAAGATAAAGAGAATACATTTTGTGGAGGTGTGGGGGAAGGGGATCTTTCAGCAGGTCCATGCCAAGGCATCCCTTTTCCCTGAGAGACCAGCCACATACCAATAGAGTTTATTCAGGGCATGGGGAGGGGATTAGGAGGGTAGTAGAGGCAGAGAAAGGCAGAGAGGGAGAGAGTAGAGTAGAGGCCAGCCATGACCACGTGGAGAGATGCGGGAGGGAGGAAAGGGAGAAGGCCAGGGGACAGAGAGATCAAGAAAGCAAGAGCAAGAGAAGAGCAAGAGAGAGAAAAGGGGTCAAGCAGCCCCTTTTATAGTGGCTCAGGCCTACCTGGCTGTTGCCAGGTAACTATGAATGTAGCGTTTAGACAGAATGCTAACAATAAAGATACAATAGAAGAAAAGGATACATTGGTCATAATAATGATAAATCTAAAAAACAAACAAACAAACAAAAAACTCCTGACACAAAATATCCAGGACATCTGGAACACTAGGAAAAGATCAAACCTATGAATAATATGTATAGAGAAAGGGGAAATAAAATGAAGATCAAAGGACTAGAAAATATTTTCAACAAAATCATAGAAGAAAATTTTCCTATCATATAGAAGAAGATGCCTATATATAGAAGCATATAGAACAGCAAATAGATTGAACTAGAGAAGAAAGTTCCCTTGTCACATAATAATCAAAACATTAAACAAATAAAACAAGGGAAGAATACTAAATGTTCCAAAGAAAAAGACCAAATAACATATAAAGGCAGACTCATTAGTGTTTAGCAGGGACTAAATGTAACTGAGCAACTAAAGTTTAGAGCAGCTGAAGAAGTGTGGAGATAAGAATGTTGATAAACGCACAATTCCAGGTGGGAGATTGTCCAGCAACTATGTCAAAAGGAAAGCTGAAATTGAACAACTGTGTGTTTGTCTTTTATCCATGGATTTGATGGAAGCTGAGTGTGGGCTGGTAGTGCAGTCCATTCCCAGAGCTTAGGCTGGGTAAGGCATGAATCCACTATTATTTAGGAATTCTCAGATGGATTATCCACACACAGTGATATAAGTCTAAGAAGGTGGGAAATTGGTTTCTCAGCTGATTGAGTCATGTGATTCTCAGCACAGGAAACTGGAACAAAGGAACACAGCTGACCAGCAGCCTTTTACCCTGTTAGGAGGAGACTGAGAAGCAAACAAAAAAAGCTGCCTACCTTCAGCCAGAGAATATCAAAGGAAAGATTTTTAAAATTGGATTTAACTGTTTTTAGGATAGATGAGAATGTACAGATTTTGCCCAAATCACGTGGGGATCCACTCCATTTGCCCCACAGTTTGGAACTAGTTCAAAGAGTTTGGACCAAGAGGCTCCTGAACCCTTTGCTATGCAGAATAAGCTGCTCAAAAGAAGGCAGACAGGCAGACAGTAGAGGCTGCTGACCTCCAACAAGCAGACAAAGGATAGACATAAATGAAATTTGATTTAATTGTTTTTAAGGATAGAAGAGAGTATAATGGTAATTGTATAAATTTTTTTTAAGTATACATGGAATAAAGAAAACCAGGCTTTTGATCTCAAATGTAGGAAACAAAGGCTCACAGATAGAAGGGAGATTAAATGAAAATGCTTTAAAGCAAATCTAAAAAGATCTTGTCAGGAAAAATACTCAAATTCTTTGAATGAGGGCTCCATGGGAATTCTGGGATTGTTTAGCCTGGTATGACAGATTAGAAGCCTAAAAATAAGCTTTTACAGTAAGTAGACAGAGATATTAAAATATTGAGGCATTCAATCTTAAAACTTAGACAAAGGCAAGAGATATGGTGCATAGCCTATCTCAGACAGTAGAAATTTAGGCCTTGAGAATTATATAGAGAGCCTGGAAATAGGCTTATACAGTAAGTAGACAAAGATATTAAATAAATAATTTAGGCTTTGATCTCATGAAGGCTAGGGCAGGGGAAAATAGAAGCCCTGTCTCAACAGATAATATTCATTTAGATTGCTTTATTTGCTTTGAATTGTTTTAATTATCAGAATGAATGTGATTTTGAGTTTGGTGGTTATATTAAAATTTCTCTGGGAGAGAGGTCACGCTAAACATTTTATGATTTTCAACTACTGGACTAAGGACATACTATTTAGAGGCCTGTTTTTTCTTTTTTTTTTTTTTTTTTTTTTTTTTTTTTTTTTTTTTTTTGATATTTTATTTACATTTCAGATGTCATCCCCTTTCCCCATTTCCCCTCCCTAGAAAACCCCTATCCCATGCCCCCTTTTCCTTTTTGCTTTTATACAATTTTTTAAAATGTTAGTCAAAGGCTTTGTAAGTTTGGTAATGCTCAGTCAGAAGTGTAACCCAATACTCAATCTAGATATATCAACTAACTTTGACTGGTGGAGACACGTGAACATCTGCCTCCATGTTCTCTCCTCTCTTTCTCTCTCTCATCACCTAGCTTCTCCTGTCCTTCTTCTCCTCCTCTCCTTACTCCTTCTCTTCCTCTCCGTACTCCTCCCACCTTAGCTCCTCCTACATATCACCCTTCCTGTTAAAATAAAACATTTCTCTTAAAATACAATTAGTGCATAATTATGCTGATTTGTACCAGTGAGGTACAAGTTAGTCCTAATAACCAGTCCGTCATTTTGTTGACTAACCAGAACTTCTGTCGTCTCTCCTAACTAAAACTCTTAGTTCTGAACTTGGATTTTTTCTTGGCTTTAGAATGAATGTCAGCTGAAAACCCTCCACTCAAATCTTTTCTCTGAAAGTAAATATCCAGGATTGGCTATGAGACTATAAGTTTTCAACCCCGTCAGAAATTCAGAATGACTGAGTTAACTGAAATTATGGGAAGCACAAAGCATAGCTTCTAAAACTTAGCCAATTTATAGAGACCGCTGAACAACTGGACAGTCCCCATACTTCAAAACGTTGGAGCATCTGGTCTTCAGCCTTCTGGCCCAAGATCTTCTGACAGACCTAGTGATGCAGAATTATTAAGGGCTGATTACTCTGTATAGGCAGATATAATCTGTCGACTATTCTGCAGGTGCGTCCTTTTCTGGACAGTAATTTGTCTGTAGATGGGAAGAGGCAATTCTTGCCCAGTGGCTGCCTCATCACAACTGGAGTAACTCCAAGGATGCTTAATTTCTTCTTAGAATCCAAGACAGGAAGCTGTCAGGAGCAGACAGGTCTCTAATCAAAATGAACATTAATACAGAAATGTTTGTAAAGTCAATTCTGTGGACTTCTGACGTTTTGAAAACCAAATATCCATGTAAGGCAATCTGGACTGTTGTCTGTTAACTCCTCTCAGCTGTTTCTAAATAAAATATAGAAAACACCTTATCAATAAACTCAAAGCCCTGAATTTTCTATAGTCCCTTAACTCACAGGCTAACCATCTCAAATCAGTTAGAAAAGTTAAAGAAGGACTGGGTCTAAGCCTTGTATCCCTAATTGTGTTATACTGGCACAATGCCTGTGTGAGTATTAATATTCATCTCACTTTTACATCAATAAGAAGCTCGTACCAATGGAAACCTTAAATTTGAAATCGAAGTAAATTTTGTACAATTTAAGAAATTATAACTTCATATTGAGAATAATTATACCGATTTCTACCAATAGGTTATGGCTATGCCATAAACCCTAGCTAATCCTCCCTGTTCCAACAAAACCACTACTTTTCTCTAGAAAGACAGCCCAATATTAACCACCTTAGTCCCCAAGCCCAGGGAATAGGGGCACTGACTCTTCTTTAACTTCTTCAAGCTGGTTACAGGTGTTGAGATATTGGAAGACGGGTGAGGGGAAGAGTAAATTGATAAGCCTCTGATGCTGGGTCTTTACTGCATCCAGATGGGATTCCAGGACATCAGAGATTTGAGCAGGTCTACTCAGCTTGCTTGATGACTAGGTACACCAAGGCTGTGTATTCTGCAATATACAATTCTCAAAACAAATTTTAGTATCAAGCTAATTTATTTTTATTTTTTCCATTCTTTGCTTTCTTTTTATTTAATTTTTTTTAATTTTTTAAAAATTGGGTATTATATTAACATTTCAGATTTTATGCCATTACCTCACTTCCTCCCACCACCCAGAAACCTCCTATCCCATCCCCCCTCCTCATGCTTCTATAAGGCTGTGCCCTTACCTACCCTCCGCCCCCACGACCCCCTCGCCACTCTCATGATCCCCCCAACTCTGTGTTCATTTTTCATGGGACCAAGAATCTCCTCTCCCCCCTATGCCTGTCAAGGCCATCCTCCTCTACATATACAGCTGTAGTCATGGGTCCCTCCCTATGTGCTCCCAGGCTGGTGGTTTAGACCCTGGGGAACTTTGGTTGGTTGGTGGTGTTGCTTTCCTCATGGGGTCCCAAACTCTTTCTGCTCCTTCAGTCTTCTCTCTAACTTCTCTTCTCCATTGGGAAACCCTTGATCATATCATTGGTTAACTGTGAGCAACGTTCTCTGGATGTGTCAGACTCTGGCAGACCTTTAAGGAGACAGCTATATCATCACTTCCAGCCATCCACATCAGTGTCTAGCTTAGGTGACTGTACATGGGATGGATACCAGGTGGAATAGTCTCCAGATGGCCCCTCCTTCAGTTTCTGTCCCATGTTTTGTTTCCATATTTGCTCCCTTGAGTAATTTTGTTACTCGTTCTAAGTAGAACTGAGGCATCCCCACTTGGTCTTCCTTCTTCATGAGCTTCATGTGGTTTGTGAGTTGAGTCTTCTCTATTCTAAGCTTTTGGGCTAACAACCGCTTATCAGTGAGTAAATACCATGTGTGTCCTTTTGTGATTGGGTTAACACACTCAGGATGATAATTTCCAATTCCATCCATTCTCCTAAAAATTTCTCAAATTCATTATTTTTAATAGCTGAGTAATACTCCATTGTGTAAATGTACCACATTTTTTGTATCCATTCCTCTGTTGAGGGACATCTTGGTTCTTTCCAGCTTCTGGCTATTATAAATAAGGCTGCTATGAACATAGTGGACCATATGTCCTTGTTATATGTTGGAGCATCTTCTGGGTATATGCCCAGGAGTGGTATAGCTGGGTCCTCAGGAAATGCTATGTCCAGTTTTCTGAGGAACCACCAGACTGATTTCCAGAGTAGTTGTACCAGCTTGCAATCCCACCAAGAATGGAGGAGTGTTCCTCTTTCTCCACATCCTCTCTAGCATCTACTTTCACCTGAGTTTTTGATCTTAGCGATTCTGACTGGTGTGAGGTGGTATCTCAGGGTTGTTTTGATTTGCATTTTTCTGATGACTAAGGATGTTGAGCATTTCTTAAGGTGCTTCTCAGCCATTCGAGTTTCCTCTGTTGAGAATTCTTTGTTTAGCTCTGTACCCCATTTTTTAATAGAGTTATTTGGTGGTCTAGATTATAATTTCATGAGTTCTTTGTATAATCTTCGATATTAGCCCTGTATCTGACTTAGGATAGGTTAAGATCTTTTCCCAATCTGTTGGTTGCCGTTTTGTCTTATTGACAATGTCCTTTGCCTTACAGAAGCTTTGCAATTTGATGAGGTCCCATTTGGCAATTCTTGATCTTAGAGCATAAGCCATTGGTGTTCAGTTCAGGAACTTTTCCCATGTGCCTAGGTATTCGAAGGTCTTCTCCACCTTCTCTTCTATTAGTTTCAGTGTATCTCGTTTTAAGTGAACGTTTTTTTATCCACTTGGATTTGAGCTTTGTACAAGGAGATAAGAATGGATTGATTTTCATCCTTCTACATGTTGACCTCCAGTTGAACCAGCACCATTTGCTGAAAATGCTGTCCTTTTTACACTGGATGGTTTTGGCTCCTGTGTCAAAGATCAAATGATCATAGGTGTGTGGGCTCATTTCTGGATCTTCAATTCTATCCCATTGATCTTCCTGCCTGCCTCTGTACCAACACCATGCAGTTTTTATTACTATTGCCCTGTAGTACAGTTTGAGGTCAGGGACCGTGATTCCCCAAAAAGTTCTTTTATTGTTGAGAATAGTTCTTGCTATCCTGGGGTTTTTTTTTTTTGTTATTCCAGATAAATTTGCAAATTGCTCTTTCTATCTCTGTGAAGACTTGATTTGGAATTTTGATGGGGATTGCATTGAATCTATAGATTGCTTTTGGCAAGATGGCCATTTTCACTAAATTAATCCTGCCAATCCAGGAGCATGGGAGATCTTTCCGTCTTCTGAGATCTTCTATTTCTTTCTTCAGAGACTTGAAGTTCTTGTCATACAGATCTTTCACTTGCTTGGTTAGGTTCACTCCAAGATATTTTATATTGTTTGTAACTATTGTGAAGGGTGTCATTTCCCTAATTTCTTTCTCAGCCTGTTTATCGTTTGAGTATAGGAAGGCTACTGATTTGTTTGAGTTGATTTTATATCCAGCCACTTTTCTGAAGTTGTTTATCAGGTTTAGGAGTTCTCTGATGGAAATTTTAGGGTCGCTTAAGTATACTATCATATCATCTGCAAATAGTGAAATTTTGACATTTTCCTTTCCTATTTGTATCCCTTTGACTTCCTTTTGTTGTCTAATTGCTCTAGCTAGGTCTTCCAGTACTATATTGAATAGGTATGGTGAGAGAGGGCAGCCTTGTCTAGTCCCTGATCTTAGTGGAATTGCTTCAAGTTTCTCTCCACTTAGTTTGATGTTGGCTACTGGTTTTCTGTATATTGCTTTCACAATGTTTAGATATGGACCTTGAATTCCTGATCTTTCCAAAAATTTTATCATGAAGGGGTGCTGAATTTTGTCAAATGCTTTCTCAGAATCTAGTGAAATGATCATGTGGTTTTTTTCTTTGAGTTTATTTATGTAGTGGATTACATTGATGGACTTCCGTATATTGAACCATCCCTGCATTATTGGAATAAAGCCTACTTGATCATGATGGATGATTGTTTTGATGTGTTCTTGAATTCGATTTGCAAGAATTTTATTGAGTATTTTTGCATCAATATTCATAAGAGAGATTGGTCTGTAGTTCTCTTTCTTTGTTGGGTCTTTGTGAGGCTTAGGTATGGGCGTAATTGTAGCTTCAGGGAACAAATTGGGTATTGTTTCTTCTGTTTCTATTCTGTGGAATAGTTTGAAGAGAATTGATATTAGATCTTCCTGGAAGGTCTGGTAGAATTCTGCACTAAAGCTGTCTGGCCCTGGACTTTTTTTGGTGGGGAGATTTTTAATGACTGCTTCTACTTCTTTAGGGTTTATGGGATGGTTTAGATGGTTTATCTGCTCCTTGTTTAACTTTGGTACTTGGTATCTATCTAGAAAATTGTCCATTTCATCCAGATTTTCCAATTTTGTTGTGTATAGGACTTTGTAGTAGGATCTGATAATTTTTTTAATTTCCTCTGTTTCTGTTGTTATGTCTCCCTTTTCAGTTCTGATTTTATTAATTTGAGTACTGTCTCTGCGCCCTTTGGTTAGCCTGGCTAAAGTTTTGTCTATCTTGTTGATTTTCTCCAAAAACCAGCTCCTGGTTTCGATGATATTTTGTATAGTTCTTTCTGTTTCAACTTGGTTGATTTCAGCCCTGAGTTTGATTATTTCCTGCCATCTACTCCTCTTGGGTATATTAGCTTCTTTTTGTTCTAAAGCTTTCAGGTGTGCTGTCAAGCTGTTAGTGTATGCTCTTTCCAATTCTTTTTGTGTGGACTTAGAGCTATGAGTTTTCCTCTTAGTACTGCTTTCATGGAGTCCCACAAGTTTTGATATGATGTGTCCTCATTTTCATTAAATTCTAAAAAGTCCTTAATTTCTTTCTTTATTTCTTCCTTGACTAAGTTTATCAGTGAGTAGAGCATTGTTCAGTTTCCACATGAATGTGGGCTTTCTGTTGTTTTTGACCATATCAAAGACGAGTCCATGGTGATCTGATAGGGTACAAGGGATTATTTCAATCTTTTTGTATCTGTTGAGGCCTGTTTTGTGACCAATTATATAGTCTATTTTGGAGAAGGTACCATGAAGTGCTGAGAAAAAGGTATATTCTTTTGTTTTAGGATGAAATGTTCTATAGATGTCAGTTAAGTCCAATTGGTTCATAACTTCTGTTAGTTTCATTGTGTCTTGATTTAGTTTCTGTTTCCATGATCTGTCCATAGCTGAGAGTGGGGTGTTGAAATCTCCCACTATTATTGTATAAGGTGTAATTTATGTGTTAAGCTTTAGTAAAGTTTCTTTTATGTTGTGGGTGCCCTTGCATTTGGGGCATAGATGTTCAGAATTGTGTGTTCTCTTGGTACATTTTTCCTTTGATGAATATGAAGTGTCTTTCTTTATCTTTTTTGATTACTATTGGTTGAAATTTTATTTTATTTGATATTAGAATGGCTACTCCAGCTTGTTTCTTGGGACCATTTGCTTGTAAGATTGTTTTCCATCCTTTTAATCTGAGGTAATGTTTATCTTTTTCACAGAGGTGCATTTCCTGTATGCAGCAAAATTCTGGGTTGTGTTTATGTATCCAGTCTGATAGTCTATGTCTTTTTATTGGAGAATTGAGTCCATTGATATTAAGAGATATTAAAGAATAATGAATGTTGTTTCCTGTTATTTTTGTTATTGGAGGTGGAATTATGTTTGTGTAGTGATCATCTTTTAGGGTTGTTGGAAGATTACTTTCTTGCTTTTTCTAGGTTGTAGTTTCTCTCCTTGTGTTGGAGTTTTCCACCAATTATCCTTTAAAGTGCTGGATTTGTGGTAAGATATTGTGTAAATTTGATTTTGTCATGGAATATTTTGGTTTCTCCATCAATATTGATTGAGAGTTTTTGCTGGGTATAGTAGTCTGGGCTGGCATTTGTGTTCTCTTAGGGTCTGTATGATATCCGTTCAGGATCTTCTGGCTTTTATAGTCTCTGGTAGAAGTCTGGTGTAATTCTTATAGGTCGTCCTTTATATGTTACTTTACCTTTTTCCCTTACTGCTTTTAGTATTTTTTCTTTGTTTTGTACATTTGATGTTTTGATTATTATGTGGTCGGAGGTATTTCTTTTCTGGTCTAAACTATTTGGAGTTCTGTATGCTTCTTGTATATTTATGGACATCTCTTTCTGCTGGTTAGGAAAGTTTTCCTCTATAATTTTGTTGAAGATATTTACTGGTCCTTTAAGTTGGGAGTCTTCCCCCTCATCTTTACCTATTATCCTTAGGTTTGGCCTTCTCATTGTTTCCTGGATTTCTTGTATGTTTTGGGTTAGTAGCTTTTTGCATTTTGCATTTTCTTTGACAGTTGTGTCAATGTTTTCCAAGGTATCTTCTGCACTTGAGATTCTCTCTTCTCTCTCTTGTATTCTGTTGGTGATACTTGTGTCTATGACTCCTGATCTTTTTTTTCTATCTCCAGGGTAGTCTCCCTTTGTGATTTCTTTATTGTTTCTACTTCCGTTTTTAGATCTTGGATGGTTTTGTTTGATTCCTTCTCCTGTCTGGTTATTTTTTCTTGCAATTCTTTAAGAGATTTTTGTGTTTCCTCTTTAAGGGCTTCTATCTGTCTACCTGTGTTCTCCTTAAGTTCTTTGAGAGTGTTTTTTATGTCCTTCTTAAAATCCTCTATCATCATCATGAGAAGAGATTTTAATTCTGAATCCTGCTTTTCTGGTGTGATGGGATGTTCAGGGCTTGCTATGATTGGGAACTGGTTTCTGATGATGCCATGTAACTTTGGATTCTGTTTCTTATGTTCTTGCACTTGCCTTTTGCCATCTGGTTAACTCTAATGCTCCCTGTACTTTCTGTCTCTGACTGAAGCCTCCCTTTTCAGTTATCTTGCTTGTGTCTGATCTCCTCGGGGTCCCGATGTCTCGGTGATCTTCTCCAGCTGCTCTGAATACAGTGGTACCTCTAGGATGACTCAGAATATGGTGTTTCCTAGGTAGCAGTCCAGCTAGGTGTCCACTGTTCTGGGTGTAATGTTTCTTCTAGGATGTCTCAAGCTAATGTGTCCACTGCTCTGAGTGCAGTGGCTCCTCTATTATGTCTCGGGATATGTTGTCTGTAGCTCTGAGTTCCTTTGTTCCTCTGCCGCTCTGGGTTCAGTGGTACCTCTGTCACTCTGGGTTCAGTGGACCCTCTAGGATGTCTACTGCTCTGGGTTCAGTGGACCCTCTAAGGTGGTTCAGGAAAAATTCGGTGTTCCCAGGAGCAGACTGGGCAGGGGTCTACATCAGGCCTTAGATCTATTGCCCTGGGTTCAGTGCACCTTCTAGGGTGGGTCAAGAGAAATCCGGTATCCCAAGGAGCAGACTGAGCAGGGGTCTGCGTCAGGCCTCAGATTCAGGAGAGGGGTGGGCGGAAGGGGTGTGCTATTCTGCAGGGGTGGAGTTTAGGGGTCTGCTGGAATCTGAGCGCTCCCTGCACCCAGCTCTGGGCGTAGAGCAGTGAGTAGGTTTTCTTGCCCACTGCTCTCTGTTCTGTGCACCCTCTAGGGTGGGTCAGGAAGGATCTGGTGTACTCAGGAGCAGACCAGGCAGGGGTCTGTGTCAAGCCTCAGATTCAGGAGAGGGGCGGAGTTTGGGGGTCTGCTGGAATCTGAGCACTCCCTGCACCCAGCTCTGGGCGTAGAGCAGTGAGTGGATCTTCTTGCCCATTGCTCTGTGTTCCGTGCACCCTCTAGGGTGGGTCAGGATGAATCCAGCGTCCCCAGGAGCAGACCGGGCAGGGGTCTGGTCCGGCCTCAGAGGACTGTTTTCTCTAATGAAAAACAGATATGATGTGTATCTGGAGGGAGGCGGAAGATAAGGGGAACTAGGTTTAGTATGATATATTGTATGAGAAAAGAATCTATTTCAATAAAAGAAGAAAGGTAAGCAACAAAACAAAAGTAAACTGAAGTAAAACTTTTAAAAACTTTAAAATAAATAATACTGTCCTGTCTAAACATTGTGAGATTTTTTTATATAAAAAAAACTCTCCAAAGATGCCATTTAATACTTACTCTGCTCACTATCTATTGCTGAGTATGTAGACAGCCTGTAAGAGTGAGTTATATCCCACAGTGAGACTCCACTAAAGAAAATTTATTTTCATTTGCAAGTGGTTATGAATTAGAGATATCTTCTGAATTAGGGATGCAGGCTTGTGTCCATTTCTATCCTCCAGTCTGAGACCCCCATCTGGTGCACACTCATATAGGGCCAGTGTATGCTGCCAGTCTCTGCTGGATCATAGGTGAGTCAGTCATCTCAGCCTCATTCTATGGCCCTCTTCTTCCTCCTCTTCCTCCTCCTCCTCCTCCTCCTCCTCCTGTTCCTCCTCTCTTCTCCTTCTTCTTCTTCTTCTTCTTCTTCTTCTTCTTCTTCTTCTTCTTCTTCTTCTTCTTCATCTTCTTCATCTTCTTTTATTCTTCCTTCTTTGTCTCTTCCTCTTTTCCTCTTCCTGTTTCTTACTTTCCAAAATCTTTAGCCTCTCTTTTTTTCTTCTTCCTTCTGCTTTTCCATCTGACTGGGATAATTCAAAATACTTGTTCTCAAATTCAAAAATCCTTTCTTTTGCTTATTCTCGTGTATTATCAAAATTCTCACTTGTATTTTTTATTTCGTTGATTATTATTAGCTCTAAGATCTCTAGTTCTTTTGCATTATTTAAATCTCTGGTGAATTTATCATTCATGGATGATGTTTTCCTCATTTCTTTGTGTTATCTATCTTTATTCTGTCAAATGTCACTAAATTTCTTAGAGTCATTATTTAGAATTTGGTTTTAGCCATTTCTACTCCAAACTGGGACCTATTTCTAGAAGCTTCTTCTGTTCCCCAAGGCTATTTGTGTCCCTAGACTAATGCATGTAGGTTTGTTGTAATTGTTGCCTTTCTTATCTTTGTGAAATTTTGTAGAAAAAGCCCTTTGCATTAATTGAAAAATAGGGCACTTGGATAGGTGCCTTAGTTTTGATTTTTTTATGAGCTCAAGAGTGTAACTACTATGTGATAGATTTATCTATCACTGATGTCAAGAGCACATATGAGCGTCTCAATACTCAAGACTGAAGTAGACCATGAACATTGTTGTATAGCTTTGCAACGTGCATAGGCTTCCAAAACTACATTTCTCCAGACCACATAGATGAACACCAAAAACTCCAGGGCTTGTGACAATAACTGCAGTATCTCAGTGGTGTGGGGTGTGCAAGGAATAGACTCAAATTCTATGTGGTAATTCAGGGTGAGTGCCTGATGTGTCAACCTTATGTCCACATTGGTATATGTAGGGGGATTGTGGCAGTAGTAACCACATTCTTTGTGAAGGAAAAAAGAAATAAAAAGAGAACATGAACGCTCCTAGATGTGATGGATGAGGAGGCTTATTGTAGAAAAAAGGAAGTAATATAGCCAGTGGTAGAGGCATCTGGAGGATTCCAGATTGCATGTGACAAGCAGACTGAGCCGAGCCACGTGAAGAGAGTGGAAGAGAGAAGGAAGAGTTGGAAAGGGGAAGTGGCCAGGAGCAGTGGTCAAGAAGTAAAGTGGTTAAAATCCAAAAAAGCCAAAAAAAATGACCATATAGCCCAAATGTCTGGGTTATATAGCAAAGAGTAGCTGAGGTGATGGCAGTTCAGGGTTGGGGAGGTGTATGCCTGCCAGGAAGACTCTATAACAGGTAGGGACTGATGGATGCAGGGAGAACCTGGTGGCCAGCATCCACTTTGATATGTGACTAGGCACCTCAACCAGTTTGTCCCAGATTTGAGACTAACTCTTAGAAACTCAGACAATTAGGACTTTATGTACATCCTACACTGTCAGTAATAATGACATTGGAGCTTATAAATTTGGCTTTTATATCTGTAGTATAGGAGCTTTGGGACATGGGTGGAAATATCCTTGGATTACACAAAGTGATTGCTCTCTGAGCTAGTGTTTATGGCATGAGTAGTCATGTTTTTGAAGCAGAAATTTATAGGTGAGAACTTCTCCAGGTCCATTTACCAAGACAGGCTTCAGAGAAGCCAGGCATTCAGGGTGCCAGCAGATGTCATCCAAATGCTTTGAGATTAGAAAGTAACCATTTTCAGCAGGGCAAGCAAATATGGGGTTTTGGCAATAGCAGCAGGAGCTACTGGTTCTCAAGTTGCATGATACTTAGAGAAACTGTTCTACCTTTTGATGCATCCATGCACTACCCTAAAGCTTCTAGAGGCATCCAGAAAACAGCTTCTGACCCCTGTGGCTGGATGGCATCACATAGTGCCTGTGGCAGCAACTTGGCTTCTGGAGAGGTGGGGCAGAGCTCAGTGTGCGTTGCTTCTTTGGAGAAGGGCTGTTCCTAGGACCAGCTCTCCAAACTAACTAATCTCAGAGCCTGTGGACACTGTGCTGTTCTACTCTGATCAAGGCTTCCAATCTGATGCTGCAGTAGAGTCTCTCCACTTGCCTTTATTGGCCAGTGAGGAGTCTCTGTCATCTCACTATGCTTTTAGTCCCTCCCTTTTTTTATCCAACTATGTGCTATTTATGTTCTGGTCACATACTTGATCATTTCCAGAATTCTCTCTCAATTGTTTTCCTTAAAATATCACTTTACTTTTGTTACCTTGTTCTCTGTGGCAAAGTCAAATGCACCCTGCTTGCATTCGGCCCTCTCAGACCTTTCCTTGTATGTCTTACGAGTCCTTCAGAATCTAAATTGGATGAGCTCATTCCCCTGAGGCCAAGCACAGATGACATATTTTAGACAGCATTAGGGGCTGTGAACAGGTGATGTGATGTGATGTCCTCTACGGTAGGACAAAACCATGACAGGTTGATTTTCAGTTTGGTTCCAGAGGCCTCTGGATGCTAGCTAGCATTTGCTCCATGCATTTTTCCCATGAAATTCTTTGCCCATATATTATCCAGTTACTTCCTGTAAGATACTACCTAGATTTGGTCTCTTAGGCCACACACAGAGAATGGGTGTGGATGGAAATGCCAGAATAAGTATGGAGGAAAGACTTCGGCTGGGTTAGTCATCAGGACATTTGAAAACTCCACACTACACTTCAGAAACTCTGCTGCCCACTGAAAACTTCATAATTCAGACATGATTGACAGCACCAAGCAGGAGATTCCAGGAGGAGTTATTTATATCGATGCATACATTAAAGTAGTGTTGCTCTTCTGATTTTGTGTAAAAGCCCATGATTTTAGGACATGCTTTGACATAATCTAAAAGCACGAAGAAATGCCTTCATTAGGTAGGAAAAACCAAGCTACAAATTTGGAAACATGAGAAAATATTAATATGCATTGATGTCCAAGTTTTGTCATTGCTTCTACTTATATTAATACATGAAAACCAAGTGGTCTGTGAGCTGACGCAGTTACCTTTGCACTGACACCACAGAGGTCATGTCTATTGTTCTGTAGAAGTTACCTTATAAAGACAAAATTCAGCATGTGCTCAACTTGGGTGAATTCAAAAGCAGCCAGCAATGATACAGAAAGATGCATGTTTCTTTCCTTATCTCTTTTTCTACACATCCCTGATGGAGCAAGAAAAGAATATCTTGAATCCTAGGTCTTACTTACTTGCTTACTTATTTACTTACTTGCTAGGACCCAACGACTCTCAGAACAAAGGAAAGGAGTAAATATGTGAATATTTCATTGCTAGCCTTTCAAAAATAGCGTGTAAATATTAGCAAGGATGGTAGTTTGGCAGGAATATGAAGCTTCAGTCATGTTATGTGCTTGGAAATATAAAAAGTATTATCTCCTTCATACTGTATGTCTTTACATTACACATTTGCAATATATTTCTACTTTTCTCTTGGCTCAGATAATAAAAAGTAAATGCCCCACTACTCCCAAGGTTCATCCCTGAATTTGAGGAAAACATTCACCTGGATACTACAGATGTTTGCCCTCAGTTACTCCCTGGTACTATGATGGCTCTGGCTTGCTAAGGTGGTGGCTGCAAAGGATTCAGAATGAGTCACCTTGTCATTTTAGTCACTTTGGTTTTAATTGGGTAGAACAAAGAAGCTAGCTCTTTGACCTTGGATTGAAAAGACACTTTCAAAACAATTTTTTATACTGGATAAATGTTTGACAAGAATGTAAGAATGCTTTTCATCAGCCAAGCACCATACATTATGATTGTGTAGCTTTGTGTTCCTGTGGGATTCCCTATAATGGGAGTGGACATTGTCTGTGACTCTGCTGCCTGCTCTTATAGTCTTTTCCTACTATTGGGTTGTCTCATCCACCCTTGATGTGAGGGTTTGTGCCTAGTCTTTAATTTAACTTGCCTGTTTGGTTGACATCCCTGCTCTTTCTTTTTGGTGGCAGAGTGGGAGGCAGGCATAGGAGAAAAACAGAGAAGGAGTTGATCTGTGGAGAGAGGAGGGAAGGAACTGAGAAGAGTGGAGGGAGGGGAATATAATAGATCAAAGAAAAATAAATGTTTTTGAGTTTTGTTTTTGTTTTTCTAAGTCAGCCTGAAGGTAAAATGGTGATTACTAGAAATTGTGGGAGGATTGAATAAAGAGCATGAGTTTGAAATAATAATAATAATGATAATGATAATGATAATAATAATAATAATAATAATAATAATAATAATGAACCAAGCACCAGATTTGATTTACAACTAAAGAACTTTTCGAGTCTCCTCTAATGCCACCATTCTAAGACTATAACAGACAAGAAAACGTGGTGGAGACCCAAGAAGAATGACAACACTTGGAATAGATTCATTTTAGTGACATTTTGAAAACTAATTAATGTTTTAATGAAAGCTTTGAAGATGAAATGACAGCACTGCCTTACAACCACAATCTATGAGAATAGCTTGGCAGATGAACGCGTGTGAGAGAAGAAATGTTGCAATGACATTGACTAAAAGATTGCCCACAATCTGTTATACAGGATGTCTTTCACCTCAGCAAAATCTTACATGAGGCTCAAACCACTGAACTTGTGAAGGAGTGGAAAGCTTGGTTTTCAGGATGTCTAGACAACAATAAGGTTCTTCACTATATTCATTCAACATAAAGTCAATTACTCAAAATGGATGTAGAGACTGAGTTAAGCCCAGAGGATAATCTTGCCCGTTTCTTCATTTCACACATGAGGAACTCAAACCCTAGAGGTGGGTAGTAGAAAAATTGGTTCTGTTCTTTAGATCTCCTAAGTCCCATTTTAGTCACATAAATCACACAAATATTTGCTGCATAATGTGCTTTGTGACCTGGGAGATTTTAGGAAGCCCTTTCTCAGCAACTTTAAAGAACTCTCTTCACTAACTTATTCCTCATGCTAGGAACTGGAGAGTCTCATTTGTAGCTTTCTGTTTAAGGCTATTTTTTGCTGCTGGTCATCTGCTGAAGGGAAAGCATAGGAAGGAAGGTACTACATTAAGTTAGCAGCCCATTATTACATAATGTTATCTTGGAATATCAAAGGAAACATAAATATAAGTCTATTAAATAGACTGAATTTCAATTCTCTTTCATCAGCTCTGGGACTTTTTACAAGACATTTCTACCAAGAAGTATAGAATTGGCAGAATCAAGAAATGAACTAATATTATAAAGCAGATAGGAGTAGGGTACATAAAGTCTGACCAAGTATGCAGAAAGTAAACAAAGCTAATGGTAAGAGCTGGGCAAATAATAGATACCACCATGATTAGAACCACCTTCCTCACCGCCACGATTATCATCATTGCTATCACCATCATGACCACTCCCACCATCTCCAGCATTACCAACATAATCACCATCAGCCCGTCTCCACACACACCACCACCATCAGCAGTACCACTGTCACCACCATCATTATCATTGCTCATGTCCATCAGCTGTATTGGAATATGTTTCTCCCAGTTAAAGGATTCTCTTGTAATTTGTTGGACCTTGCTGCTGAAGATCAAAGCCCTCCATGTCCAGACAGATTTCCTGTGCTCAGTGCAATATGGAGGACTCCCTGTTCTTACCAGATCGTCTTCTCTGCCTGATCTGGGGATCCCAATCCCCATATCTCCAACCTGTGGAACATTGCTCAACCTTGGTGAGATTACAAGTTCAGTATCCTTTCTCCCAAACACCTGGAATTTCTCTCCATGTAAATGGAGCATTCTTGGGTACCTTATACTCTACCCAATCATACGTACTCACCCTCAAAACCCCTCTCCTCTTCTCAAAGATTAATAAACTTTGATTCACCTTAAGTAAAGTTAAGCTGCTTTTCTGAAGCTGATCTCAGGAGTCTGTCATTTCTGTCATACTCAAAGGCTGTCCAAAACCTATCCATCAATTCTGCTCCCTTTGTCCTTGTGTTCCCCAGGAAAAAGGAAGATCCACAATAACTAGTAGAAGAAAGTTAAAGCAGACAGGAAGAGTTTAATTAGTTATATCCCAAAGGAAAAAATTTTGTTGTTCTGGCTAGCAAACCACCAGCAAGGCATTTTTAAAAGAAAACTAAAATTTTTGTATGCACCTATGAACGAATAAAAACAAACAAAACACCATAACATAATCATAGCAATCTATATAAAAGTTACTGTCCATGAGGTCACAATAACCTGATTTTTAAGATTTTTTTTTTTTATAAAACTAGATAACTTTTTTTATTGTGCTGCCTAAGGTAGTAAAACTGGTCATATATTCTTCTCATTGTGTTTTCTTATGCAAATAATATTTCCTGGCACAAACATAGAAAGTAATAAAGAATTTAATATCTTCTTTTAATCAGGATCTGCAAACCTTCCAAATGGCCTAAGCCAATATCTGAATTTGAAAGATAAATTATAAACTATTCCCAAAATAAAGACCTCACCTTGCTGTGCAACATGACTAACTATATCTGGTATTCTTAAGAATAAAAGAGAAATTGTAGCAAGCCCATTTTATATGTCATGCTTGTTGACTCATATATCTGAATATTTATGAGCCACATGTGTAAAGGTGACTTCAGTGAGTTTCCTGGCATATTTTTGGTTTCTGGTAGAAAGTCATAGAGTTGATGCCTCGGGCATCAAAAATGCTCCATTCCACTTTGCTTCATTTCATCTGCTCTAAATCCACCTGCTCCACTTTCTTGAGACTCATACACACATTGGAAGTTCGAAGTCAAAAGCACATGCTTTGTTTCTAGTTTAAAACTTCTCTATATGCTGAAATCTGTCAAAGATGGTCTATATATATTCTCTACAGTTTGTCACCCCTTTGACATATCTGGTGACTGAATGGCTGTACTTTGGACTTTTATTCAGTCAGTGTTGACTTAAGCCTTTGGAGTTTTCCATTCTTTCAAAGAGAAAAAAAAATCAATAGAAATGGAAAAAGCAAGGCCAGCTTCGGTCCTAAACACGCCTCTAGACTTTCCAGATTCTATTCAGGTGTTATTAGGCTTCCAGACTATCTGTTCTAGTCATAAGATACCATATACATATTTAGTCAGCTCAGGACAAAAGCCCCAATGACATCTTTCCCATGATGCCCTCAATAGATTCAAAGTAAGAAGTTTCCAACTACACTTTCCCCAAAGTCCCACCCAACATATCTGAGAAAGAGAAAAAATTAATTAGAATGTTGTTCAACTGAGGGGACAAATTTTTTTTGCAAAGTAATAGGCACTTAAATGCATTGAGGTTTCTGGAGATTATTGTTCACTCAAGTAACATCTCATAGAATTTATGTGTGAAGTTTGTGGCTAAGGCTTGGAGATAGAGCATGTAACAGAGCCTGGGCAGAGTCTTAAGTACCTCAAAAATAAAAAGAATGAAAGATTTAGTATGAGAAATTAGAAACGGTTAGTATCTCAGAGTGTGTCTAAAAGTGTGTCATAGATATTCCTCACCTCACCCTCTGCCCCCAGTGAGAAGGCCTACTTAAGTAGTTTTATTAAAAAGTTACTAATGGTTACTATTTTCCTCTTGGGCCCACTATCAAAATAGATTTCCTGAGTGTTGAGGAACAAAGGTCCTTGCACCCATAGATTACTAGGGAAGCCAGGAATGTTAAACACATATCTCTTCTAAACAGACGAGATAAAATACCTGTTTTCTTGCCCCAAAGACCTGGGAGTGGCTTTCGTTAATGACCTGGTGACCTTTTGATTTCTGTGGAGGGAGACCTCACCCAAATTCCTCACAATTATTATCCAAGACTCTCCCTCTCTAGACTACTACCCATTCTTAGGGGAGATATCATGTGTACATAGCTGATCCCTGTGCCATCGGCTAAAGATCATTAGATTTTAGGCCATTTAGCTATAGAACCCACTTTTAGAACCTACCTTCATAGTCCCACATACTCTGTAAATGAGTTTCTATGAATTCACCAATAAAACCTTTATTGTGCACCTGGAATTGGACTAATTGTTGCCTTGAAACCTTCTCCCAAATCTTCCTATGGTTTACATATGTAGACAATGCACTGCCTGGCTTTAGACTCTCTAAAGTATGATTCAGGTTGAAGTCAACCTGTATGAGTTTTGTACTATCTCTTCCTGTGGTTTACTTCCCTGTCTGACACCTTCAGGGACCGTCTCATCAGAGCAATTGAACTGATAGTTTAAAGTTCTCTCCTTAGACCCTCTACTGTTGTGTTATGTATCTAGTCTTACCCCTGTCCATGGTTTTTAGTGACTATCATGTTTATGTAATTGTTCTATTTTTTTTAAACTGTAATGAATTACTTAAATTAATTAATTAATTAAATTAAGTAATGAATTACTTAAAGGCAGAGATTCTTACCTTTTCAGCTCCCCAGATAGATTAACAAGTCACCGTGCTTATTGAAGTTAAGACTAGAATATTCATATACTCAATGGGAGGACAATGCTATGTACCTCCTGAGAATTAAGGGCATATTTGTATTCTTATTTGCATCCCATATCTTCTTTTTCTAACTTATGACATTTTTTTGTTTGACTTGATTTTGTCTAAACTGCCAAGCAATGCTATCATAATATGTATTTTTATTAAGTTAAAATGACAAGTGTTCCAGGATTCTGAGAAGCTTCGGGAAAGCTGAGAGAAGTCAGACTCCTGTCTCAGACAAAAACTGAAGATAAAGATGTGAAAAGGCAAAGAAGATACGCAAAGAGACTAAGCAGGTGATAACACAGCTCTGTCTGTGTCTTAAACACCTGAAGACATTACAGAAGCTTCATAATGGACTAGGGAATTAGGGCCCTTCCTCTTGAACTTATTTTTCACAGTTCAATGTGGAAAATAGCAGCGAATTCTATAAAGAGATGTTAAATTGGTCAAGCATTTTGCCTTTGGAATCAGTGAGTTTTGTGCATATCTGGGCAGGGCCAACACAATAACATGCTAACACCAAACACCCAGGGTCTATGCAATTTATATCTTGTCCTCATTTCACCAAAATTGGATCCAGTGGTGGGTGGAAGGGGACAAGAGACCAGAATCCAGCTATTGATGCTCTGTGACAATCTTCTGTTGTTCCTGCCAAAGTGATGTTGGCAACAGACCAGTTTATCAGAGTTTATATTAACCAGACTGACAGAGTCCTGATTTCTCTTTTTTCTTTCCCACAAACACATACAATGTTGGGATAGATTCTGTGGTGAGCACTGACTTCATAGTTTCCTCTCTATCCAGAATCCTAGGACAGGAAGGAACCACTTAATACCTGTCTCTCCACTCCCTTTAGTTAGTGCTGACCTCAAGCCTCCAGGAATACATGATATTTCTCCTTTCTTCAGAACAGCAGACACAGAGGATAAATAATGACCCCAGAAATTAATTTTAATCCTGACATCTTGGTATCTAATTTTATCTTCCATACAGTTAATCATATAACTGTATGTTTTGATTTAAGTGTTTTCTTGTCTTTTGCCCCCTGTGCAGTTGAAGCCAGGAAGTCATTTCATACCTGGTTCCTGGGCTATTGCTAGATCCTCAGTCAGATGGCTCCCTGAGCTGAGGAATCTTGACCCTCCCAATGTCTATGGGTGTTTTGACAAGAGAGGCTGGTTGTGAACACAGTTCATGTCTATGGAACACTGAACTACAGCCAGAAACCTTATTAACTCAGTGTTTTCCTCCAGGAGTATCTAGTTCATACCCCAAGAGCAGCAATAACAGCTCATGCCACGGAACATAGTAAGGACAGGATACTAAGATGACTGCTGGCGCTTCTGCTCCTGCAGTGAACACCCCTTGTGTGATTTACTCCCTGTTCGTTGCAGACAAACCTGTACATATGTAGAGATGCCACTGCAGTCATGAGACTTAGAATCAGTTGATTTTTGAGCTAGCCAAAATGGATAGGATCCTCCAGGGCTATTCTAATCAGGTGAGCTTTTCAGGATGCTAAGATGATGAAAAGAATAAGAAGGTTTTTGTGAGAGAGGATCTTTTTTGTGTCTAGCTTTGAGTTTCAAAGGAGTCTAACAAAAACCTGAAAGTCACCTCTAAAAGCTGAGAACAGTCACTAATGGAATTTGGAAAGAATTTGGCAACTTGAATAGGCAACTTTCTAGAGGAAAATAAATCTAATTGACATCTCATGTTCAAACTTAAAAGCTGTTGAGCAGAGAATTCAGCCATTCAGTGCCTGCACTTGTGACTGAAAGTGATGTACGGTGATAACACCTGCTGTGGTCAGTTATTCCATGAATTAGCTAATTTAATCACTATAGTAAGCCTTAAAGTAATCACTGTGTCCATTGTCAGAAAAGAAAACCCTAATGTTTTCACATGCTTTGCCCGCCTCACAGATTCACTGATAAAATCGAGTCAGAAGCATAAGCCTGATCCCATTCTTTGACTTCCTCTAAGCCACTGTGACAGTGTGTGGGTAGGGGTGGTGTTTCTTAATTGTGCTTCTGAAAAATCAATTGCAAGCTTAAGCATTAAAATTATCACGCTTAAACTCTTTACCAAAATATGCTAATTAATGAGCTTGTTTCATCCATCCTATGTAATACCCAAGCAGCACAGCAAGTGAAGGATGAGGTCATCCTGTGTTCTGCACTCTTCCCTTACCTGACTCTCTGTGATGGGGATGCTTAAAGCCACTGTGAGGCTTGGCTCCTGCCTCATAGCCTAAGAAGATGCAAGGTTTCAAGTTTGACAAAGACAGTTATGCAGCTAAATCCGTCAAGATCCAGGACCCTGGTTCATGAGTATTTGTTTCGCTTGGGACCACATCAGTGTTTCGAATTCAGGTTCTACAATTCTGATCGCTTTCTGCCCCATCATGGATTTCTTCAAGGAAATAGTCTATATCTAGGCTTGCTAAAAGACTAAATTTTTTTTCCCTCTCGAACAGAATTTTTAGAGGCAAAGAAGCAATGATGAATATTGAGGAAAGACCCAATAAAACAGAGTAGAGGACAAGCAGCTAAGTGTAGGGGAATTAGATTATGAAGGCAAAGGCAGATCAGATTGCAGAGGACACATCAGGATGAAGACAGGAAGCAAGAGGGGCCATTTGCTTCTGAGATGAAGACTTGGAGTAAACATACAGCTCTGACCACCCATGTCTGGAGAAGGTTGACTTTGCTATGCTGTAAACTGCTGCAGAAGACCTATGGAAGAGACCCAAACAAACACCATCAACAATTTATCTCTCAGAAGCTGATGTAGTTAGCATACCAAGGAGCCCTACCATGCTGGCCCCAGACTCGCCCTACTTCTCTCAGAGGCAGCAAAGCTCAGCACTGCCGACTCTGACCAGCATTTTTTTTCTCTCTTCTGTCATAATATATAGTGACATTAGCTCAGTCTTTTCTTTGTAACTTTTCTTCTCTTTATGCCTATTCAATGACAAGAATGAGGCTATCTTGGTTATCCTTGACACAAAATAGGAACATTGAAGAAAACTTCAGTGATCGAGATAAATATTTTAGTGAGATTGGAAATTAAAATTTATGCCAAGGAAATCTTTTTAGAAAAAAAAAACCAAAATTTTTAATAAAGACAAGATCAGGGTTACAGCAGTTTATTCCTTTGCCTCGGGCCTCAGTGCTGCTCAGCACAGCACTGGTAAGTGCCATTGCCTTCGGGTGTTTTATGCTTCAATTTCCTTCCTGCATGTGGTGCTCAAACTAATTGGTGGGTGCGTCCTCTTTCTTTTTGAGGCTGAGATAGAACATTAAGAAGAGAAAAAGAATGTGTATCCTGTCTTCTGGGATACAATGAATGCTCCATGACTTTATTTTGAATTAATGCAGTTCCCCAAAGCCTCACAAAGTGTAAGCTCCAGCCCACAGCATAAATGGTGCAACAGGCACTGCTGGGAACGCTCAAGTTGCCTGGGAGCTGGGATGCTGCAGTGGTCAGTCCCTAGCCCAGCAGTCACTGACTACTGCTTTGGCCCTGGAAGAAGATGATGATTATTTGGAGATGATACAAACTGGACTTGGGATTAAACCCACTGCAAACAGCAACAACGGTTAACACACGCTGTGGTAGACAGGTTACACACAGCACAATTGCTGGAGGCATTGAGGAGAGTTTAGCATTTTGTTGAAGATAGTGCTGATTAAAATTATCTACACTCTCTGGGCAGTTAACTTTAGAAGCCATATGTAAATAACAAGAGAAATTTTAAACAACTACCTTTGAGAGAAAGGGCCTTTTGTAGAGAGTAATGTAATGCCTGTCTGCCTAACCTGCAGAGAGCAGAGAATTTCAGAACCACTGTATAGAGCACTAAGTTTTTCAGAAGGACAAAAGAGTCTAAGAATAAAGAAATTAGCTGAATTATTGGTAGCTAACAGATTTTTCTTTGGCGTTGACTTTCTCCTTAATCTTTTGTAATCACAGATGCATAATTTGGTAATATTTTATACTTTCATAAACTATATATGCTATTTTCCTGGTGAGTCGGGTGACAGAAATTCCCTCATTAACAAAATCCCCATATGTGCTGGATTAATTACCCAGTGTGCATCTAGAATTCTTTACAGCATGAGCTGGCTGGGCCTTTTAAATACTAAAACAGCTGGGTGGATAGCTCTGTTGCCTTGCAGGAGTTATCATCTGAGCTTGATCTTCAGAACACACACACACACACACACACACACACACACACACACACGGAGGTGGGGGTATGGTGCCAGACATTTGCTGTATTAGATAATTTTCTATTGCTGTGATAAAACACTGTGACTAAAAGCAAGGAGTTAAAAAAGGAAGGGGTTATTTTGGCTTATTTGGTTCCAGAGCAGAAAAGAGTCCAACAGCAGGAAGCTGAGAGATTACATCCCAGAGCTCACACACAAAGCTGAGGTGGCAAAATGACTGTGGGGTGAGGTGAGACTATAATCTCTCAAAGCAGTGACAGGTGATTCCTTCGACAAAGCTGCACCACCTCTCTAAACAGCATCACCAATGAGACCAAGTATTCAAATGTCAGAGCCTTTAGGGGATATTCTCATTCAAATCATAAGACCTGTAATCCCATTGCTTAGAGGGGTAGAAACAGGAGATCCCCTGGAGCCCACTGGTTATTCAATCTAATTTAGTTTACTTGGAAAGTTACAGGCCAGTGAGAGACCAAGATTCAAAAAATAAGGCAGACGGTGGAATGTACAAATGGCAGTTAAGCTGATTCCATGACCTCCATATGCACATGTGCATGCACCTCTATAACACACACGTCCCTGACACTCATGAATGAGTACTCATGCATACACACACACACACACACACACACACACACTTATTAAGTTTGTGGATAGCTGTAAGGGTCCATAATTCACCAAAAATACCCCAGACACAAATAGCATGCAAACACAAAGTGCTGCAGAAGTCCAGCATGCTGTGGTCTCCCAATACCAGAAAGAGAGACTCCCCAAGTGAACTTGCAGGCCTGATTTAAAGCATATTAAAGAATTCCAGGGTAGCTGAACTCTATGTTAATCTGTAGGGTCCATCTTTCTGGGTATTTCATTACTGAAGTGTGGGGGCTGAAAACTTGCTGGGGGGTCTGGGACTGTTACTGAGGAAGTAGGTGAGGAAGTCTGGAAACTGCTGCTGATCCATTGTTCTTGCTTCAGGCCAAGTAACTGGGACATTCCATTACATGGGCATAAAGTCTAGAGCCTTGTGGGGTTTTCTGTTAGTAATTGTCTTGCCTGGGCTTTCCTGGACTTGCCTAGTTTTTAGACCTAGTCTCCATTACTGCCATTTGAAGTCTGCCATGGAATCAGCCTAGCCTTCTTATAGCTAGAGGTATGCTGCTCATTAGTTGTATAAAAAAGGCAAGAAATAAGCAGTGAATGTGGACAAAGTCAGGGCCCTGCCCTTCACAATGTTCTCCAGCCTCAGCACTGCCTGGTGCCTTCTAGAATTGCAAACTTGCAGGCTTAAGCCTTAGACCTGTTGTCTCACAACCACATATTAAATTTGGAGTACTAGCCTCAGAACACTAATCACACACAGTGCTGAAAAGACCATCCCTGTAGGTGAGAGGAAATATTAAGAATGTGTCTTGGTGAATCAAACTAGAAACTAATATAAACTTGAGTATTCAGAAAGAAGTTTACAAGGGTCTTTAAGATCACAAGGAGCATAAATACCTTAGTTAAAGAATCTGTAAATCAATCCGTTATAGCTATCTGAGATGTTTGCAGTGGGACATCTAGTCCACTGAGGTTCACCCGAAAGTGCTTGAGAACTAAACAGGAAACGGTAATGGAGAGAAAACACTTCATTGTTTCCTCGTGACTGAATGAAAATGGGACTGTGGATTCCTGTAACTGGTTCCTGCTATGGATTTTAGAAATCTCTCCTTGTAGCTCAGAGCTCTACACCACTGGATGAACATAGTTGTCATACCTTACCCACATGAAAATGAGCGTTGTGCTTGCTGTGTTCACATGAATCTTCATAGATAGTAAGGGTGGTACCAGTTACTCTCAGGAAAAGAACATTTACTGGCCCATAAATAATGAGACTCATCTCTTTAAACCCATATAGTCCTAAGTAAAGAAACTGAGACATGACCTTCAACTCTTGCTCCAAATCATACTAACTGTCTTAAATAATTTGAGCAAATAAGTGACTGTTCTTAACTGGTTCTCCTTTGGAGCAAACCAGTCTCAATCAGAGGTTCTGAGGTTGGCCATCCACTGATCGGTCTGTCATCTGTTTGTTGCCTCTGACCAGTGACAGCACACATTTTCTATCCCTGTCGTTTGATAACCTTTCAAACTGTTTTTTCCCACCTTCCTGAGGATGATCACATTACTCCACACAGCATATTCCGTAGTGTGTCTCATCCTGTCTTCAGAATATCACTCATTCTTTGTGCAATGATAGCTTTGCTAAGACCTATATATGATAATTTTGATTAGTTAAAAACACTTCTATTTTTTTCATGACCAGTAAAAAGTTTTACTCTCCTCTCTTCCTAACTACTCATAAGTATTGCAAAGAATTTTGGAGGTGCAAGAATTGATGATGTTGGTTTTTAAAAATACTCCCTGGCAGCAACAATTTTTATTCCCTAGTCAGTGCTGGCCCTCTTTGGTACTCTGACTTAGCTAGTTGCAGTCTAACACATTTACCCATGAAAAACGTCAGATTGTTAAAAGCAATCTGCACCAAACTTTTCTGTCAGAGCAGGAGTAGATTCACATATCCATAAGACATAGTGTAAAGATTCTAGAACACGTCTCCATGGAAATTGAATAAAAACTTCAAATTTATCTGAATCCTGAAGTTTTTATTTTAAAAAGTATACACATGATGATCCTTCCATGATATCATTATGCTTTTTACTGCAGAGTAAATATTTTAATTCTCATCAAGTTAAATCAACAAAAGACTTTACCACTAAATTGTATTTCAAAAAGTCAAGTCACTGAGAGTGGCAACCCATGTCTAGTCTGTGGCTTTTTGTGTCCCTAGAACATGGCTTTGTAAATTCAAGATGTCTTAGTGCCCTGGTGATTTTTAAAGTGTTTATTATGGAGAACAGGACAGGCCTTTAAAGGACTATTGTCTGAGCCTTGCTCTTCCAGGAAATTCAAAAGTAATGGTAACTACATTCAGTGCCTTCAACCTCAGCATCTGTTTCTAACTAAAAGCCATTTAGAAGGTGAGAGTGGAAGGGATGCAGACATTTGCAGTAAGCTCCTACAGTTCCCATAACCAGCTCTTCCTCAGAAAAAACTCTTATAATAACTCCCTATCCAGATCCCTGAGAAATACTATAATGTAATCTTCTTTTGAATATCACTTGACATTCTTTTGGTCCTTTCTGATGTCACAATGAAGACAGCTACTGAGTCATCAACACGTGTGTGTTCTTTTTAATAATCTTAAAACAGAAATGCATCACCACATCCTTTCCCTAAAAAAAGAGCAAATCCATTGTACTGAAGGGAGCTTGAAATTGTTACCCAGTGGCCATTCTACTGTGCCATGTGTGGAGGACATTTCACTCCAGGGTCCAAGCAGTAACATCAATAGACTTCTTTAGTTACATCTTGAGCTTCTTGCAATTTCAGTAAGCCATATAAGGAAATTAACTAACCAGCTTCAACGATAGTAAGGAGTTATGAAAAAATATCTAACTAGCTAAAAGACAATTTAGATGTCTATTCTTCATGGAAAAATAAATAGAAAACTAAACACATCTTGTGCCACAATTACAAATATCAATATAAATAGATGGGAAACTTGAAGAAGAATAAATAAACATCTTGAAATATAAATCAAGGCATTCTTGTAAGGGTTACAAGAAAGGAAAGCCTTTCCCCTACAGAAATGTTATAGCTCTCCTCTGACTACTGCAGAAGGGTTTTCCCAGCAAAAATGTAATAAATCTGCTTTCACTGGGGGAAATTTCCTCAGTGAAAGCTCAGTTTGACTCCCCAGAATATGTTACAGAAAAACCAAGAGTTTTTCTGAGAATCAGGAAATACCACAAAGTCAAACTGCACAACAAAACACTGCACCTGACTTTTACAAGAGTGCCAGGGTTTCTTTCTTTCTTTTTTTTTTTTTTCTCATTGTAATTATTTTATTTTCACATGTATCATTTTTATTAATTAACTATTTTATTTATTCCCAATTATTTTATTTATCTCAATGTTACTCGATACTCCTTCACAGAGTTTTTTTTCCCTCTCCTCGCTCCCCTTCAACTTTGAGAGAATGCCCCACCCCAGTATTTCCCCACTCTGTTTTATCAAGTCTTTGCAGAATAAGGCACTGCTGGGATGATTAGCTCATGTGTGTGGGCACAGGTTGACCTGACCCAAGGGTCCTGTAATTCGTGGGGGGGGGGGGCGAGGAAGACCCCAACCTGAAAAAGAAGAACGGGCAAGAGAGGGAAAGGACTCAAGGAAGCAGTTGCTTGTCAAGAGCCGTATATTTGGGCACGAAGCGCCTTTTTATAATATGCTTTACAGGTGGTGGGAAAGTATAGTGGGAAAGTACAGAATCTTCTCAGCCTGTGCCCTGAAACAATTGGTGATCTAACTCCTTTTCTCAAAAGACACGGTACACTGCTTTGAATCTACCTGCAGCTGCCAGGCAGGATCTTGTGGTTGCCAAGCTGCAGGGGACGTTGTGCAGGTGGGGAGAGGTAGGGGGTGAAGGTGAGGGGCGAGGGTCCTGGCTTCTGACAACAGGTGTGGATTCCTGTTGGGCAGAGCTGTGGTCCCCGCGCGTCTGTCATGGCTCAGTGCCTGGAACCATGGCTTACAGTGGCAGAAGAGCAGAAATTTGACTGAGCCCAGGCGGATGCTGGGCTGTGAGAAGCCGCTGGGGTGCCCCCAGGCAGGGAGAGAACTCAGTCTGAAGTAAGTGGACCTGGAGGCCAGTGGCCTCCATTCTGGGGCTCCTAGACTCCACTGGAGGGCCATGGCAGAACAAAGACAGGATGAGGAGGAGAAGAGAAGAGGCCCTGACAGCGCCCTGCGCCCTGCGCCCTGCGCCCTGCGCCCTGCGCCCTGCGCC
>JANHMN010000006.1:85952379-86005892 GCA_030674055.1 Rhabdomys pumilio | reverse complement strand
TGCGCCCTGCGCCCTGCGCCCTGCGCCCTGCGCCCTGCGCCCTGCGCTCTGCAGGAGAGAAACTTTGTTATTGTACTCACTTGGCTGGATTGGCTAGCTTGGTTGAATAGGCAGTCCGGTTGGCTAGAACGCAGAGAAGTCCTCCATGGGAAATTAGACACAGGCTTGATAGCCGAGACCTTCTCCACAGTTCCCCATGGTGGGCCTCAAAGACAGGAGGAAGTCCATGGTTTTTACAGTCTGAAAACATCATGGCGATGGTAGATGAATCTTGTTGTATGCACCAACCCCCACACACACTCCCAGGGCAGACCTTTGGTTAAATAGTTTGTAAGGAGTAGGGTCTGGGAAAGAATACTTAATTGTCTATGCCCTCTGGCCTGTAGGTATCTCATTAATATGGAAATTTCTTGAGGGCCTGAAGCCTGTAATCACATTCTCTACCTGTGGATGGGCTGGTAGGGGCGTTGCCCTAAGTGACTGAACAGCACAGATGGATGGCCTTTCAGGAGCCTGGGGTCTGGGGGCATGGCCAAACACCTGCTGTTGTCCCATTAGGATCCGGGGATCGAGGCCTGTGACCAATCAAGAACCAAGCTGTCCTTTCACAGTCCCACAAGGTACATCCTCTCCCATTGAGGCCAAACAAAGCAGTCCTCTGCTACATGCATTGAGGACCTCAGACCAACCCATGTATGCTCTTTGGTTGTTGGCTCAGTCTCTGGGAGCTCCCAAGGGTCCAGGGTTCTATTTTCAAATTTTGGAGGTACCACCATATGATTTTATGTAATAGCTGTACTAATTTGCATTCCTAATGACAACATCCTAGGGTTCCCACTTTGCCTTAGCCTCTCTAAAAGTGGCTGTCTCTGGTCTTTTCACAATAGCTTTTTTTTTTTTATTGGAGTGAGACAGCATACTTTACCATAGCTTTGCTGTGCATTTCCAAAGTAATTATTGATGTTGAGCCTTTTTCATAGAGTTTGTGTATTTATTTCTATATCTTTTTTAAAATACTTAGGTGTATAAATAGTCCCCATTTCTATTTAATTTGGTAAACAGAGTTTCCATCACTGTGAAAAAATGTCCCGGGAAAATCAGTGTAAGGGAGGAAACATTTTGTTGACTCATGTTTTTTGCTCATATTCCTTGGCTGTATTTTTTCTGGTCCCGTGGTAAGACAGAGAATCATAACAAGGAACACTGAAGGAGGCAGACCTGTTCAAGAGTTTTAAGTCCAAAGAAGAAGGGTTTCAATGAGAGACAGAGCAGCAATGAAAAAAGATCATAGGGAATGAAAAGATTAAAAATCATTGCATACATGTATGAAGCTGTCAAAACCAAAATGTGTTAAAAAATAGAAATAAAAAGATAAAGAAGATGCTTGATTCCTTTTTATTGTTAAGTCCAAAGTCATTTCCGGCATTTAAGGCAAAATCTTAGATATGTGCCCTGTGATGGGGGAAATTACATATCTGCAGTGTGTGATGGAAAGGAGTATATATTCCTATTCCAAAGACAGGAAAGGAGAATTGCTAACCAGACTAAACCAAAGCATGACATATCAGGGTAGATACTGTGCCCTGCAGCTACATGCCTGGCATCTAGGCTTTGAGGCGCCATCCTCTGGTTCCAATGAGCATGGGTAGCCCTGTTCCTAGCTGTGCTGATATGCAGCAATGTAGCCTCTCTTGAGCTGGCTCTGCTAGACGCCTTCTGCTTTTCTCCACAGAGCCATGCCCCAGCCTTCCCAGGAGTCTGCAGCCTCCTTGTAATTTAGTTTTCACCTTTTAACCTTGTGCACAGCCCAGGCATGTACTCTGTGACAGAAATCTCACGTATTACACGTTTCTGACCTCTTCAGCTTTCTGAAACCTTGGTGGAAGCTCCCATAATTCCCAAATTTAGAAAAAAAAAAGTATGACTTTAATCCTAAAATGTTTAGATACCATGTGCTTTGCAAGATTTTCTCAGTATTGAGAAGAGTTTAATTGTTTTTATTTGTATTATCTTCTTTTTCCTATATATCACTGTTAACAATCATGCTGGGAATGCCTTTTGTCTCTGCCAGCAAACATTGTGGCTAAGCACTGTTACAAGCACTTTGTTAAAAGCACTGCATTTGAATTTACTTACATTTTTAACTACACCACCTTTCCCGTGCATTTACTTTATCAACCTAATTAAACTAAAACTGGTTTTAATATTATGTATTTTACTATTTTAATTAAAAACTATATTTTAGTGTTTTTAATACTGCAAACATAAATGTTATTTAAGGAAAAATGATGAGTAATTTCAGTGGTCAGGTTTTTCTCTTACAGCTTGAGTCCCTCTGAAGGAGACTACCTGTCTGGAAAACCTCCAGCAGTATAGTGGGCCTTGTCTTAGGACCCTCTGCACTTCCAACAGTTGTTGTTTTCATCTGCCCTTGGCCACTGACGGCACTTAAATATCAGGTTGAAACAAAATCACAGCTTTTGAATTACAACTAAGTAAAACATAGAATTATAGATCCAGAGGCATTGAATTATGGAGATGACATACCAATCTGCAGAGTCCTGTTTTGTTTATGCCATTACTCAAGCCCTCTTGCTCGAATAGCAGGGCTCAACATTTGCCTTACCCTGGAGAATACATACATAAAGATACTATGTAAGCATTATTGGAGGCAGGTTAGTTAAGTAATTTTAGGCACATTTATACAAAGCAAGGACTAGCCTGTAAGGTTGGTTTAAAAAAGAAAAAAAAAAAGGTAAAAAATGTGGGAGGAAGATTCAAAGACTAGGAAGAAACCAGGGATCCATAATGTTAAGAGCACGCCCAGCCAAATGCTTGTCTTTGTGTGTATAGACTGATGAACTGATGGATTTGTTGAGTTAGTAAAGTGTTTGACTCAGTGTAAAGACCTTCAGTCTGGAGCCTTGTTGCTGACAAGTGAGTCAGTAAGCCCGGGATTTCAGTGTGAGGCTATGATAATGATGCCAGAAGATGCACTGGGCAACCATGATGAGCTTTATTTAGAATCACCTTAGCTTCGAAGATGCTGCTTCCTAAGGCTTGTTAGATATGTGGTTCGTTGTAATTTTTTAAAATCTTTCCCCACCTTCCTTTCCTTGTTTGTAAAAGAACAACCTGTCTACTATGGCATTGCTGTGAGGAGTAGCTATGAGGAGGAATGGAAACAACCTGCAACCCTCAATTTAAGGCAGTTCCTCAGAGCAATGGAGCAGTTATCATCTCTGATTAACAAAATGGAATAAAATATACCCCCCTCCATTTAGCTCATAGAGAGGTTATCAAAGTGACTATGTGGTTTAAATCAATCTACAGAAGAAGTAAAATTCCAAGGTAAACAATATTAAATATTATTCTACTTCCCAAACTTTAAAATACGATAAAGTTTGATAATTTTTAAAAGATGGGGTCTTGCAGTGGAACCTAGGCTATCCTCAAATTCACGACCTCAGCATCTATACTGTTGATGACGGGCATGTATTTAATTTCTTTGTGTCTTTGTGCATTTTTCTCACAATTTTGACTGCTAGGTACCTTCACAGAAGTTCTATTCTAAAGCAAAATTGCAAGGGAAATCTTTCTACAAAATAATGTTCTTTTTCATTTTTAATGTTTATTAGCATATATTAATTATACATAATCATGGTTTTCTTTATGACATTTTTGCACGTGTATGTAATGTATTTGGGTCATTATCACTTGCCATACATTCTCATGACTAGTCTTCCTTTTACTTTATTACAGAATTCTTTACATTTTGGAACTCTGAATACATCCATCCTAGGATCACCGCGTGTATTTCCTATCTATCTCTTTCAGTCATGCTACACCACCTAATCTGAGGTCAATGCTGCTCTGGCTGCTGTTGTTCATTTACTGTAAGTATGCACCCTGCCACCTCAGGATTTGTGACTGTGCTTTTTCTCGATTGGGTGTTCTAACTTCTTCCCTTTAGCTCTTAAGGTCAGACTTAGTTTCTGAGCTACAATCAAATCCAGGGACATTATTACCAAATAAATTCAATCCTGGGCAGGGTTTGACAAAATCTCTCTGTTTGCCCTGGTGCACAGAGGTAGAAAATTCGACAGCTTCATGATACCTGCCCTCCTCCCTCCTAATGGTTGAGCACACACCAATTCTAAGCAGCTAGCTCCAGGTTCCTGGGGTTCTCGCCTACTCTTTGGCCTGTGTTCCTTCTCCAAGACAAAGTATCTCCAAGAAGATGCCTTCATTCCAAACTATGTTTCTTCATATTTTACATCCGAAGAAAGGGAATATGACCTGATGGCTTATGGCTGCTTCTAGGACATGATGTCCACATTATACGCATTCAATAAATATTTTGTGACTAAATAAATAAGGGATAAAGACAGTATTCTGAACATTGGCTGTGATGGGATTCAACATCCAAGTCAGCTACATTCTCCTCAACTAGAAAATGAAAAGATCTGTGTCCCAGATTCCCTTGCTACTGGAGTACAGATGCCAGTTAGGTTCTACCAACTGGTCCAAGGAGGTGAGATGCCATCTAAAGCTAGGGTATGCTACTGGAGGTACAGGACACAGAGACTGATTTATTGATGACTCTGAGAGGTCATACAGACTGCTTCAGAATTTTTCAATCTTGTACTTCAAAGCAATGCCACATGGAACTTCCCAACTCCTGGTAGGAATTGTTTGAAGCCCAGGCTAGATACTGTTCTTACAATCTTCCTACTCAGTTTGCAAGGCACTCAATACATGATGATTGATGCAGCTGATGTCACCTGTAGTCTCCAACATCGTTCTGCTATAGCAGGTACACCCAAATCCATAATTCTTTCACTCTCTTCACTCCATCCCCATGTTTTTCTTGGATGGTCATACTCATTTTCTGTCATTTTAGTAGACCTGGAGAAATACACACTTAGATCTTTCCAAATATTTGGTGGTTGTTTGTGATCAATATTTTCCCCAGATTAATAATCTCCAAATCACACTATGAACATGGACTTCACTAGGCAGCTGGCTGAGAGCTCCTTTGCTCCCTGAAGGTGTAAACTGGCTTCAGAAGCTGGTCCCTGGCTGCTTTCAGTTTCTTTAGTGTTTGCCAGCATTGAAAAGTGGAGAAAGGACCCTTCTGCTACAGCTGCTGCTCCTGTCTCAGGTACTGGGATCCTGGTCATTGGCAACACCCAGTATTACTGTGCTTGGGAACTGAGGCCCTCAGCCCTGGAGACAGCTCTCTGGAACTCTTTAGTGCAATGGCTGCAGCTTCTTAAAACCTTTCATCAGCAGTTCGTTATTCTTCACCATCTCCTTTTTGCTTCTTGCCATGTCACAGTCATGTAGCAACTCTTCGGCTGCATCTTTGGTGGCTATTGTTAAGACACATTCAGTGTGTTTATCTCTGTCCAGATTACATGCAAACTAGAGTGGAATCTGAGGCTATTTGAAAGCCAAAGAACCCAGTGTACCATTCAAGAACTGGGTGTTGGGCATCGCTGAAATTACTCAGTCAGGAGCCTGCTTCTACCTGACAACAGTTGGGATGTTAGAAGACAAGATTGCTGGGCAAGGTCAGTGTATTCTGGCAGGTAGAAGGCTTGTGCTATTTTCATCAGTGTAATCATGTCTGCTAATGTTCTATCCTGGAAGGTTAGGACCTTGGGATAGGGAACATATAACAGACACAAGCCTGGATTCTCAGAAGTCTAGTTCCAGGAATTGGAAAACGGGTCTGATCTCCTTAACCTCCTTATCTATCAAGTAGCAATTGTGCTGGAAGCCAGGAACAGGGAGTAGGGAATGCCAGCTGAGCTGTTCAGGAGCTCAATATCTTGTATCAGAAGTCAGCTAATATCAGGTCTGTGTAGCCAAGAAGTATGGAACCCATGGGCAACACTGGTAAATACTGAGTCTACAGCAGGTTAGTGTTGACTTCTGTGTCTGCACTGCAGTGTCAGAACTCTTTGCAATGTCCAAGGGTTCTTTATCTCTCAAAGTGAAGCTCGAGATTAACACTTTTCAGCAGTCACCTGTGCAATGAGGTCTATGCAATGGCTCTGAGATCTTCAGCTGTCACATTGTCCCTGCCTAACTCACAGCCAGTCATGGCATTTTAGCCACCAGAGAAAGTCTCTTTCTCTGGCCAAGATGAAAGCCATTCTTTCAATCTTGTGATGGCAAACAGTCTCCTGTAAACTGAGAGTTCTGGGTGGAGCCAGGTCTTCAGCAGCCAGGGAAACCAGCATCATTATTTGTGCTGTTGTCTCAAGGCCCCATGGGTACTCCAGATAACTGATGCTCCTATACGGGTAGTCTAGTCGACTACTTGATGGACAGTCCTGTGGTTCAAAGCCTGTGTGGCAAGGGAAAGTCCAATTATCTCTATGTCTTTTCATTTACAGATAGTTGAACATCAGAAGGAATGTTTACATTACTGGCTTGAAGGTCTCATCCTTAATATGAATAGTGATCTCAATATATTTCAACATATTCAATAATTCTTAACACCCACCCTATACCCAGGAATGGGTGAGTTCCTCTCATTTGTCTCATGTACATTTCACTCTTCCAGACTTTTTAACGCAGTACCTTGTTCCCAGCTTCTCCTACTCCCGCTGGCCAAGTCAGAGTTCTCTTTCTTTGTTTATATTTGAATACCCAAGTGTGTCTTCTACCCTTTTTATAAATGCTACCTTATCATTTTCTTCAAACATGGTTTCTCATTTTTTTTTCTCTTTCTTGCTACCTGGGGAAAATGACTTCCTTTTGATCACTACATATAGAAAAACCTTATGAATTCTGATCCTGAGCTTTCCATCTGCTTCTATAACAGCCAGAGCTTCAAAATGATAGTTTTGTACAGGGCTGTATAAACTCCTTAGTCACCACACTGTCTGGAAGGTACTACACAAAGAGTAAATGGGACAAGTCCTATTAACCTGTGTCATGATTTTTAGCCAACAACAAAAGGACATGTCCCATGGTAAACTACTTGAAACATATGCCTTCCATTTATAAGCCTGAAACATGGAGTTTTCTTGGGAAACACACACACAGACACACACACACACACACACACACACTCACACACCAGCTATTCACCAGTGTCTTCTTCTTTACCACCAAGCATGCATCGAAATCTTATCTGCAGCCAAGAATAAGGCCCACAAAATAAAAGTAATTGTTATTTCAGACCCACTTCTCATTCATAAACTCTATCAAAGAACAAGATGAGAACTCTGTCTAAAAGCATGGCCACTCATTTCTCTTAGCACCAGCTTTGGACTCTGGTTCCATTCAGGTCAATTCCCTTAATGTGGCTTGCTGACTGCTAGTGGTCAGCTATGTGTGCATCCTTCAAGGTCCTCAATACCAAGTGTTAGAATGAAAAAAAGTATTAATGTCAATCCTGAGTCTCTGATAAAGGCAAAGAGGCTTAAGAAGTTCCATTGATTTTTTTTTTATTGACTCTAAAGCAAGTACGTATTGTTAAAATAAAAAAAGACTTAGATACTGTGATAGCCCCTCCTTAAGTTCCTTTTGTCAGACATTTTGTCGAAGCAGTGAGTAAATTAATACATCATATAAAATAGATTTAAAGGAATCCAATCTTATAAAATACACACTCCCATCATGTGAAATTACTCAGAAGATAGGGTGGTCTGTTCAGACTCTTGTGAGTGAGAACTCCTTTTCCATATCCAAGGGCACAAGGCAGGGAAGGACCCAAGCCTGCCAACGAAACTTTCCAATGCTTATACTGTATGAAGATGCACTTTGACCCAAACAACCTTACATTATATGTAAGGCATTACTTATATTTCCATGCTTATTTATCATAATGACATTTTCTAGGGAACTATGTATATAAGTCTATGATTCCAGGTTTGTTTTCCAGGAGTAATTTTAGAAAGTACAGGTATAACTAGTCAAAAGCCTTCCATTAACACTGGTTTCCCTACAGGTAAATAGCTTTGCTTCCCTGGGAGTTAATAAAATAGGTATCTATTTCTTTTTCTCTTAGACACCTCACCAAATTCACACTAAATAGTGAAAGTCACAAGGGCCTTACCTGAAACCATCTTCCTCCTCCTTCAGATGTAATTTCCAAATCAGGTGGCTTAAAACAGTTTCTGCTGACTCCATCTACCACCCATCTCCAAGACAAAGGACAGGGAGTTGAGCACTAATGTGCTGTAGACAATTGGCAGAGAGGCCTTCACCTTCTGGATGCAGTAAATATGGCATGTATGAATGAACTGGGTGTAGTAACTATGAATGGATGGATGAACAGTATGTGTTGCTATACTCTCCTGTTCTCTTTCAGAAAGAACATTTCCTCTTCTCGCAGATCAAAGCAGTTAGGCTTAAGAGGAATCACATAAAACTCATATGCATTCCCTGGGATTGGCACGGAGAGAAGATGAGGGTACAAAGCAGGGAGCTACATGCAGAACCAGCATTGTAATTGCCTTACTCCCAAAGGAACATCACCCAAGGAGCATAACAATATTCCCACTGAAGGATTGTCTCTAAGATGGAGTTTGAGTGTAAGTTGGAAGAAGTTAATAGAAGGGGCACCATTCTTGGAGACCTTCACAGATAAGATGTTTGATGGTTATGTTTCTAAACACTCTATCTAAGCATCTAAAAGGAATGGCTGCTGATAAGTTTCAAGAATCCAGTGTAAGATCCCATACCCTTGCATGTGTGGACAGCACTAATTAAATTTAGTTGTAAAAAAAAAAAAAAAAAAAAAGGAGACAAGGTTTGAAGGATGTGGTGGTTTAAATGAAAATGGCCTTCATAGGTCCATAGAGAGATCTGGTACTATTAGGTGTGGTCTTGATGGAGGAACTATGTCACTGGAACTGGTCTTTGAGGTCTCAGTTGATTAAGCCAGGCCCAGTGTCACCTCTCTTCCTGCTGCTTTTGGATCCAGATGTAGAACTCTCAGCTACCTCTCCAGCACCATGTCTGCCTGCATGTTGCCATGCTTTCTGCCATGACAATAATGGACTAAATCTCTGAACTGTAAGCCAGCCCCAGTTAAATGTTTTCCTTTATAAGATTTACTGTGTTCGTGGTGTCTATTAACATCCCGTGTCTTAGTTAAGGTTATTATTGCTGTTATAAAAAACCATGACCAAAGTTACTTGGGGAGGAAAGGGTTTATTTAGCTTGTGCTTCCACATCACAGTTGATCATCAAAGGAAGAGTTATGAGGGAACACAAGCAAGGCAGGAACAAGGAGGCAGGAGATAATGCAGAGGCCATGGAGGAGTACTCTTTACTTGCTTGTTCCCCATGGCTTGCTCAGCCTGCCTTCACCAGCCCAACAGCACCGCCACCCACAAAGGGCTGGGCCCTCTCACATCAATCACTAATTTAACACTTGCCCTATAAACTTACCTACAGCACCACCTTATGGAGGCATTTTCTCTGCTGAGGCTCTTTCTCTGATGACTAGTTTGTGTAAACTTGACATAAAACTAACCATAGAGAGGGGGAAATGGAAAGAAATATTTCACTGTAATATGTATGAAGGCCAATAACAATAGGAAAGCATCTAAAAAAGAGCCAGCATTTGCACTTCTATTATATGAAAAGGGCTCCAGAGTTACACACATCAAAGAAGGTAGGATTTATCTTTTGTTTTTCCTCCATAACACTATGCAGTGAAATTGAAATTTATTTTGGTTAGAATAAAAAGGCATACTTTTTGTTGTAAGACTAACTCATTGTAACGTAAAAACGGCATTTCTGTCAGTAGGGGAAAGGTAGGATTATGAAGGATTTTATAATAACATAATTCTGTACCCATAAAGAAAAACTAAATTTAATATACATTTCAAAATATATAAATGCAAAGAAATAAAAGTTTCCAGGTGGAATTACAGGGGGTTGTGTCTGCGGTGAAGCAGGGAAGGCTGGTTTAGTTCTGTTGAGTGATTGTGAAGATGATTGGTTAATGTGCATGGCTGGAAGTGCTGAGAAGATTGGGAGGGTATAGGAAGGAGCTTAAAGCAATTGCTGTGAGGAGATTTTGAGTGAGTGTGAACATTCATTAAATGACTTATTCATGCATATCAAAATACCCTGCTTCGTTCCCAAGAGGCGCATATGTGTAAATATTTTTCCTTACTCTATCCCTTGTTGCTAGTGAGAGTTAATCAATAAAAACATCATGATTGAGAAATTGCACAGTTCCTTAGGCAGGAAGGAGCTGTGAAGAAGAGCACCACTTATTAATGCTATATGTAATTTTTCCACTTGTGAGAAAATGATTCCTTAAGTGAGAAAAGAAAGTGATTCTTGATTAAAAATAAATGCTGGGTAATTTGAGCTGTAATTGAGGAATCCTTACAGAGCACACTAAACATTGAGACCCTCCCTGACATGAATTATCTTTATTCACATCTCAGGAGGACAAGAAGGGATTTGATCCAAAAATGATGAGCCTCAAACTCCAATCATTTCCAGAAAAAATAAAATCCATGGTGTTTTACTCTAAAAGTGTGCGTGTGTGTGTGTGTGTGTGTGTGTGTGTGTGTGTGTGTGTGTGTTCCTTTTGGAACTAGGGAGATGGCACACTGGACACAGTGGTCCCCTTACAAACATGAGGGCTTGTATTTGATCCCCAGAATCCATTTAAAACAAAACAAATAAACAAACCAACAAACAATGAGCATAATGGCACACATTTGTGATCCAAACACTGGGTTCTCAAAGAATATGGAATCTCTGAGGCTTGCTGCTCACCCAGCCAGACTACTGGATGCGTTCCATGTCAGGGAAAGATATATCTCAAATAAAACAAAAAGCCTAAGGAATGGTGGGTGTCACCTGAGGAGAGAATGGAAACCGAAATGATAGCCAGATTTCCAACCCCCTAGTTTTCAGATTGCTTTTATAATGATTAAGATAATGATGCTGAATATCAGCATTCATCATCTAACTGCTTAAATACACTTTCTGAAGCTAGGGGGAGGACGCTGCAGTGCTATTGTGCAAGGCAGAATTTGGGGACTTAGATTAGTGAGGAAATAAATGCGGATAAAGCAGATGATGTCATAATCACACATTGGCTAGCCAGGTGCTTAAGCAGACTTAGCCTCTGGAGTCCCTTCTTAGCGTTCACAGCTGGAAGTTGTAGATTTCACAACAGAAAAAAAGCCTCCACCAAGGAAGAGGTGCTTCTTCACCTTACAGACTCTGCTTATAGTGGCTGGGGCTTTGTAAAAGGTGAACACTATTTAAATTTTGTGACAGTAATGATGCGGAATGGGCTCATCTGGTGAGCCTCTCTAGCCCTCCCTCTCACGTACACATTCTCTATACTCAGTACAGCCCCTCCTCCACCCAGAATTCCAGCTCATCCATTTCAAGCCCTTCATTTACTGCACTGGAGTTGCTGCTACGTTTCTCTCTCCCGCTCAGATGAGCCTTAATCCTTCTGATGTGTTCTCTTTCAAAACAAAAGGTTGGTCCCATTTTGAATGTTTGCATACAGAACATAGTTCTAATGTTTGGAAACCTGAAGAATTGAGGCGTAATAGGTAAAGGCACAGTCAACTCAAGGCCATTTTGTTATCCCTTAGCATTGGCCATGGGCAGCATTGCACCCAGTGATTCTCTGGCATGTGAAATGGTGAAGAAAATAACAGGAGACCTCACAGTGCTACCTCTTTATTGATATATGATAAAATATACATTGAGCGTATATACATGCAAATAGTCACAACATAGCCATACTTATATGTCCACATACAATTCATATATGTTTGTATCTGTATATACCTGAGAATTCATAAACTCATGCTTTATCTGATGATAAGATTTGCTTATCAAAGTTCATTTACATTGATCAGCACAGCTTATACATTTTACAATTTTCCAAAAACTGTAGCAGCTATGAGCATGAAATTCCCAGGTGTGATTTGCAAAGGATTTTCTCTCCCAGGGAACTAGCTCTCATGTCCCTACTCCATGATTCTTTCTTGGCTATCTGCTGTGTGAGCCTTGGACTGAGCTCTTGAATAATCCCAGGGTGAAGAAAGAGATATACACGTCTGCAGAAAGGGCACCCACAGTCTAAATGATTAGACACTGCAGGAGCTAAAACAAGTCACCAACTCCCACCTCACTAGACCCATGAGGAAGCACAAAACCAAGTCTGTGACAGATCAAAATAGCCGGACTCAAATGTTTTCCTATGCAAGCCTAACAGAGGAACATGAAGTCATTTGTGCACAAAGATGGATCAGTGGTCAGACTTGCTTGATCTTGTATATTAATAATCAATTATGTCTTTTTTTATTTAACTACTAATTTCATTTCATATATTAGTATATAGAGCTCATCTCCTATCAAACTCCCTTTAGTCCTGAGCCTTGAGGAACAAACATCAAGAAAGTTTTAGTTTTAATGAATACACTTGATTCCACCTAAGTGCACAAAGCTCTAATACTCCTATTCGGAGTCTGTCAGGGCAGAGCTTCTTAGTGAGCCGAGTCTATTGTGTCTATTGGTAGAGAAGACAGAGGAGGTTAACTCATTGGCTTCCTATAGGATCTTCATAACTGACTCAGTGGTTGAAACTCGAAATCAATAAAGTGTGGTGTGGATGGTGATGGTAACAGTTTACAAATGCTCTGAAGCCCACCAGTCCTCATTATTAACTTAGCTCCACACGAATGGAGGCAGGATAATAGGATTCACGCAGGCCTCTGAGGGAAAGATCTATTGTATTGATCAAGAGCAGCGAGCAAAAAGATGGGCTTTCAGGTCTTCTGGCTGACAGCACTAAGATGCAGTGGAGAGTGATTGATGAAGCCCCTCATCAGAGTGGGGTGTTCTCTGCTGAATTTGGTGCTGTGCTGTAAATGACTCCTCAGCCTCTGCCAATGAACTGGGAAGCAAGAACTGGTTAACTGAGCCACACCTAACCCTGTTATTAAATATGAATGTTACAAAAGATGCAAGCTGTCTCTCACAATAAGAAAGACTCACATCTATAGTTTAAGACGTTTATTAATTTGATGAATATCTTTAATCAGCCAATATACTAACACTTCTGAAGTGTTAGAGTCAGAGCAGAACAACAAAGAATTAAGATTCTCTTAAAATGTCTACATTAATCTCTGAGCACCCCCAGATTTTTCTTTTATTAGTAACAAACTTACTTTTAGATTAATTCTTAAAAATAAAAATTGACCATGTTAATGATGTAAGACTCAATGTTTATAATACTAAAACCCAAAATTCATGTGTGCAGTTCCATTTTCTGGTCTTATGCTTTAGGGTGCTTTCTTCCTGTGACATCTTTTTAGTTGGAAGAATTCCCTTGGGCATTTCTCGCAGGGATGGTGGCATGTCACATTCTCTCAGCATTTGCCTGGCAAAGCCTTTCTCTCTCTGCACTCCTAAAGGGAAGTGTTACTGTGTACAGTATTCTGAGTTGCAGTTTCCCCTGCACTGTTCATTGCTGTGAAAATCTCATAACATTGTCACCCACCCTGTATGATTTCTTTGAAGAAATGCGTTACAGGGAGAACTGGTATCCTTTCTTGTGTGACATTGTTAATCTCCGGGCCGTGGAAATAGTGTTGAGCCAACTCTGGTTAACGACCTTTGATCTTCCTGTCCCTGGATATTTGAATCCTTCTTGAAGCTTGAAAAGAATGTTATGCTCGAAGAAGCTTCCACTCCTTTACCATTCTCAAGACCCTCCTTAAACTCAATTAGCTTGAGTATGTGCTCTCTACAGGTATTCCAAAATCCTTCACTGCTCTCCATTCTTCTCTTTCTCTTTCCCTCATGTGTACGTTTTCCAATAGACTGTCTTCCTTTCGTGGGTTTTTTCTTTGAACTATTCTGCTATTACTGTGTTTTCTTAGGTTTTTTTTTTTTTTAATTTTGCTTGATGTACTTTTCAACTCAGGGATTCTGTATTTCTGGGTTTTATTTATTTATTTATTTATTATTTTCTCCTACTTACTAGGTCTCTCAGAGTATCAAATTATCTATCTGTGTTTTTTTGAAGCTGGTTGAGCTGGCATAAAAGCACTCAACCAAACTTAACACACACTAGTTATCTTTTGGTCAGCTTCTGGCAGCTTATATTGACTATCAGTTGAGGTCAAAATTGCCTGGATGCCTTATGCTTGATGTGCATGCCATGTGGACGTTAAAGGATCAGGGTATGTTGTACTCTTTGAGATCTCTCTCGCTGTCTATCATCTTCTCCTAGCCTGTAAATCAAACCTGTTACTCCAAATCTAGATGACATTGGAAGCCCAGGGTTCTATGAGTTTGCTGTTGAAGTGTTTTCGTTATCGTGACACTGAAGGGTAATCCAAGTTCAAATTATGTCCAACTTGCTTTTGGTGTATTGCTTAGCATTAATTCGGGGCATGCTAACAAGGGTAATCCATTCCCCTAAGCAGCCCTTTGGGATGGTTCAAGCTCAGATGTTTCATCCACAGCCACTGGCCTATGGTCATGCACTGTGGGATTCTGGCCATCTCTGAACACACTTACCTTGGAGAAACCAACATGTAACACACCTATAGCCACAAAACCTGTTGTATGCATATGCTGAGCTCATCGCCTAGTGAGATGAGCACAACATTGGGTTAGGACCAAAGCCCACGTTGCTGTGGGTTGTTTGCTACTGAGGTGGGCTCATGTCTCCAGAGTGCTGCAATTGACTGAGAGATGCTGAGAGATGAAGTAGCAATGGGTAAGACCAGTCTACATATCATCCTGACCAAGAACAGGGGGAATTTGAGGGACTCTTTCTGCAGTCACTGGCCTGGGAATAGAAGCCTTCAGAACTGAAACACAATTCTACCCTGAGTGAATGGAATCATATATCACTTTATCCTTCTCATTATTGGGATGGTGTTGGTAAAATCAGTCACTGGGCCACCAAAGAACTTTATCTTAGGCCTGCACGTAGTATGGCCCAATTCACCTGCTCCCATTCGAGCTGCAATTCTGCAGTTTCCTTAGGAATAATAGCTCTATGATGCCCTTTCCTACCCTCTTCTCCCACCTTCTGAGCCACCCATAAATCCCATGACTCCTCTAGGCCCTCATAGCTTTTGTGACTCTGTTTTCAATCCTTTCCTGTAGATGAGGCCTTACTACTTGAGCTTGGTTTTCATCTTTGCCTCTGACCTTTATGAAAGCCCTGGTAATAGGTTCCGGCTTATAAGGGGTTAATCCCATGAACTGAGTTAAGTGTGGTGCTGACCCACTGAACAGCTCAGTCCTAGTTTGGTCTTCCCCAAGTCTTGAGGATGCCCACAACTACAGGCTACCGAGACATTTTTCTTCCCCTCTTTTGGTATCTCCCATATCTTCTCATTCCCCTTTCGGATTTCTCTCAGAAAACCTCCAGCCTCTACACCTGCAACTGACCTGAAGGGTCCTAAACTTATTTGCCTTTGCAATCAAATTTGCCTTTAATACTCCTTTGAAAAATCAATCCAAATTTCTGTGTACTGGCATGCTAGGTCCAAATATTATTCGGGGCCTTTACTGTGGGTGACTGGAGAAATGGAAAGAGATTTTCTACATGTAAGCTTTCTCTCATCTTTGCTCTAAATCTTCTCTGTGTGCTTCCTGTTTCCCTACTCAGCTTCTTCTAGCCATGAAGCCAAAAAAAGTTGATTCTTTCACTACTTTCAGTCTTACTAATGAGCCTCCCCACTGTTGAACAAAACCCACAGCTCTGTCTTTTTTTCCTGCCCCTCCAGTTTCACTTTTTTCTTCCTCAGCATCAGGTTGCCGAAGTCAATTCTCTCTGGTGGCCATTGTTAGACCACCAGCAGTCCCTAGTCAGCCTCCTGCTCCACCATAGGACCTCCTTTATCTCCCTCCTACCCTGCCTAAACTGGCTATGGTTCTCCTTTTGTGTGAGGTTGCCCAGATGGCTTAGACAGGTGCATATTCCCTTCTCATTAATGAACTCTCTCAAATAGGAAAATATCAGTGTTCTACACTGTCAATTCTTTCACCTTTATTAAAGAATTGCAATATATTATCCAATCTTACAACCTTATCTTCCATGATGTTCATATGATTCTCACCAACAATCTCCTGGAGGAACACAGGTAAGTCTGGGACCAGGCAAAAGCCCATGCAGACAAAGTTCATCAAACTGACAACACCCACCCAACTGGGTCTAAGGCAGTCCCCAGTCAGGAGTGGGATTACAACACCCCAGAGGGCATCCCAGCTGGAAATTAATTTATAATTGTCTCCTGGCCAACCTTTACAAGGCCACTCTTAAGGCAATAACTTATGCAAAAATTCAAGAGGCCATGTAGGACAAAAACAAAACTCCACCCAATTTCTAGACCACCTTAAAGAGGCCCTCTTAGAATGTACTGATCTAGATCCTGAAAGTCCAGGTAGAAAACAACTTCTTCTAACCTAAGTCCTCCCTGATATTAGGGCCAAACTTAAATATTTAGAGATAGGACCCCTGACTCCATGGGCAGAAGTCTTTGTTGTGGCCTTCGAAGTATACCATGGGAGACAGGAAAAAGCCTTAAAACAAAAAGACCTGATGATGGCTAAGCATTCTCAGAAAGCCATAGCAGAAGCCCAGGGTCTCTGGTCTCCCAAAACTCAAGAACTTCTGGCTCCCTGCTTCAAATCTGGTCAGGAGCTCCACTGGGGCTGGACCTGTCTAATCCTTAACAGGTTAACAACCTGTCCAAGGTGCCATCAAGAAGGGCATTGGAGTGTTGACTGCCTTCTTGTCCCTTGAAGCATGACATCAAGCCTAGATTTCCCTTCAGCTGCCTTCCTTAATCTGGCCATGGATGACTGAGAGGGCTCAAGCTTCCTTAGTCTGATCCCTGCCATCTCTGACATGGAGCTTTGTGCAGTCATCACAGTATCAGGGTGATGAATCTTCTTCCTTCTAGACACTGGTACCACTTTTTTAGTACTGATGGAGTTTGGGGGACCTAGTTCTCCTTTCCATTTCTCTATTGTTGAAGTAAGGGGACAGCCATACCAGGTTCTCCAAACCTCATCACATAGCTGTATTTTTAGGAGCATTCTCCCTTACCCATTCATTGTTAGTGGTACCAACCTGTCTTGTCCTGTGGCTGGGAAGGGATCTCCCAGCCAAAGTGGGATCTTCTATTTCTTTTGCTCTTCCCATCCGATTGATCCCAGGCTCTTTATCTCCTCCAAACCGCACAATCTGACATACCTTTTCTTCTCACCCTCTCAAGTGCCTCATGTACATGACACCCAAAACCCTTCTATAGCCAAACATCATCCTTCATCATTCAATTATAAACCCCACCAAATATATAACTCAGGCTCATTATCTGCTTTCCTTCCAAAGTCTCAGGGGACTTAAGCCTCTTATCTCTGACTTCTTAAAAAAAAAAAAAAGAATTTTCTGCACCTCACTTCTTCCCTGCCTTTAATACCCTCATACTCACAGTTGAAAACCCAGTGGAACTTACCACTTGGTTCAGGATCTCTACCTTATTAACTCAGCAGTAGTTTCTCTTCACCATGTAGTATCCAACTTCTATACTCTCCTCCCCACCATTTTCTCAAAGACCCCCCCCCACACACACATTTCTCTGTTCTAGATCTCAAGGATGCCTCCGTTTCTATTCCTATGGACTCTCACTCACATAATATTTTTACTTGGACCAACCTAGACACTCACATTTTTACCCAGGTCAACTTGGAGAATCCTACCTAGGGTTCTAGGATGATACACATTTATTTGGCCAGCCTCTGGCCTCTGAACTATTCTGTTTTTCTCTTCTTAAACCTAAGCTTATACAATACATAGATAATCTTCTCCTTTGTATACCATCCCTGTAAATTAGCCAGGCAGACACTTCTACCTTATTAAACTTCCTGTACAGCTGGGTATACAGGGTCTCACTCTCTAAGATTCAGCTGTCCACACCCTCCCCCCACCCCAGATTACTTATCTGGGATTAGTTATTACTCCAACTCACAAGGCCATTAGTCTAGATAGAAAATACTTAATCCAGTCACTCACAGTTTCTACCACAAAAGACAAATTTCTATCCTAAGGATGATTTATGATGCTCTTTGAGGAAGCAAAGGGGATAGCTGCTTCACATATAAGAAATTCAGCTGCAGCCAGAGTTCACAGACAAGGTGCTTATCCTTGATCTTTTTTTTTGGTTTTGTTTTGTTTTGTTTTGTTTTGTTTTATAAGCAAGTGATAAGTGCAGAGGAAGGTCCCAGTTGGTGACCCTTAACCCCTGAGGCTATACCCCTCCTTTTTAGTAAAATGAAGAAAGAAGGGTCTAGTTACAACTGGAAGATAATAGGGCTGCAGCCAGGAGAAGAGCTCATTGAAGATTAAGAAATGGCTTGGTAATGTGTATAAGAAGAGTTTCCTCAGAGAGGACAAGAGCTGCCTCATATAGGGAGTATGCCAGAAGAGAGAGGCTGTTCTTATTGGGTCTTCTAGGAGACATAATGCATATTCAGGAAGGCATTCTACCTTTTATACAGAATGTGGAATCTTTTATATTCTAATTCAAGACCCATGGTACCTGTGATAGTTTGCATATGCTCATCCCAGGGAGTGGCACTATTAGAAGGTGTGGTCTTGTTGGGGGAACTATGTCATTGTGGGTATGGGCTTGGAGATCTTCCTTCCTGGTACCTGAGGATGCTCAATCTGTTTCTGGTTTCCTTCAGATGAAGATGTAGAACCCTCAGCTCCTCCTGCACCAGACCTGCCTGGATGCTGCCATGTTTCCACCTTGATGACAATGGGCTGAAACTTTGAACATATAATCCAGCCCCAATTAAATGTTGTCATTTATAAGACCTGCCTTGGTCATATTGTCTGTTCACAAAAGTAAAACCCTAACTAAGGCAGAATTTGGTACCAGGAGTGGGGTATTGCTGTGATAGGCCTGACCATGCTTTTGCTTGGAAGAATGTGGATTTTGAGACTTTGTATTTGGAAAGCCATGGAATGATTTAAATGGGGCTTAATGGGCCAACCTAGTAGAAATATGGAAGAATATTTGAACTGTGTAGGCCTGCAGCCCCAAGAGGTTTCAGTGGAGAAGAACTTTAATATGTGGCCAAAAGACTGTTTTGTGATATTTTGGTGAAAAACATAGCTGCTTTTTGCCATTGTCTGAAGAGACTGCCAAAGGCTAAGGTAAACAGATTTAGATTAATTGCATCACCAAAAGAAGTCTCAAAAAAGCCCAACAGAGACTTTGTTCTCTGGTTAAGTCTGATAAAGAGCATTTTAAACAAACATAGAAAGCCGAGAAAGGAAAATACAAAATATAAAGTTTGAGTATTAAAGAAACACCAGGAAGTGAAATAGAGTTGAATTCAAGGATATTAAATTAAATTAAAGGAGTAGTGACCTTGGGATAAGATATCACCCAACTAAATTTAGGTTCTGTCATGTTAGTACAAGCCCAGGAGGCAAAGATAAGTAGATCTCTGAGTTCAAGGCCAGTCTAGAACAGAGCAAGTTCTAGTTGAAGAATAACTTAAATCCAGGCTTGGTGGACCATATCTTTAATCCTGGTGCTTAGGAGACATTCATGCAGATCTCTAAGTTCAAAGTCAGTCTATGGAGCAGGATCCAGAACAGCCAAGCTTAGGCAGTGAAGGAGTTGGAAAAAGGAAGCTAGTGATAATGTAGTAGAACAAGGGGCCAATGTTTCGGCTCCTACCAGCAGCAGAACTTGGCAGCTTCAGCCATGTGTCTCTGGCTTTAGATTCAAGAGGAAAAGGGCGTTACTGGGACAATTGATGCTAGTTAGCTGGAGCTAAGAAATCAGTGGTAATTAAGAAGACATCAGCATCACTGAGGTGAAATCTTCTGGGAAGCGTTTTCTGACAGTACAAAAAAGCTGTGTTCCAGAGATAGCCAAGGTTGTACCTTGTGCTACAGCTGTACTTGGTAATGTGTAATAATCACCCAGGTGGTACTGGCTTTGAAGGCATGAAGGCATCGTGAAGAACAACTGAGTCTTGGCACTATAAGAGGCCATGGAAAGCCATTGTGAAAGTGCAGCCTCACTTGTAGTTGACAGCTCAGGACTGAAGGGGTCATGCAAAGGAGTTGAGGCTTGGCACCATGAAGAAAGCCTGTGAGAGGCTATCAGTGAGACCCTAGCATATTGGAGATGCCAGTACCATGAGATGATCACCAAGAGCAGCAGCAGCAGCAGAATGGATCAACCTGAGCTTACAGTTCTACAGAGGGCAAAGCTGGAGAAGTGATGCCAGCTCTTTGGAGGAGCCCAGAAGATCATGTGTGGATCCCAGACACTGAAAGAAGACGCTGTAACACTGAAGTTGCCTTGGAGACTCAAAAATGTTAAAGATGTCAGAGCCGTGAAATACCTGCTTAGGAAAGCTGCTAACAGGAAGTGGAAGCATCCCAGGAGAAAGAAGTTTGTTGCAATCAACAAAGATGAAAAAGGAGTGGAGATCTGAAAACCACTTTGACATCAGACACGGAGATTTTTGAAGTTTGCCGAGCTGGTTTCCTGTCTTGTCTTGGAGATTGCAGTTAAGTGATTGGATGAATCTCAGAAGAGACTTTGAACTTTGGACTTTTAACACTGATGAGACTGCTATAAACTAGAAGAACATTTGAAGTTGGATTAAATGTATTTCACATTATGCTATGTTTAGGTATGACCCCCCATAGACTCAGGTTTGAACAAGCCTATGGGGGCCAAGGAGTGGAATTTGATGGTTTGCATATGCTTGTCCCAGGGAGTGGCCTTGTTGGAGAAAGTGTGTCACTGTGGGGGTGGGCTTGGAGATCTTACTCATAGCTGCCTAAGGATGCTCAGTCTGTTCCTGGCTTCCTTTGGATGAAGAGGTCTAACCCTCAGCTCCTCCTGTACCATGCCTGCCTGGATAATTCCATGCTTCTGCCTTGATGAAAATGAACTGAACCTCTGAACCTGTAAGCCAGCCCCAATTAAATGTTGTCATTTATAAGAGTTGCATTGGTCATGGTGTCTGTTCACAACAGTAAAACCCTAACTAAGACAGTACCCTAAGTGGGAGATGAGGGTCATTAGTAAACTTTACTATATCATTTATCATAGCAGCCCATGAGGTGAGCTTAAAATATAGAGGGTATACATTCTACTCTCTCAAGCCCTAGACATAGAAAGAGTAGAAGAATTGGTCCAACGCGCCTCAAAAGTCCTTATATTCCAAATATCACCCTTTTTGATGCTATTGACCACACCTCCCTGTCATACTATCTCTTGGTTCAGATTATAACCTCTGCATATCAGCTTTTGAGCAACATTCTGCCTGGATGCTTTAAAGAATGTTAGTTTTGTGTCCTTCCTGAGTTAAACTCATGATCACCATTTGTGGCCTCATCAATTGTCTTAGTAGATTTTCTTATCTCCCTACTTGTTAATTTCTCTGAGCTAAATATCGCTACCACCCTTTTTCTCTTCCACATCTCTCACTTCCTCTTCAGTATCACAAATTTTTTTAACTCTTAAGGAACATGCTTTGCAGGCCCACTGGATCCTGCAGGTTGCAATAATACATTAACTTATAGTACTACCACTTAACCCCTATGCCCAAATATGCACAACACCTTGATTATCTGTGGTACCAATGTATACACTGCCTAACAGCAGGATGATCTGGAATTGCACCCTGGTGTTCCTTTTTTTTTTTTTTCAAAACTAGGGGTGCTACCTGGTGAAGAACCCTCGGCAATTTCTGTCTCAAGGTTTATAGTGACATGGCATTACAAGCAAGTAATTCAGAACTTACCCATTCTCACAGTCTTGGGTATGATTGCTGGTTTTACCACTTGAGCAGCAGAGCTATTTTCTCAGCTATTTATCATTCATTTTCCTTACAGTTTATCTAAGATCTCCAAGGGGTGACTCAAGTTATTCTTACCATCCAGAGCCAGTAGACTCATTGGCCATGGTAGTGTTACAAAATCAGCAAGGGTTAGATTTACTAACTGCTAAGAGAGGTGGTCTGTCTCTTCCTCAGGAAGGAATGTTGTTTCTACATTAACAAATTGGGTATATTAAAAGAGAAGATACATCATCTCCAGATAGATATCCAAAAATATAAGAAAACAGCTTGATGCCTATGGCCAGTGGATCACTGGCCATCTAATATGGAATTAGATACTACTCTTCTTAACCCCCTTCTTTTTTAAATTGTACTAACTGAACCCTGCCTCACAATTTTCTTATTTAGATTTTTTCAACATCCTCTCCCAAAGATTTCTAACCATACTTTTTATCTCTTGCTTGCTATTACAAGACTACTGGCCTCTAGTTATACAGCCGGAGGACTGAAACACCCAGCTGTACCCTGATGGTGAAGATCAAGGTTGTCCCAAAGATCTGGATGCCCTCAATCAGGAGAAGTAATCTAATGTTCATGCTGCTCCCTTTCCAACCCCCAACTGTTTATTATAATAAACAAAAAAGCTGTATGGTAAAAGGACCAAGAGAAAGAAGACCCTGATCCTGACTTGACTTCAGCCAAGAAACAGAATTCCACCAATCCCTGGGCTTACCACAGAATCCTACCAATCCCAGAGCACAAAGTTCCGCCAATCCTTGAGCATGAAAACCTACCATTCCCCAAACTTGCCCCAAGATTAGGCCACAAAAATTCCACCAATTCCAGGCCACCCTAATAAGCTCTGCCCCACCCCCCTAAATGAAACCTGTTGTATGTTCAGTTCCTTGCTGCTTGTCTCCAAAGCTGAAGCAGCCACCTTCCAAGGTTTGCCTTTTCAGTAAACCTTTGGTGTGAGTTTTGTTATGTATTGTGCCAAATTCCTTGGCTCCCAACTCCCAGGATACCTGTTAGAGCAGAGCTGTGACACTGTCACTGGGAAACCTGCTCTTAGCACAGCAGAGCTGTACCAGTTTTGTAGGAAAGCTTTTCTTTTCCTCAGAGCTGCAACACATACTTATATTTATGCAATTTCTTTCTCTTCCAACCAGGAGATCTTTCTCACCACATTGTACTGCTTGAAAAAGGAACAGTGCTATCACTGCCTGCTCTCTCTCTCTCTCTCTCTCTCTCTCTCTCTCTGTCTCTCTCTGTCTCTCTCTCTGTCTCTCTCTGTCTCTCTCTGTCTCTCTCTCTGTCTCTCTCTGTCTCTCTCTCTGTCTCTCTCTGTCTCTCTCTGCCTCTCTCTCTGTCTGTCTCTCTCTCTCTCTCTCTCTCTCTCTCTCTCTCTCTCTCTCTCCCTCTCTCTCTCTCTCTCTCTGGCCTCCTTGTACCCTGTGGAGATCATTTGGTGCATGAATAGTTACTAAAACTGGCACATTCATGGATAAATGGGCAATGGAGGATCTCACTCAGTGACCTTGTTGCTCTTTACTAGAACTGAGTCCTTTAGGACCATGTGTGCTTGCACATGGGCATGCATGTGTTGGGTAGTAATTATTGGAAAGAACGTGTCATCTTTCTGTTTGCACATAATGCCCTTGTGGCTACTGTCTTAGAGGAAAGATTTATCTGAGTTCTCATTTTTAGAGGTCTTGGTCCATGATCTGCTGTTATTACTGCTTTGAGGCCTACAATAAATCACTACCTAAGACAGAGTCATATGGCAAAGCAAGCAAACTGCTCAGCTCATAGTGTCAGGAAAGAAAAGGGGAAGAAAAAGAGGACAATTTCCTAAACTTTCCTTTAAAAACATTCGAAGTGTTATGTTTTATTAAAAGAAAGAAAGAAAGAAAGAAAGAAAGAGAGAGAGAGAGAGAGAGAGAAAGAAAGAAAGCCAGGGATATGCTTGATAAAATAGGGTATGATGAGCTTGAAAACGGTGCCTCTGTGGGCCCAGGCTAAGGCATCCCTTCCCCCGAGGGACAGATATTGTATGGAATAGAGTTTATTTAAGGCATAGGGAGAGGAGTTGAGGGAATAGAGAGAAAAAAGCAGTTGAGGGAATAGAGAGAAAAAAGCAGAGGAGAGAGAGAGAGAGAGAGAGAGAGAGAGAGAGAGAGAGAGAGAGAGAAGAGGTCAACCATGAACTCATAGAGAGAGGGGAGGGGAATGGAGAGAGAAGCAACAGAGAGGGAAGAGAATAAGATGGTAAGAGAGTAACAGAGTAAGGAAGCGAGGAGTGACCAAACAGTCCCTTTTATACTGAGTCAGTGAAACATGGCTGTTTCCAGGTAACTGGGGCAGAGCCTAGAAGAAATGCTAACATTCCTCCATTTTGGTTTAATTTAAAAAAAAGGAAAAAGTAGAAAGAGGTGATGGTGAAGCAGGAATAGGGTAGTCATGATCTTTAGCTACTTCCTGGTGACTTGGTGTGATATGTCTCTGGGAAACTCAAGAAAATGGGTATGACAATGTTGGTCCAGTCTTAGGACAGTTGGCTGTTTCTGTGTTGTCCAGGGTCTGTGGAACCATCTGTGGATAGACAGGAAGGAGCAGGTCCAGTAGAAGTGTCTATGTCTGTGAGAGTAGATTAGAGTTTTTGTGGGATGCTTCTCTGGAGCTGTCCTGGATGTAGATTTTGAGTAAACGCCTGGACTTGAAAAGATGCTGAAACATATATATATATATATATATATATGTTAGAGGTAAAAAAATAAAGTTCAGTATGTTTAGGGGAAAATTTTTCTTAGGTGTACATTTGCAAGACATATGAAACCCTTAGGTCTTGGTGGTTGGGGGTGAGGGAAGTCCCAATTCCAGGGCACAGAAGAGCAATCCCACTCTGTGGCATAGGGAGCTAGTGGGAACTTAAGCTATTGATTGGCAGGTGTACTTATCTGAGTGGAGTCTATTTGATCCATGAGAGGTAGATCTGAGTGAATTTCCTGTAACTTAAAAGTTTACAAAAGAGATAAATTAGTTAACAACAAGATCAGTCTTTAAGATGAGCTTAGGGAAGACAAAAAACCTTTTGTGGAGCACAAAGGGGTTTTTTTTTTTCTTCAGTCTAGGTGAATATATTATATGCAAAAGACAAAGAAATTTTAAAAACTTGACCTTGTGAATATGATAGTTGATCATATAGTTCAGCATGAGAAATATCTTATGTCTATATTTAAAAGATAATCAAGTTAACTAAAGTTGTGGTTGCATAGTTGGATTGTATAGTGGAATGTCTTATTAGAGTTAGGCTAATTTATAAGAACTATACCAATTAATGTTAAGACAGTGGCGTAACAAGAAGAGGAAATATGAAACATTTAGTCATTAAAACTGAGTTTAGATACGGACGTAACAGAAGGTTACATCTGTGAAAGCTTACATCGGAACTTATGTACACTTTATTTTGAAGTCTGTGAACAAGGTAAACCTGCCTTTTTGACAAGCGTTCTGGCAGTCTTAACTAGTTAACAAATTAACTAATGAGCTAATAAGGTGGTGATTACCTTGGGATAAGGACGTAGATGTCTGTTTTCTAGCTTTCAAGCTACAGTTACCTTAGTAGTCAATTGAGTCAGAAATCTGGAATAAATTATAATCTAGGTGTCATGTATTAATTAAAATGACAGAGGTTGGTCTGTAGTCCACTACCTAAACAGTTTCCAGGTTCCTGTTTTCTCCATGGCAACTTGGGCAGAGTCAGTCTGGTTGTCAGACCCAGAAGACGAAAAGCTTTTTCCTTTGGAGTAAGTATGTGAAAAATGAGGAATGATCCACCTTGATTTGGGCAATGTGAGACATTTAACTCTCTGGGTATCCTCTGTTTGTCCAGAGTAGAGGCAATTCAACAGTGTTTTTCAGTGGTCATTATACCACAATCCAGGTAGAGTCATGTCACTGTGCCTGTATCTTCTCTGAGACCTTAGGGGGGGAGGGTCACTGTTAGGCTTTGAGTGTCTCTGTCACAAGCTTAAACATTTAACATTACATTTAGCAAATTTTTTGACGGAATTGAGAACTATTATATTAAGTATATCTAAGTTAGACAACCTATGTTTGTTTAATTACTTGTTCAAGAATATATCTAGCAAATAAAGAGAACACATTGTAGCTTAATGACAGTAGCAAAAACAGAGGTGAATATATACTTAAGGCAGTGATCTTTAACCTTTTACTGTTTAGAAATCATTATTTACCAAGGCAGGATAGAATTAAAACCTTATCTTAATTGCTAAATGACTTTGGCAAGCAGCAGAGCAAAGTACCAGGGAGAGCTTGAGAGTGCAGGGATGCTGGGAGAGGCAGCTCTGTGTGAGCTGGGCGCAAGCAAGAAGGGCTGGGTGAAAGTGTGCTGCAGCAGCAGAATCATGGGGGTGGGGAACTGGAACAGAGAGCAAGAAGCCAGAGAAGAGTGGGGAGAGCCTACAGATCACTGGATTGATGGTGAGTTTTAAAAGCACCTTAAAGCAGCCATGCAGAGTTATTGGTTAGTGGGTATAGGGGCCAAGTTTAGCCTGTGAATTAGACTGGAAGGTGTCCCAGTAGAGAATTGGAGGTGAAGACCTTCCCTTTGAGTGAGAGACATTATTAAAATATTCCTGCCAGTGTCAAAAGAATAAAATAATGACTACAGAGCAAGCATCCAGGTCTAGACTTACAAGGTCCTCATGTGGAAGCTAGTGGTTGAGTGGGCTCTGGGCCATGGGAGAATGGTTTACCTAAGCTTAGGATTTTTCTTCAGCAGTGAGAGAAAACATCTTTTGAGAGGAAGAGGGTTACCCAAGTCCTAAACTGAGGCATCAGCTGGAAGGCCAGTCATAGGGACTGTGGAGAATAGAGGGTGGCCAAACCTCTTTGGGAGAAGTGGGCAGGCCCACTGACTGGAACTTACCAAGCTGCTGGTTCTTGGGTAGACAGGGCTAGCAAGCAATCCAATGCTGTAATTCCATCTGGCAGCGGGAGATGTGAACCTGCACAGGTAAGTTTGGAAACAAGCTAGAATACATGCAGATGAGACTCATCAACCAGACTTAGCATATCCAATCATACTTGACCAGGATCCTCAATGGCATTATAATTTCCCAAGTGATATTCTAGCCAGGAGATAGATTCATAACCTGCTCTGTAGGGCAGCCCTAAAACATGTAAATTTAAAAAACCTCTAAGAGGTCATCAGGATAAACAAGAAAACCTCTCTTAACTTTTAGAGCACCTTATAAAGGACATATCATACCATACTAACTTAGACCCATCTTTCATCCTCATTCCCCTATTATTGGGGTAGAAATATGACGTTACTTTCCTCAACAAACCCCACTACTTAGTTGCATTTTCAGGGCTGTTCCTCTCACCCATTCCTTTTTGCTAGTACCAGTGTGTCCTGTTCCCTTATTGGGAAGGAATCTTTAGCTAATCCTTCTCTTCCTCCTCTTCCTCCTCCTCCCCTTCTACCTCCTTCTTCCCTCCTCTTCCTCTTTCCCCTCCTCCTCTACTTCCTTCTCCCATCCTCTTCCTCCTTCCCCCTCCTCTTCATCCTCCTCCTCTTCATCCTCTTCCTCCTCCTAGTCACCTAACCTACTAACTCTAATATATTGTTTCCTTTGCCAGTCTTTCAGGTAGACCCCTGAGACTAGGAAGTTCAGAACCCCTCTGTTGTGAAACATCATTCTCCTGTTGTCATCCAATTACAGGACCCTATCAGGTACATCACCCAAGCTGGATACCCTCTTTCTCTCCAGAGCCTCAGAGGATTTTATCCTCTTATCTCTGACCTCTTAAGGACAAAACTCCTCCATCCTGCCTCTTCCCCCTTTAACACCCCTATACTAGCAGTTAAGAAACATAATGAAACCTGTTGCCTGGTTCAAGATCTGAGGATAATTAATTTTGCAGTGATTCCTCTCCATCATGTTGTGGCTAATCCTTATTTCCATCATTCCTTCAGGAACTTCTTATTTCTTGGTTCTGCCCAGTCACAGAACATCTTTGCCTTTACCTGGGCTAACCCTGGCACCCACTTTTTTACCCAACTCACCTGGACTGTTCTACTTCAGAGATTCTAGGAGAGCCCACACCTATTTAGCCAGGCCCTATCTTCTGACTTACTTTCTCTATCTCTCTCTCTCTAAATCTAAGATTTTCCATTATGTAGATGACATTCTTCTCTGCAGTCTCTCTCTAAAAATTAGTCAATCTGACACCACTACTCTTCTAAATTTATTGTCCAGTTGAGGCTACAGAGTCTCACCATCTAAAGTCCAACTGTCTACTCCTCAATTACCTTTTTGGGAGTAACAGTTACCTCAACCCACAAGGCTATTAGCTTACATTGAAAGAATTTAATTCAGTCTCTTAACAGTTCCTTCTACAAAAGAAGTTCAGATTTTATCATTCCTAGGAATAGCCAGGTTTTTTTATGTTCCTAGGTTCCTTCCGTTTCCCTCCTTTCCTGTCCCTTATATGACGCAGCATTAGGCCCCAACCATGAACTTCTTCTTAAACCTGTTACCAAGCCTTTCAAAAGCTCCGACAGGCTCTCCTTAAGGCCTCAGCCTTATACCTCCCTGACATGACTCATCATTTCTCCCTCTATGTAACTTCAAGGGATTTTCCCTTGAAGTCCTAGGTCACCAACTGGGACTTCAACTCTCTTGCACCTGTAGCATACCTGTCAACAAAACTAGATCTACCCATCCAGAGATGGGTACCTTATGTTTATACCTTAGCAGCCGCTGGACTCTTTATTTGAGAGCCCAAAAGACTAATCTTTGGGTTGCCTATAACCATCTTATCTTCTCATAACCTGTTACAGCTCCTAACTCATAAAGGCTTGGAAACTCTACCTCCCTCAAGGTTTTTTCCCCTTTGGGTAGCACTAATAGAAGACTCCATACTTACTTTTCAATCATGCCCACCTCTTAATATACCCAATCTTCTTTCTCAACCAAATACTTACCACTCCCTAATTCACTTCTGCACTGAAACCTTAAAGGGACTATTACCTCATTGTTCACACATACAAGAGGGCACTTTGCCTCAGGCCATCTATACCTGGTATACAGATGGAAGCTCCTTTCTACATGAAGGAGCCAGAAGAGCTGGCTATGTCATAGTGTCAGACACAGAGATGGTTGAGGCACAGGCCCTCTCTGCTTATACCATCAATCAATAGGCTGAACTGATAGCCCTTACCCTTGTCTATCCGTTGGCACAGAGACAATCCCTTAACATCTACACAGAGTCCAAATGTGTTTTCCATATTTTCCTGTCCTATACCACTCTGGAAGGAGTATGTGTTACTTATGACAATAGGAGGATCAATAACTAATGCAAACCAAAGTATGGCCATGATAAAGGCATCCTATCTCTCCACAGCTATTGGGATTGTCCACTGCAGATCTCACCAGACAGATGACTCTATTGTCTTCAATGAAACAACTGAGCAGATGAGGCAGCTAGAGCTATGACCCTTAGGGTCCTAGACACATCTCACCCTCCCCAGGACATTCTTACACTAAAACTCACAACCCCTCTCTTATCCCGGGACACTTGTTAAACTCTGTCTTATCTTCACCAGCTCTTTCATCCTAATAGCCACTCGTCTTAGTTTGTTGAAACCCACCTACAGCCTACTCCTGAAAACTTACATTTCTTAAAATCTATCACTACCTCTTGAAAATCTGTCAGGTATCATAGCACCCCTTTTTCTATTCATCAGAGGTTCCCTTCCTGAAACAAACTGGCAACTTGACTTTGCCTACACATCCACTGTCAAATGTGCCAAGTACCTCCTGGTCTTGGTGGACACCTTCTACAGGTGGGTGGAGGCATTCCCCAACACCAACAAAAGGGCTCAAAAACTCTCTGATCTCCTCTGAGAGACTTTTTCCTGATTTGGTGTTCTAGCCTACCTGCAGTCAGACAATAGCCCTAAATTCACTTCATAAGTTTCTCAAACTTTATAGAAAGCCCTAGAAATCCCCTGGCATTTTCATAGTTCCTATCACCCCTGGTCTTCAGGAAAGGTAGAAGAACTAACCACCCCCTAAAAACCACTGTCACAGGAACTTCACCTCAATTGGGTAAAATTCCTACCTCTGGCTCTTTTTAGGCTACAAGCTCTTTCCAAGTGACCTCTTTTCATCTCACCTTTCAAACTCATGTATGGGCATGTGATCCTAACTCCTGGTCTTTCACCTAAATGCTCTCCCTTCCATGATTACTTACTTACCCCATAACTTTGCCACTTCTGCTTTCTCCTATGGAACTTGCTGACTACTGTCTACCAAGGCCACATGCTGCCCACTGCCTACTGCTTGTGAACATTGGTGACCAGGTTCTTTTCTCGCCCCCACATCATCAGCCCTCATCTCTCTCTCCTAAATGGCAAAACCTCTTCAAGGTAATTCTTGTGACTCCTACAGCTGCTAAACTCAAGGGACTCTCTCATTGGGTCCACCTGTCCTACCACAAACCTTCACCCCTCCACCTCAAAATAACTCTTCTTCCTTCACATCTACCCCAGCAAGTCCCTGATCTCTTAAGCTCCAGAAGACATTGAGACCACCCACCTTGTACCTAATCCTGGAAAAATGAGACTCCGCTGCAGCAGCAGTGCTCAACCTCGCTAGATTAGACATAGGCTTCTCATTCTCCTCCTACTGTTTGTTCCCATGCAGGGTAGCCCTTATATCTGGAAATTCAAGGTTCAAGAAACCTCCACTGAAAACAGTCTTTCCAAAAAGTTTCAGGAAACTGTCTCCAGATGCCAGGAGACAATCCACATTGCTGTCATTCCTATATCCACGATTCCATCTAAATATTATGACTACTTTGTTTTCTTCCTTTTAACCAGATGAATTTGGGGACTGCCCTTATTGGTATTGCCAGATACATATGTTAGAATCACAAGTCAATCACTTTTTAAATCAACAACACAAGACCCTCTTTTTCTATATCCAAGAACTATGGAATCCCAGGTGGGAAACAGACATTTTGGTAAGCTCTATTGTAAAAAACCAATCTGGGTCCCAGTAAGTACTATTCACATCCAGAGAAAATGTGTCTCAATTGTCCAACCTGTAGATGTAGGAAAAATAGAAGTAATCAAACACTCCTCCAAGGTCCTTACTTCCTTGATATCCCCTCTTCATATATGTTACTAACCTGTCATTTCACCTTCTGCTTCAGATTCTGACGTCAGCCTACCAACTCTTTAACATCACTTAACCTGGTCGTTTTAAAGATTTCTGGCTATGCATGCCCCCTGGAACTAACTCACAATTGCCACCTACAGCTTCTCCAGTGATCCTGTGAGCAATCTCACTTCACCTTTTATCAGCTGTCCCTACTCCAATGTTGCCAGGACCCCATACCTTTTCTCTATCTCTCTTTTTAGCATGGCAGACTGTTTTAAGACATCTGGGACACATTCTGTAGGAACATTAAGCTTCCTAGACTGCAGTAGAACCATAACCCTTGATATCTCATCTCTGCCACAGTGCCCTGCAGTCCAGAACATATCAATTCTCTTTGGCACTCAAGTATATCATCCTCTACCTGCCCCTGGAGTTACAATACCTGCCTAACATAACAAGAGGGCAGTTCAGATCTTGCTATTCCTGGTCACTGCGGAAAGAACTATAGGTGCTAGTGCTGGAATGGTAGGGCTGACTATTCCTCTAACCCTTTACAAGAAGTTCTCTTCTCAGCTTGACAATAGTCTTCAAGAAGGAACCCAAACCATGCTAACCATCCAAAACCAGATCGATTCTTAGGCTGCAGTGGTGCTTCAGAACTGACAAGGACTAGATGCCCTTAAAACTAAAAAAGGTGGTATTTGCCTGTTTCTCCAAGAAGAATGCTGCTTATATGTCAACGAATCTGGGCTATTGAGAAACAAGATTCAGCAGCTACAATCAGACATCCAGAAATTCAGAGAACAGTATAAGGCCTCTAATACCTGGGTTTTTGAAAACCTGACATGAAAATGGATACTGCCTTTATTAATGTCTCTTCTCGTTTTCCTAGTTTTACTATTTGTACCCTACCTCATTAAGCTCATCTCCACATTCCTCCAATGACAAATTCAAAAAATTTCTAACTAGCAATCAACTCCTTTTACAGAATTACCAGCCACCGTTTACAGTGGAGCCTGATGAGAATGACTATCAGCTGGGCCCTGGTGATGAAGTCAGCTACACCTCAAAACTGATGACACCTCTAGACAGCAGGAAGCAGTTTAAGAGATCCAACTCCCCTATTTACCTCTCACGATTGGCCTCCACACCCCTTTTTTCTTTTCTTTAGGATAAAAAAAAAAGGAATAATGTTAGCATCAGGACCATCCATAGACAGCCAGAAGCTGTTTATAGCCAGCTTCTGAACCCAGCAATGACATCATCTCTAGGAGACAGCACTGCTCCTGCATCTGTTGCTATGACGCCCTCACACATATCCCTGCACATGCAATACCTGTGTCACATCCTGAATAAAAGAGGCATACCTCAACCCATAGCTTTCGATTCTTCACCTCTTCCCCTTCACTGCCCCTCCCCCAAGGTGTCTCTGTTAATAATGCCTCTTACGTGAGACCTGTGCTAGTGTGATGTGATTTGCCCAGAAGTGCACCAGTTCATCTAACATCCAGGATAGCTTAAAACCTCTCATCATACCTACTTGCTAAAAGTCCCTCCCAATAACTCTGAGGGTATATTGTACAGTGTGACTTTGTGATTTCTTTGATTCCCAACTGCCAGAATACCTTTCACTTCAGGGCCAGTAGCATTGTTACTGGGGAGAAAAACGCAAGAGGGTGTCTGCCTTACTAGGGCTAGAAACAGCAGAGAACTGAGCAGAAGACAGGGTTTATACATAATTTCTTTACACGGGCTGGGGCAGGCACTTTCCAGGATATCCTGAGACTGTAAAGATTACATGACCTGATCTTGGGACAAGCTAAGGAATTGGTGGAAGTTTTTTTGGTAGAGTGGGGCCTGGCCACTCTCCTGTCTCAAAATCTGGGACTGTGAACAACAATTACAGCTGTTAGGGAAGTCTCAGAGCCTAGCCACTGGAGCTCCTCAGGGGCAAGGCCTAGTCATTGGAGTTCCTCAGGGGTGGGGCCTGACCTCTGTCTCCACCCTTGTGGGGTCAAGCCTTGCTTCTAAAGTAGTCTACAGTTGGAGCCTGGCAACTGGAGGTGTCCAGGGACAGGGCTTACAAAAGGTGTATCCACTTATGGGAGAAAAAGCCTTCCCTACCACTCCATTCTAGCTGGCAGTGAGCAGCCAACAATAACAAACTAGTTATGAAGAAAAACAGCTATACAGCCCTTAGCATGGAGAAATAATAAAATAAAAAAAAGATTATAAGTAGCTCAGTATAGAAAATAAAAGGAGTGCCTCGATGGAATTGTGTTACATTGGAAGTGTTTTTTATTTTTGTTGTTTTTGTTTGTTTTATGTTTATGTTTGAGATGGTGAGATTTACAGTAAAAATTAACACATGAGTACCACTGGATAATGAGTCTACTCCAAGAATAGAAGTAAGCTTGAAAACATCAAACCTAAGTAGACACTCAAGGTGGATGGGAAAGTATATGGAAGAAAAAAACATGTCTGTGATAAGGTTAGTAATGTGAGCAGAACCCAGATAATGCATGGTTTTGTGAATGAGGGTCTTGGGACCCTCATTTTGTAAATGAGCACTCGAGTCTAATTTAGACACAGTGGGAAGATACTTGAGGTTTTAAGTAGAGTAAATTGATCTGAGTTATATTTTAAAATTAAGACCCTGCCTCTGGGCAGACAGTAGGTTTACATGGTAGGCCAGAGAGGAAAATAATTGGTGAGAGATTCCTGATGTCATAAAACAAAAAAGAGAGTGGTTTGGCATAGTCGGGTGAGTATAGATGGGAAAAGTCAAACCCTCTTATGCTCTGAATATTAAAAGTACCTGGCAAAGGCTCTTAAGTTGAAGGATTGATTCTCTACTGAACAGTGATTAGAACATAATCAATTGATGCCTTTGTACTAAATAGGCTATTAGGGTAGTGGGGACTGGATGAAGGAATTAGGTTACTGCATGTGTCCCTTTGAAGGATGCAATTTATCCCAGAACCCTTCCTGACTCTGTCTCTGCTTTCTGGATGACATGAGGTGGGTACCTTTCCACCACTGTGACCTTTCCTCATGCTACTTTACCACTGGCCAGAATCCACTGAGCCAGTCAACCACAGACAGGGACCTCTGAAACCAGGGGCAATAGTCAGTCTTTCTGCTCTGATTTCCTCAGGAATTTTGTTACAGAAACACAGAACAGACTGACACAAACCTAAAGCACAGGAGGATTTTGTGTGAAATAGGATGAATCTTGGAGTTTTGGTGAAGGGGGGGCTACACCATTTCATGAGGCTAAAAAAGAAAAATTATCTTAAAAGAGACAAATCAAGTATGCTCTGACATTTGAGGTTGTATAATTTTAAGTCGTCTGACGGTGTGGCATAAAACCACAAGTAGACAACAAGGCATATAAAGGAAGTACTGGAGGGTGTCATTGGAGATTGGGAGCTAGAAGCCCAGAGATGCTGATTATAAGGATAGAGATGAGGAGGTCACATGGGAAACTGCAGATGATGAAAGGGGGCTAGCAGAGATGCCTGGGATCCTACAACCTCCTGAAGCCTATAGGAGACTGAGAATGCTGAAAAAAATCCATGCAAAACCTCACCCTGAGTAAGACTCCAAGTCTGAGTCTCCTGCACGACAATCACTCTACTTCCATACATACTTCCATACATACAAAGTCAAGTCTGGCCCTGCAGTGACAATCAACCTTTCTGTGATTCCATTCCTCATTTGTTGTTTGGAGCTATAAAATGTCTACATCACAGGTATAACAGTTGTAATAATGGAATGTGTGTGTGTAGTGAAACACACATATGTGTATATATGTACACACACACACACACACACACACATATATATATGTATACATATATATGTATATACACACACACACACATATATATATACATATATATATATATATATATATATATATATATATATCAGAACAGCATCTGGTGCACACTAAACACGCAGGGAGTCAAGTCTGCTAGATTACTGTCTATCTCCATTTCACTTTCAAATGTTTAATTTCAGATGTTTATTCTCCCCCATCATATTTTTTATTTAAAATGCAACCTATTAGCCAAACTTTCTCTTTAATGTCTTGTCCATGGAATGGCTATACTCAGTCAATCCAGTTGGTGATGAGGTTTCCCATGACAAATAAAAATGCAGATAAAGAGCTGAAGAAAGAATTTACTGGTCCATCCATCCAGTGCACCCACAGGTTCAGTTACCAGCAGTAACATCAGGAAGGTCACAAGTGCCTCTAATTGCATCTTTAGGGCCTCTTCTGGTTTCTGTGTGTTCCTGCACATATATGATGTACATAAATTCATGCAGGTACACACACATACACAGACACACAGACACAGACATAGACATACACACACACACACACACACACACACACACACACACATACACACACACACACTATCAATGAACTATTTTAAGTGCCATTAGAATAAGGAGAAATCATTCATGTACCAGGCCACCAAATCAATTCTCATGCTTTACATTAGAAGTGATGTCAAAGAACAGAATAGCATATTTTTATAAATTACTACTGTTTCTAGACTAAATGGGGGAGGGTGTTTCAATTAATAATTTCTAAAAGAAACACAATTCCACTCATTTCAATTAGATTAAGCAATTTAAGTTAAGCCAATTAAGTGCTGTCATGAAAAGTCATTGAGAAGGTCCTTCAATACACAGAAAAGAATGGTTTGTATTTAACATATCAGTTGTTTTCCCATAAACTGACGCTTTTAATTGTTTGAAAGCAATTTGCTCTTTGCCGCAAATTAAATGTTCCTCTTTATAAGTTTCCTTGGAACCATTTTATAAAGCAAAGTTAGTTTTACCTGAATTCCTAGCCATATTAATGAAAGGTTCTTTTATTTATGAGACTTTAAATCTTTTCTATTTGTGTTAACATTAGGGTTTATTACAAAATTTGAGAAAGAGAAGGTTGTTGTCTGTCTGTACTTTTAAAATCCAATTACAATAAATTTTGTCAAAGGTCTGCTGTTAGTGGGAAGGAACTGTGCTCAACATCTGTCACTTAAAGCAGCAAGAGGTCACTGGGAATGGCGGCACACCTTTAATCCCAGCACTCACTCAGGAGACAGGATCTTTGAAAAAGCCAGGTGGATCTTTGAATTCAAGGCCAGCCTAGTCTACAAAACAAGTTCCAGGACAGCCAAGGCTATACTGTCAAATCCTGTATTGAAAAACAAATAGATAAAAAGCAACAGGAGTGAGACAGACAGTAGCAGGGTTCAAACCATTTGAGGTTGTGACGTCTGAGTTTTTGACATTGCCTTGTGTGTGCTTGATAATTGTGAGGAAGAAGGGCTAATAGGAGGAAGAGAAACAGAGCACAAGAGGGTGAGGAGAGTTTCTCTCTTAGAGATCTATGTAGTTTCTCTCCTAACAAGCTCTATCAGCTCAACCCTGAAAAGTTTTCAAAGTTAACTTGATGTACACTGTTGGAATTCACCCAATAATTTTTTTTTTTGAGAAGTCACAACAGATGCCCTGTCCAAGGACTAATAACATTGACTCCTGAAGACCACATCCATATGGAAAGGTGCAGAAAAGCGTCTCAGAGCTGGTGAGTCAAATTTAAGTTATGCTCAGTGCACTGTATCGGGAATATAAAACATTTTCCAGATGGCATCATAAAGTTGGTTCATTTTTGCAAAGCACCATCTCGTTTTTGAGAAATGGCCCCTTGTTTTTCATTCCCCAGCTTGTTTTAGAATTGCTTTTTCTTGCCACGAATGTAGCACTTATACTGGAGGACAGGGTGGGAAAACTGCTATATATTATGAGGAATGTCTAGCAAGCTATGGTTGCTCAGATATGAATTGATGGGGACGATGACAAGATACTGTCTTAACAACTGGCCAGGACATCAAGGAGAGAGAGTGCCAGATGGATGTCAGAATTCTGCTTTTCCTGTTAGTGATATAACCTTGGCTAATTCACCTAACTATGCTGTGTGTCGATGTCTATATGTGGGGGAGCTGTTCTGACCTCCCTGAATTCTTTTGTGAGTAATCCAAGGGCCAGGGCCACCTCTCATTCCAGTTAACTTTAATCTTGCTTATCTCTATGGTCTCACTGCTATCCAAATTGTACACCTTATCATCCTCCAGAGTCTGTGTTCTTTTAAATCATTCATGTCTCCCATCAGGATTATTCCTTGATATACAAAGTCATTCTTTGTTCTTTGTCAGATGTAGCTTGCTATCCATGGAGGCACCAATCAAACATCCTACTTTGTTAAGGCATTCATGGATTCATGCCACCCAAGCCACTCTGCAAAGAACATCCTTATAAAGTCATTATTGTGCTTATTGCATGAGGAGAATATAATTGTAATAATAATAATAATAATAATAATAATAATAATAATAATAATAAGTGCAATGACTACAAGGCTGAAGGAGCTATCAGAAACAGGATTTGAAGGGAAGTCTCTCATTCATGAAGAGCTCCTTCCACATTACATGCAGCCTCCTGGTGACATTTCTTACATCTGTTGCTGAAAATATTTACTATTGACATTTTACGTGTTTTCCAATAAAAAGGTTCATACCTCTTAGGTAGTAGTGTTCTGAAGAAAGGAATAGAATTTGCATTTGTCAAATTCTAGACTACATGAAGAGAAGTCCCACAAGAAGGGAATCTGGCTGTTATTCACTGCTCCTACATCCACGCCCAGAGCAATGTGTGGCCTATAAGTAAACATAGTATCGACTGAGGAGATTTCAATGTGCCTCTTCCTGCATGAAGAAATCTTAAATAAATGTTTGCTTTTCTATTCTATATATTAATATTATGGCATCATAAACATGTTTACAATAAATCTCCTTGAATATTTTTTAAAAAATTAAAATTTTCATAGTGTGACCTGTCTCCTGACACTAACCAGACGTCACTCAATGATGACTACTCTGAATCATGCCTTGACTTTTACCTGTGCTCTTGGTTTCTCATGGAGAGCCTTTTCATGTTTGACTCAAGGAAGCGTGTCACCTTTCAGAATGATTGTCACCTTCTGAGAATTTACAGTCAGTGCAAATGTGTGAGTAAAATGTCACTGTTGAGCAGAGTCCCTCACACTCACTGCATCAATTACTTAATTTCATATAAGCCAAATTCTTAGCCATATGTCACTAGTGAGTAGAGTCAAGCACAACAATATTGTTAGGGAAGAAATGAGCATAGACTAAACCCAGGCTCCACATTACTGGAATCAACAATGTGTGACTTGTAATGCCTGGAATAGCTTTAAAAACTTCAGCAACTGGTATGGTGTGATTAGATAAGATTAAGTAAAGTCAGTTTCTGTAAATAATGGAACTGCATTTTTAAGGCTGACTATTGGAGAAACTTGATATACATACATACAAAGAATGGTTTTCCTCGCTTGAATTCTTGACATGGTTTTGAAATCATTAAACAGGCAAGCAGAGTCCCAATACTGAGTAACATGATGACAGGGAAAGCTAGCTTCTATTTATTAGTGGGAGAAAATCACTAGTATTCTTAGAGGCCACTTTAGTCTCAGAGATCACATCTTGATAGATGTGATCTATTCACAGGTATCAATTCAAGGTAGAAGATAGCTTCTACCTTGTACTACACCAAATTCTATGAAATAACTGATTTTCCAGAAATGGCTTCTGGCCCCAGGTGCTCTGAACGAATGTCTTACTTTATGCTTTGTTGGTTAGCACCCAGGCAGGATTGAAACTCTGCAGCTGATGAAGAGGCTTTGCTTGGTCTTGATCCAGGCCAAGATATCAGGAAAGCTGTCTGAGGTACTTGATGGATAATATAACCCACTTAAGGTGCCAGGTGTGGAAATGGTTGCAACATACAACACATGCATCTGATTGGTTGCTCACATCCCACCTAATTTGTGGGCTCTGCTCTGCTCTCCTCTGCTCTGCTCTGCTCTGCTCTGCTCTGCTCTGCTCTGCTCTGCTCTGCTCTGCTCTGCTCTGCATGGTTGCTCTGTCCTGTCTGCCCCGCCATGCCCCTGACAAGGTTGGATCCTGAACCCAGATGTCTCTTTGATATATCAACTTTTCGAATAAAGAAACTTTCAATGGCTCGAACTTGGTTTTCATAGTGGATTATTTCTAAATTCTTGGACCCTAACAATTTGTGACATCATCATCACCACTATCTCCCTAGAAAAGACCCACTGTTATTTATCCATCTTTGAAATATGAATAGCATTTTGCTCTGTTCAACAAAAGTTTATCGGTTAATGAGTATGTTTCTTCTTGGTTGCCACTGAATTGATCATGGCTTTGGATAGTTGGGGGAGTAAGGCATGAATTGGTAGTTCAGTTTGTAAATGTGGAGTGCAAACGATGAAAGCAGGAGTACTGCATCCTGGCAGACACACCACCCCCTGCACCCCAGCAAGTACAGATTCTGCAGGACTGGAGATGCTAATCCTTTCTCTTGTTCTAAGGGGAACTGCTTGCAGTCTTGTCTATAACACTCTTGGAATTGGCTATCCTGAGAACTTTGCTGTGATGTTTCAACAGAAGAACCTTCCAGCAAGCAATGTAATCCTCAGAAAAGTCTGGTCTAGTTGACTAAGAAACTCAAGCCTTGGTTGTTTCATTAGTTTGTTTGCTTTTCAATAAACTACCACATATAGCATGGGAGAAATGCTTGTAAAACAAGTCTTGTATAATCCAACCTGAAGCTGAGGTTACTAGACAACTCAAAAAAATATGAAAGAGATCAAAATACTCAGAAGAACTTGACATTCTTTCAAATAACTATCCAAATTCTGACACTGATAAGCTGCTGTTTCTGAGTCTTGAGTCCCCTGCAGCTTTGTAATAGATGCATAGAGAGTAGGTTTAAGATGCAAGACTTGGTATAAGTCACATAGTGAACAGTGGGTTCAAGATGCAATACTTTACATAGACTTCATCACTACAGATTGACTGAGGTCAGCTTTCAGTTGAGATGTACGTGCTATAAGCAGATAAGAACTATGGCATTTTCATTAGCAAAGAGGATAAGTTTATGATGTATTCACTGACTATGCCATGGGCCCCTACTATGTTTTAAGAATTTGTGCAGGATACAAAGATCATTCAGACATGGCCTTTGCCTTCAAGACAATCACCATCTATTTAATAGTCAATGGACTCCACTATCATTCGTTGTCAGAGGTGCGTTAATCAAACAATTGTAAGAGACATGACTACATACTTAAAGGTCAATGAGAGATCACAAAATTGAAATATTGAAATATTACTTAGAAAACACACAAAAAATCCTTTGGATATAGGATTTCAATGTAGAATAAAGTGAAACAAGGAGCTGTCCTGGTGATAGAGGTAAGGAGAGGATAGGAGGCGAGTTAAGGAGGAAGTCTGGGAAACTTGCTTTCACTTCTAGATAGGCGAGTGGCTCAAGCTCGTAGAGGAAATGCAGAACACCAAGTCTTTCTATGAGGCTCTGGCAAAGCTTTCTGGGTCCTAAGTCTCTTCTCCTAGAACAGGAGACAGAGGAGCAGACTGTGCACAAGGTCATGGCTAGCCCCTGTAGTTTTCCTCATCCTTGAGTTGCCTTCCTAAACCTCAGTCAGGTTTGCACAACAAGGATGCCAAGAATGGGAACCTATTTTTGGCTCAGTGCTTTGTCAGTCCTCCACTTACTTGGTAGACATGAAGCCGATTGTGTTTCATGATGAATGCAGGAGAAAACAATCCCTAAAATTTAGCTGTCATCATTTTAAGCCTAAAGGTTTTGTTCTAAGTGAGAGATACAAAGATGTCAAAATATTAGATTTGATCAATTGATGGTTTCCTCTCAGCACTGCTCCAGTTTCTTCTTACAGAGGTTCTGAGGGCAGAAGGGAGATTTTGAATGTGGCAGAGTTGAAATTTTAAGAAACAAACAAATCACTGATGTGTTTTAAGTCATCCTGAAGAAGCCTAGAAACACTGGACTTGAAGTAGAAATGAAGTTGTTTTAAGAAACAGTTTAGGCACCAGAAATGATAATAACATAGTTGCCTCTGCTAAACTTGCTTTCAAAAGTCTGGCATGTGGCTATCTATAGCTTCAAGGGTATTTATGTATTCATGGCCTAAACTTTTCTCCATTTCTTTTCTGATGTCCTCAAACATCCTAAAGACAGCTGAACTTTGTTTCATTCTCCAAATCCAGACAACAAAGGATTGAGCTAAAATGTAGGTCCTCAGGAAGGATAGAGGTCAATGATAAGGACCTCCCCTGTATTAATCTGTAAAGGAGCTCACAGGTATCAACACTGAAGGTCTAGAGTCAACAGCATGTGAGCCCCACAGGAAGCAGAGGCTAATGCACTATCTGGAGAGAGTTCTTCTCCAGGAGCTGTTGGCAGGAGCAGTTCTTTCCATGATTTATAGACCTCTTTCTTTTTTTTACCACCAATCTCTGGAGATGCACATGTCAGAAGTTCACTCTCAGCATAAGATGGCTACTGAAAGGAGCTTGTAGGTCTGGCAGTGTCTGACTTAACCTTTTCTAGCTGCACAGGCTCTCCCTAGGAATGATGTTTTTTCTCTTATTTTATAGTAATTTGTATCAAGAATCCTGATTTTTTGTAAACACGCTATGATTTGGAGGAATAAACTATGGATTTGCTGACATGTTAAGAAAATTCAATGAAGGGTTAAATTGACCCTCACTTTGGCATTCTTACTGAATTTCCATAGCAGGCAGCTAGACTTGGAGAATTCTCCTTCTTCTTCTCATCCTCCTCCTTCTCTTTCTCCTTCTTCAATTGAAAATAATTCTTCTCTCACACAATACATCCTGACCACAGTTTCTCCTCCCTCTACTCCTCGCAGCTCCTCGCAGCTCCTCCCAGCTCCTCCCAGCTCCTCCCACATCCCCTTACCCACAGATTCTCCACTTCTATTTCTCTTCAGAAAAGAGCAGGCTCCCCAGTGATATCAACTGAGCATGGCATAAAAAGATGCAGGAATTCTAGGAACAAACCCTAATAATGAGCATGGGCAAGGCAAATTAATAGGACGAAAGAGTCACAAGAGCAATCAATAGTCAGAGATACACAAGCTCCCATTACTAGGTGTTCCACAAAAATACCAAGCTAACAGTCATAACATGCATGCAGAAAACATGGTGCAGAACCATGCAGACTCTATGTTTGCTGCTTCAGTCTTTGTGAGCGCACACGCTCCCTGCTTAGTTGATGCAGTGAGTCGTGCTCACTTGAGGGGAGTGGATCAACTACTTTCTTAAGGAATGATAGTCACTGGGACCTTAGAAAGAGCTCTCTCTAACAAAAAGTATAGAGGACACAGTGGCATATTCACAGAGCTGCCCTACACAGTCAGTTCTGAATCACAGCTTAAAGGCTGAAATGATACATCAAAGAATCAACAACTAAGGCCAGATACTGAGATCCCAGTGGTACATTTTTCCCATAGCCTATGTCCTGGTGATTCAATCGAAGTTCTTCCCATAGTAGATGTGAACCCTCAGAGAAGCTAAGTTCAGCATAGCATAGTCTAGTTCTGTACCAGTGGCTTCTGAGCCTTGAGAGGAAATCATGGAAGATGCTATTTTAGCAGCTGTCTTGTGGTCACAGTGGGAGACAGCAGGAAACAGTTGAGTCTGCATCGTTACAGAAGCTTCAAAACAGACAGACACCTTCACTTGATCAACTGAGTGTGGTCTTTGCTTCTTGTTATTCTCAAAGGAGATGGAGTTGAGAAAGGGAAAGGACTGGAGTTTCTGCAGAGTGATCCAGAAAACGTCTAAGTATTATGCTCCTGTGCATGTGTGTATAGAACACAAAATGAGTGAGTCTAAGAAACTATGCATATGAGATGCTGTGTTGTGAGATTGTGTACATAAGTGTACATGGCAGTGTGAGTGCTATACTATTTATATGCTGTGTGTTGTTTGTGCAGACATACTTGTGTGTGTGAGGGGGGTTTATACACGAGCACAGGTGTGTGCAGCAAATCAGAGGTAGAGCTAAGGTTTCATTCTTCAGTGCCATCCATTTTTGTGCACATGAGAGAGACAGAGAGACACAGAGAGACACTCAGAGAGAGACAGAGAAATAGAAACAGAGATAAGATCTCACTGGCCTAGAACTCATAAATTCGTGTATGCTGTCTGTTAGTAAGCCACAGGAAACCACCTATCCCTGCCTCCTCAGCACTGGGATTCTAATAATATTCTACCACCTTTTTATGTGGCTTCTGGGAATGGAATCCAGGTCCTTCAGCTTGCACAATAGGGACAATAGTGCTTTATTGTTGAAGTCATCTCCCCAAGCCTGCTGTCTCTGTGCTTTTTATTTGGGGTTAATGTGTCTTAGCAAATGTGGATCTGTTTCAAATTTTGGCACTATCTTCAAGTTAGACTACTTAATTACTCGTCTTTTCACATGGGTTTGGGTACTTTTCACATTGAGGATTGTCTAAGTGATCTTACCATTTTTGTTAGCTACTTCAGCTTTAAGCACAATTTTAACTGGTGTCCACCAAGAAAGGACCCAAATGGCAGTTGGCTGTGGGAGAGAGAGGAAGTTGTACAGTTATTTACTACCATTGCTTCCTGGGGACAGTCAATGTAGAGATGGTTTTTCCTGGTGGAGCGGCAGGACTGTTGGGAACCAGGAGGCATTTTAATGTGTCACTTTGGGGAGATTCAATCTGCAGAGTAGCTGGATGTAGTGGTGCATGCTAGCCCTCAGAAAGCAGAGGCCAGTGGATCTCTGTGAGTTTGAGGCCTGAACGGCCAAGCTACATAGTGAGTCCTTGTCTTGAGGGAGAATCAATATATATATAATTATATATATATATTGATTCTCCCTCAAGACAAGAATATATATATATATTAATGTTTTAAAATTTAATTTGCCTGCCATTGAACACAATGGATTTTAATAGAAATTTATCCTGAAGAAATTAAAAAATACATGAAAATGTATTTTAAACCATTGAGATAATGTAATCTGTTATAATAAGATCTTTCTTATGAAAAAATTATGGTATATCTATAAAACAAATCATGATCTCATTGCAAATTAAATTTTAAGATAATAGAACTATTCTAGTAGAGAATATTTGTAATGTGTTTGTGAGGTGTTTGTATTTTTTGTAGTAAGTACAGGTTCATACAGTATGATATAAAATAATTACATTTAGTGGAAGAAATACATAAGAATACATGATATGTACAGTGACAGGAAGCAAGTAACTGCCAACCACAAGCAAGGCCTAAAGATGGGTATTAGGCAGCTCTGGGGACCTAGTTGTTATTTTGACAATGGTGGTGCATACACAGAAACATAAATGGATAATTTTGTTATATGAAAATATGATTTCATTAGTGAGTACACTTTGTTTCAAGTATATAAAATGAATATAAATGAAATGTTTTTTAAAAGACAATATAATTTTATTGATGAAATAAGTGAGCTGAGCAAGTCTGTAGCTCAGTTAGAAGAGGGCTTGCCTAGCAAGCAGGAAACCTGGGTTCAATCTCACTAACACACAAACTGGTCACGGTGGTATATGACTCTAATCCTAGCATTCTGGAGGTAGAAGCAGGAGCTTAGCCTAGATAGGAAGTTAATATTGGAGGCCAATCTAGTACACATGAAACACTGTAGCATACAATGATCAATTATGGTTAAGTGTGGATGTAGGATTTAAGGTAAGTTTTTCTAAATATAGCCCTGCCCCAACGTTTTTAATATAAGCATACTTTAAATTTTTATAATAAGAAAGTGATTGTCTTCATGATGTTATTTAAAAAATGTCTAGCAAAATCTATCCAGGTTGGAAGAATAGATGGACTACTGAATCCAGTAACATCAGATTGCTCTTATTACAATACAGTGTAAGGTTTACTACACAATGGTGTGGATGAAGGGCAACCTGGATGGAGCACTTAAGTATTTGAGGTTATCAAAAACACAAAAAGCATGAGGACAGTAGAGATGAGAATGTGTTTCCTTTCACTGACATGAGAATAATCATTCTAGCTGGATCACAGACAACTGTTTAATTTGGTTCAAGATCTGAGCTTAGTTCTTCCTGAACTGGGGTCCCAGCTGTCAGATGTTTGGGTCCTGTCACCACACACTAGTTACATCACAGCCTGTTGGTACCCTCACCATAGAAAACAAAATAATAAATGAAAGGGATGACAGAAATGACATAGGCATTGGCTCTATAATAAGTAACCAGCTAAGGCAAATCTGCCTGGGAACTAAACAAGGATGCAGGAGAGGAAGGAACCAGCAAAGAACGCTCAAGGCTATACATGTTCAGGGAGCAAAAGCCCAGAATGGAAGGCTTTCTTGGGAGGATTCAAAAGTCTCCTCACCAAGAGAGAAAGAAATGGAGAACCTCTGTAATAGCATTAATTTGACAAATGGCCTATAGACCCATTGACTCTGAGGTCTCAATTGGGTGTCTGGGTCTATTAGTCTTCATAAAAGATGTGGTTAAATTCATGCAGTCTAGAATCCTGGGTCTAATGTAGATCCAAACTCAAGTCTAAAACTGCAAGTTGTGCATTCGGGGTACACAGACTGCACAGGAAAGCCCACCATGAGTAGCACAAATGTTGTTTATCAAACATCAACCCAAAAGCCAGGTTTCACTTACTCTATATACTATAACACTGTGGCATAGTGGCATTGCTCCCTACTTCTCCAGGGCTCCCCAAGTCCAAATGAGCTTACAATGATGGCTTTCTCTTTTGCATTATACTTTAATTTATTAGAATAGTTCAGGTTGCTCACAATAAAATTCTTCTGAGTTTGTTGTTGCTGGGGTTTTTGCTGTTGTTGTTGATTTATTAACGATATATTCAGCCTATAGCTGGTAGCACATAGTTAAACAAGGATACCTAAGAGTGAAGCCCAACAGAAAATTGGAAACTTACTTAGCATGTTGTAAGATTTTTGGGTAGAGGAGAGTAAGATTAATTACTTATATCTCAAGCATGAATTGTGTTGCTGTGTGGCAAAACCAAAATGTTGGACATGTACTCTCTGCTTTCCTATAATCCAGGTTTGTCTCCATCACAGATGACTAGAAATAGCTCCAGATAACTACTCTGTAGTTTAAACTCCTATACTTTTTCAGCCTGGTACTATCTTGTTACCAGATTGATTCTATAGTGTCTAACTCTATAGGACAAATTTTTGACTAAGAAATCCTCAGGAACTTGTGGAAACAGCTGGCCAATATGCTCAAGTCTTATCTACAAATACAAAGTCTATACCACCACGTCTTCTAACTTTAGGAAAAGGAGGCTGTGGATCTCATTATCCAACTGAAAGTGACATTCATGCAAATGAAAAGCCCAGTAAAATATTGTGTTCCAGCAGACCAGTGCCAATCGCTTCTCTGATGGCCATGCCTACAAGAGTTATGGGATATTGGAAGGATTGGAGTCATATGAAAGATATGGCTTATTAGATCCCCACAAAATAGATATTGAAATTGTCTTGGTCTCATATAGTAACATGTTGCTTTACAAAACAATATAACCCATCACTTGATGCTATTCACAGATTCAGCAATCCAAATGCAAGTGTCCCTGCAGGGTTTGGGAATGATGACACATTAGTTGAAGATGTTTACCCATCCTGTTTGTGGGTAAGCATCTCAGCCATGTGAGAAAGAATAGGCCAGTCACTAGGAGAAAACAAATTGGGAGGTGAGGGGTGGTTGAGAAGGGCAGGTCTATGAATAGAACCTAAAGGGATCCTATTGTTCCGCCTCAGGAATTGAGGGCCTTTAGCTGCTCTCCCCTGGAAGGTACAGGGTGAGAGATGAGTTCATGTGTCTTCAGTTTATAAAGGGTCCTTATCTGGTGATTTACAGTCATCTGCTCCTTACCCTCCCCAAGGATAGAAATGAGGAAATGAGCTGAAACTACAGGAAAATGAATTGAGACTAGACCAAAGGGATGGTCAGAGTGAGGTTTGTGGAATGTCAGAAACCCCGGTAGATTGTGGTATTTCCTCCTTTAGACTCATCCAGGACCCCGACAGCCATTTATGCATCAAGGATGAGCTCTTCATAGCTCAGCTGGGACAAGTTTCTGAATCTTCTCAGATTTTAAAGTATAATTAAATGTCAGCAATGTCATTTTAAGTAAGTTACTCTCTTCTGCCTTAAAACTTTGGTCTGGCTGGAAGTAACCTTTTACATCATAAGGAAGGAGGTCACTGTAAAGCTGCTGACAGACTAGCAATGAGTCTTTTATTTTCATGCTGCTGAGATCTGGTCCCACTCTCTCATATCTTGTCTGTCACATTGTTGCCTAAGTAGCATACAATGTGGTATCTCCAAATGAGTAGCAGGCAGCCCCTGGCTTAGGTAGTCCAGAGAAAATCCAAAGATAGAAGGTAGAAATGCCAAGCTTCCCCCAAACTAGCTCTCTATGCCTGGCAACCCTGATGTCCTACCCGTCTCTGCTCATGTACAGCATGAGTACTCAAGTACCATTCGTGCACGGCATGGCTGCAGCTTGCTGCTATCTACAACTCTGTGAATATTGTTACTACACTAACTGTGGTAAACTGGAAATGCTTTCATTTCCTACACATCTTTCAGCATTTCTGGAAGGCTCTGTCTGGGCTCTCTTCACCCACAGAGAATGTAACACTCACTTTCATAAATACGAACCTGTCTTTCTAGCAAGCTGAAAGAGCTTAGACTTAGAGCAACCCCGGAGATAGCTTTTTACCCCTTTGTCTAATTACTCCCATAAATACATAGTAAGAGGAAGAACAAAGAAAGTGAATGATGTACAAACAGTTGTTCTCGGCATGAATGCTACAAATCATATCGTAAACAGGAAAATTATAGAACATGTACTGTAACAAAAACTCCCACCCTGCTCTCATGTCCTCCTTCCCACAGCCTGCTCCACTTCATGTACTCTTCTCCTTTTACTTTGGCATCCATCATGTCCAAATACTGCTGCTCTAACAGGAATAGGGCTCTCCGGTAGCACATGGCTAATTTACCAGGGAACATACCTTTATGTAATAAAGAAAGTAATTACCCCTCTCTCGGCAGCCTTCAACTGCCAGTAGCTCCTCGGCTAGTCAGGGAGATCCTCCTAAATCTCTCTTCATCCATGTTGGAATTTGACTGGCTTCATCTTGTGCTGGCCTTATGCAGAAAACCACAGATTCCATGTGTTCGTATGTACAACAAGCCCGGCATGACTAAAAGATACTATTCCACAACAGTCTTTCACGTCTTCTTGTTGTTTTCAGAGCAGGGCCAGAGGTGACCTAGTTACCCAGGACCAGACAGAGACTCAGGGTTCTCTGCTCAGCCAATGAGACGCTCAGAGGCTGCCTCAGCCAGAGTTTCAGTGCACCCAAGTGCAACCTATAATGGTAGCAGGTTTTGATACCATCCAGATCATTCTAGTTTTGCAAGGCAGGCAGAAGACAAGAAGTAAAAGATAGAGGAGGCTCTATCAACACATCAGAGAAAGAACTGAGAGGCCGGGCAGTGAGTTCTGCAGCACTGGAGTTTCTGCAGATAACTCCTGATAGAATTGTGTGTGGACCTGTGAGAATAAAGCCAAGGCTGCAATGAAGACCCCATGAAGCTAGGGAGGCCAGCAGCTCAGAATTTTTCCGGGGTAAAGCTCCAGACAGCATGTATATTGCCCAACAGCAGACATAGAGGCTGAAGCCAAGACTGGTGCAGAGCTGCACAGGCCTTGGAAGAACACAGCCTGCTTGTCCAGAATGCTCCATGCTGCTCATAGAGACTTTGAGTTTAGTGTAACTTTTTATTCTATAAGAGCTTGCAGCTGAGTTGCCTTTAAGTCTTAGAGGAGATATTGAAGTTGAACTTCTGAGCAAAGATGGAATGATTAAAATTTTGAGGAATCAAATGGATTTTGCATTTCATGAATGAACATAAGTCTTTGGGGTTCAGAAGTTGAATGCTGTGCTTTGAGGCTGGGGGTGGAGCTCAAGGATAGAGCACTAGATTATTATAAGCCAGGTCATGGGCTTGATCCCAGCAACAAAGAAAAAAGATGCCATGGTTGAATACCTGGCACTCAATGGCCTATGTTCTAGGGGTCTGGTTTCTAGCCTATGGCATTATAAGGAGATGGTAGAATCTTTAAAAAGTAGAACATAGTGCAAAGTATTTTATTATTTGGTCATGCCTTGGGAAGGGCAGTACAAATGTAACACCTTGTTCTTCTTTTGTGTTCTGGCAATGTGGTAAACACAATGTCTACACATCTCCACCTCACCATAGACTCAGAAGAGTTTGAACTAACCCCTTTGGAACCACCAAACCTGTGAGCAGAAACAAGCATTGTTTGTAATATTATTTATAAATTTGATTTCAGATATGAGTAGTCATAGTAACAATAACTGGCAGCAGCATAAGGAAGCCAGAATGGTGGTAATAGTTTGACTTCTATTTATAGTTTAGTTTCAACTTCTTAATCTACAGTAGATAGTCTGTTTGGATTAGTGATAATACTCAATGAGAACTCATTGATTATTGCACTGAGTTATGTGCATTTTTAAGGTCCCTTTGTCCTTTATTAACATTATTTCTATCAGAGCAAAATCATGAAACACATGTAAACACAAACATGTGCACATGTGTAGACAAATGCACACACAGAATATAAACTTTCAGGCAACATATGCCCATGAGAGCAACATGGTTTTTATTCTCTTTCTTGTAACACTAAAGACTAAATTCAGGGCCTGGTTCATGATGGGTAAATGCTCTAGCACTGAGTTCTATTACAGCTCTTGTTTCCAAAAACCATCATACTAGTGTGGCGCCCACTCACAGTCCTGCCTCCTTTTATGGGTGCTGGGATTGCAGGCACCCACCCCCGTCCTTGACTAAGCAGCACTTTTCAAACAGTTGTTGAAAGCTGTTTAAATGAAAAGTGGTTTCTGGGCAAACAAAACATAAAATCCTTTTACTTTGCCTAGATTGTCATTCAAATTTCTTTAATTATATACATAGCCTCTATTTTATTGAATCTAATCTTGGATATTGGAGGAAATGCAGTTGAAAAAACAACAAGTTGCTATTCTGAAGAAGCTTACAAGCTACAAAGAAGGGAAAATCTTCCAAAATGACTGTAACACAGGAGGAGTTGTAGCTATAGGACTTGACTGAGCACAGCAAAGCTCCACAGAGGGTAAGCCAAGCCTGCATGGTTCATCTGCCTTCCAAGGCTGGTTTTAGGGCTGGAGTGAATGTCAGTAGGAGATAGGCAGTGAGGTTTGCAGGTCAGTTTCCAGATATAATGAGAGGAAAGAGCAAGAAAGCCACCCGAGAAGATGGCTTTAGAAAAGCTGGACTAGTGCGCCAGGTTAAGGGTGTACCATTGTTCTGGAGACCAAGAAAGTGAGAGAGGCTTGTGCTTATCCTCTGATAGGAAGATGCTGAAGGTAGTGATGGGAAGAGCAACTCAATAGCGTGGAGCTATTCTGAAATAGGAAACAGGAGACTAGTTACAGAAATCCATGTGAGAGGAAACTTGATAACAGGAAATGTCCGTGAGAACAAGAAAAAAAAAACATATCAGGATAAGCTTTAGAGAAAAATGATCATCCCCATGAGGACTCAACTGACTAGTATAAATATGACACAGACCAGACAGCAGGAGTCCAAGGAGGCTGCGAGGCTCTGATCCAGGAGAAAGGTGATGCAAATAAGCAGAGGAGAAGATATAACTGAATACAGATTAAACACCCAGATGGAGTGATGGGTCACACATCTCTAAAGACCCTCTGGAGTCAAAGGAGGCTGAAGGTGGGACCCTAGAGACACTCCATAGATGAATGTGTTTTTTCTCATTTATAAGATCTTTTGAGGAACCCTGCATAAGTGCGGCATACAATTCAGTGCTTCGGCTAACAAGCGTGCCCTGGGTCAGCAGGTCAGGATTTGCAGCCCTACAACAAGATCTGTGCAAGGAACATGAAAGCACATGTGTGAAGCATTCAATGTGCTAATAGATGGTTTACAAAGGTAAAGCATAAAGTTAAGGCATGACACAATGAGAGCTTAAAAGAGAATTACCCACAAAGGTGTCTGCATGTGTGTGTGTGAGCACACATGTGTGTGCACTTGTGCATGCGCACTTGTGCATATGTTCATACGTTCACATCCAACATCTGCCTGTGAATACATACAGACATGTGCATATATCAGGGAAGAGACGAGAGACAAACTGGAAAGGGGAGAAAGAAGGGAAGGGAGAGAAAAAGCAGAGAAGTTCTAGGAGAGGAATGGAGGAATAAGAATTTGTTTTTAGTACTCAGTGTTAAAACATCAACTCCTGAGGTTCTGACAGTTTGGAAAGTTCATGACACATTCACTGAGAAGGTGACTTTTGTGTGTGTCAGCTGTGATATGACACCCACAGGAAGGTGCTCCAACAAGGTAGTGTGTGGAGAGCCGACAGAAAGCGGCTATCATCCTTGCAGCCATCTTGAGCCATATACCCTGACAAGAGACTTGATTACAACAGCCTACAACAGCTGAGCACACTCTGATAATATCTTGTTTTAGATACCCAGGATTTTTCCTTGGGTGTGTGACACTTAAAGGTGTGATTTAGAGCCCAGACTTAAAGGCTTGACTTAAAGTTGTGATTTAGAGATAAGACCTAAGGGTGTGATTTAAGAGCGTGACAAAAAGGTGTGGCTTAGAAGTGAGACATATAAAAGGTGAGAGGCAGACAGAAGAAATCAGTAGGAATAAGGTATTATGTAGAAGACACTTGGACTAGAGAACACGGAAGAAGAAGAGTAGGCACTTGAGTCTCGAGACAGGCAACTAGGAATTAGACACTTGTACTTGGAAGAGAACTTGGATCATAGTCAAGACTAGAACTTGGAACTGGAAACTCGGAACTTGGACGCACTAGGGACTAGGAACTAGGGACTAGGAACTCAAGACTTGGGACTTGGAGAAAAGAAGAGAGACTGAAGAATAAATAGGATTGAATCACACTCTTTGGTCTCCATTCCTCGAGTCCAATCTCACTCTCTTGCTGAACCCTGATCTGTGGACCGAAGCAGCCTGGGGCAGTGCAGGCTCTAACAGTTTAGCCCCAAAAGCTTTTGGCAGTGTGGGTTTCAACACTGACAGAGTGGTCCCCTAAATTTTGGCCCCCAAGTGTGGGGCAGCTCAGGCCGACATAGTGGTGAGCTTGTTCTCTTTAGAAGCTGTTTCTGTGCTCTCGGCTTGACATGGCACTCTCTGTGATTTTTCTTGCATTTGCTCAAGTGCTGGCACCCAGTATAAAAACAGACACTTCTCATACCCCCAGATTCTTGACACCTCTGTGGTTACCCACACATTTTAAAAATTTTTTGTTTGCTATTTGCACCATCTACAAGAATGAAATTTCTGGGTATCAACCTCAGTGTGTACAGCAGGAGCCAGCTTACAGGCATTACTCAACTTACTTAATGAAGGAAAGAAGTGAGCAAATGGCCACAAGCTTGCTTCTCAGCAGCCTTTCCTTCCAGAGTGCTCCAGGGCTGCATCTGTCTTCTGCCTTGTTATCCTCTGCATTAACAAACCTCAGGGACTCCTGGGTGTTGGTCCCTCTGTTTGGAGTCTTCTCTTCATTTATTCTCAGCCACCTGGATAACAAAATTCAACCAGTATCCAACAAGAGCATTATTCTGACCCTGAAAATTAGGTCACATTCACCAATGAGAGACTTGCTTTGCACTGACCTCATTTTGCAATTATTTCAGACAAAGTTCCTCTCTGCTGTACATCAAGACTGGTTATCCAGAGAATACATCTTTTTTACTCTGCCTTTTTGTCTGTCTGTCAACTTTGCATAGTATGCAACATATAATCAAGAATGGTTTTTGCATCAATAATTCCATGAATGAATGAGAACTTATATTTGAATGCTATAGCTTCCAGTCATATTAGGAGACTTGGGGGTAGAATATTACATAAAGTCTCCCATAGATGACTGGCTTGTCCACAGAAACTAAATCAATTGAGGAATTGCATGGGTGGGTTTTATAAGAACGTGAAGTGGGCTCTGATTTCTTTCTGTGGTGCAGATTTAGTTAGTAGAATGCTAACAGATTTCTCAACCTTAATACTCCTGAAGCCTGATATTCTGTTCTTGGTGGCAGGGGCATGCCTGGCACTGTGGGAAGGTTAACAAAACACACCTAGGCCTCTACTCTATATTGGTGTCACTACGCTATCTGACTCTTCCACACCTTGCAAGATGTCCCTACAGAGCAAAATTACCCCCAGGTTGGACACATTATTTATATGAATTTCAAGATATTAAGAGATCTTGAAAAAATATTATGAAGAAGAAATTAGAGGAAGAGGTCTGGTGAGAGAAAGAGAGA
>JANHMN010000006.1:85931663-85945737 GCA_030674055.1 Rhabdomys pumilio | reverse complement strand
AGAGAGAGAGAGAGAGAGAGAGAGAGAGAGAGAGAGAGAGAGAGAGAAAGTATTTTCTGGAAAAGAAAAGTTTATGCTGGCTTAAAATTGGAGGGAATACATAGAGTCATAGAGTCTCTGCCAAAGAAGACATATGCCAAAGCAAGAGGTCACACTGCATCCTCAGTTACTCAAGACAAGCAACAAATACCCTTAATGTTATAGTGAGGCTCTGTCCTCTAAATATCTCACCACTTCCAAAAATAGTGTCAGCAGCAGGGGAGCAAATGTTCAAACTTGCAAGTTTTATGGGAGCCTCTTCACATTCCATTACCCATGGTTAGAGGTTGTTCAAGGCTTTGCAGAGCTTTTGTAATGACACTTGAAAGGTAGAAAGTACATGATGACTGTCAGCAAATTGCTTTTCCTTTCTCTTTCCCTCTCCCTTTCTCTCTCCCACTCCCTCCCTCTCTCCCTCCCTCCCTCTCCTCCTCCTTTTCCTCCTCCTCCTCCTCTTCCTCCCCCTCTCTCTCTGTCTCTGTCTGTCTCTCTCTCTCTTCTCTTCTCTGTGTTTGTGTGGTTGCATGTACGTGTGCATGTGTGTATATATGTATGTATGTGTATGAATGTATGTGTGTGTCTCTATGTATGTTCATATGTTAGTATGTATGCACAAAAATATGTATGTGTTCTTAAATGAATGTAATATTCTGCCATTAACCATTGCAACCATCATTATTTATTTTCTTACTTCAGTTTCCACCATCTTAGATATTGACTTTACCACTTGATCCTCAAAATTATTCTAGATTTGGCATCATAGATTTTTTTTTTAAAAAGCAGTCTATCTAAACTTATCCAAGAATACAGACATAAAAATGCTAATCAAAATAGTATCAATCTGAAAATAGCAACATGTAAAAAGTATACAATATGGTAGGGTTAGATTACAGGGGTTATCTGGAAATGTAAACTCAATTAACTATTTTTTTTATAAATATATCCATGTAATTTGGTCCATACACAAAATTATTAAATACTAATTTTAATGGACTTAAAAACCAGTTAATGAAATTCAACATTTATTATTAACTGCAGAAACTCTTAACAAGCTAAGCATTGGGGAAAATATCCGTGACTTGATGTTTCTAGAAACCCAAATCTTTAGTGTTGGGTTTATAGAAAGATTTCTTTTCCATCAGGAAGAAAGCAATAATGCCTGCTATCATAACAACTCTTCAGCATGGCACTGGAGGCTTCTGCTAGCAAGATAAGAAAATTATATTTAAAAAATAATAACTGCAAAGAAGGAAATCTCTTACAGCAGAAAATTATATAGCAAGGCAACAAAACATTGTATATAACCCACAGGGAAGTTATTAAAATTCAAAATAAATTATAACATTACCAAGAACAATTCAATGTAAAAAAAATCTGAATATTTCTACAATAAACTATTATATCTGATAGAAATATGCCATTTAAAACAGCAGTCAGTAAAACTGGTCTAATTATTGGATATATTTTTAGCAAAAGATATATGAGAAATTAGCAAGAAAATTATAATAACAGGTTTGTAGACATTCCATCTTTAAAGGACATTTACATCAAAAAAGGTATCTCAGTAAGATAAATACCTTCTTCATAATAGACACAAAACTAAATTATCTTATATGAGATGCAAAATTATATATAGATATATATAGATAGTTTGGTCACATTATGATTAATAAGTGTTATTCAATAAAGTGCAAGTATGATTGTAAAAGAGCAACTCAGGTGAGGAAATGATAGTTTAATAAGAAACAAGACACTCATAATAAAAATATGTAATGAACTGCAAATCCCTGGAAGTAAAAATAACTTTTTGGAAAAGTGAGCAAGTGATCTGAAGTGGTGCTTTACAAAGAGCATCTGTAAATGACAAGTAGGCAAAGGAAATGCACTCAAGCCTTCTCATCAGACAAATACAATATAGGGTATAATATATGGATGCCACCTGCCTCAGAATGGAAGGATGAAAAGAACTGACAACTGGACAAAGAAGTGAGACCATCGGTGTTTAACTCCACAGGGAAAGCCCAGGCTTATATAACAAGAATGAAGAGAGTTTGACACAATCCCCTAATGTCAACCATCCTCATGTCCTATAACCTTGAGTTTAGGTTCTTTTTCTAAGCATGTAAGAAACATAGCACATGAAGAAGAACATTCACGGCAATGCTGTTTGAACTACTCCAAGACACATACAGTTCAAATGTCTGTCCACTGTAGTACAAACAGACAGATCTCAAAGCACAATGCACACAGCTTAGAAGGTGACTACATCACTGTTACCCCAGCATGGGTGGAACCGAGAGACACGAGGAAAGAAGGATGGGCAAAGATGGACAAGGATCACTTCTGCAGAACTCCTGACCTATAAAGAATTCTGGGATAAATAAAGACAACCATGGAATACTAGAAAGCAAGTTTCTAGGATGGTAGTCTCTTCCCCTACCCCTTCCTCATCCTCCAATTTTCCCCAACCCTCATCTTTTATTCTAACATAGTCTAAGTAGGCAAAAGTGGTCTCAAAAAAAAGTTCTGGGATTATAGAAAAGTGTACATACATGGACACACACACACACAAACCACAAATGTGACTATTTTGTTTCTTCCTAAAATTAATTATATTGTTTTTCCACTAAACAATAGTATAGCAATTTGTAAATCCATATGTGGCACACATCTACATAACATTATACAACCTAATACTATTTAGACTGGGAAGAAGGTAACAGTCCTTGATAAGATGACAGGAATCATTTTCTCCAGTTGGTAAGAGTACACTGGAAAGTCATGTTAAGCACAAGGCAGGAATTCTCAGGTTTTGCCTGTTGACTTTTGAGTCAGGATAATTTCTTATTGTAGAACAATACCCTGTGCTTTTGGGAAAGGATCATTTACCATCACTCCTGTCCTCTTCCCACAAGATGTTGATAAAACATTGTCTCCACAGTGGAAACAATTGGTAAATAAGTTAGCCCTTGAGTTGTTGGGTTGGAGACTTTTTTAAAAAAATAGCAGCTATCTTGAAGTATCATCTTCATATATTTTCTTTCTTTCTTTTGCTTTTAATTTATCAACTTTAATTTTTTAAATTTTTTATTGATTATTTTATTTATTTACATTTCAAATGTTATCTCCCTTTCTGCTGTCCCTTCTGCAAACCCCCTATTCCACCCCTTCTCCTCCCTGCTCCTATGAGGGTGCTTCCCCCACCCACCCACTCCTGCCACTAAAATTATGTTATGCTGGGGTGTCAAACCTTCACAGGACCAAGGACCTCACCTCCCATTAATGCCAAATAAGGCCATCCTCTGCTACATACACAGCTGGAGTCATGGGTCTTTTCATGTGTATTCTTTGGTTGGTGGTTTAGTCCCTTGGAGTTCTGGGGGTGTTGATTGGTTGATATCGTTGTTCTTTCTATGGAGTTGCAAACCCCTTCAGCTGCTTCAATCCTTCCCCTAACTCCTCCATTGGGGTCCCCTTGCTCAGTCTGATAGTTGGCTGCAAGCATCCACATCTGTATCAGTAAGGCTTTGGCAGAGCCTTTCAGGAGACAGCTATATCAGGCTATATCAGGCTCCTCTCACCAAGCACTTCTTGGCAACAACACTAGTAAATAGTGTTCTATTAGAAGGGAAATTGGGAAAGAGCCTCAATCATATACGCATAGAGGAAAAACTCTGGAACAGAACACCAATGGCCCAGGCTCTAAGATCAACTATAGACAAATAGAATCTTACAAAATTGAAAAGCTTCTGTAAGGCAAAGGCCACTGTCATCACACAAAACAGCAACCAACAAATTGGGAAAAGATCTTTACCAATCCTACATCCGATAGAGGGCTAATATCCAATATATACAAAGAACTCAAGAAATTATACTCCAGACGACCAAATAACCCTATTAAAAATGGGGTACAGAGCTAAACAAAGAACTCTTAACTGAGGAAATTCGAATGGCCAAGAAGCACCTTAAGAAATCCTCAACATCCTTAGTCACCAGGAAAATGCAAATTAAAACAACCATGAGTTACCATCTCACATCAGTTGGAATGGCTAAGATCAAAATCTCAGGTGATAGTTAGACGCTGGCGAGGATGTGGAGAAAGAGGCACACTCCTCCATTGTTGGTGGGATTATAAGCTGGTACAACCACTCTGGAAATCAGTCTGGTGATTCCTTAGAAAATTGAAAATAGATCTACCTGAAGAAACAGCTATACCATTTCTAGGTATGTAACCAAAAGATGCCCCACCATGCCATAGGGGCACATGTTCCATTATGTTCATAGCAGCCTTATTTATAATAGCCAGAAACTGGAAACAACCCAGACGTCCCTCAACAGAGGAATGGATAAAGAAAATGTAGTAAATTTACACAATGGTGTACTACTCAGCTATTTTAAAAAAATGAGTTTTTGAAATTCACAGGTAAATGGATGGAACTAGAAAATATCATCCCGAGTGAGGTAACACAGTCACAAAAGCATACATGTGGTATGTACTCACTGATAAGTGGATATCAGGAAAAAAGTTCGGAAGACACATGGTACAACTTAGAGACTATATGAAGCTCAAGAAGGAAGACCAAAGTGTGGATGCTTCAAAAATAATCACAGGAGGTAGAGGGTGGGAGGGACATGGGAAGAAGAGAGTGGGTTGGGGAGAGGAAAAAAGGGGGGCAGGATCAGGTGTGGGAGTAGACAAGGGCGATGTACAGAGGGTCAGGAAATTGAACAGAGGCATGTAGCAGTGGGAGATGGAGAACTGGAGATAGCCACCAGCAAGTCCCAGATGCTAGGAAAGCAAGAGGCTCCCAGGACACAATGGGGATGACATTAGCTTAATGTCTTCCTCACAGGCGGTGAGACAGAACCTGTAGAGACCATATCCAGAGGTTAGGCACTGCCCCCAATTGAGGGCTGGGACCACCCACCCTTCTTTATAAATTTTCTATTGCCTTACTCTCAGTATTGTTTCTATTTCTGGCTTTAAAGTCCTCCAGACTATTCTCACTTTAATTTGTTTGGCTATATGAGCCCATGTGGATCTAGAACAGACAAGTGTTTCTTACAATTATTTTAAATTTTATGTTGCAAGGTTTTGTAACACGGCTCAAGTAAAGATACTTTAAACTGAAATACAGTTATGGTGTAAAACCAACTGATGCTGCAGAGGCATTGATCTTGGTTTTCATTAGGCAGACAGATTGTAAAGCAAGCTTGGGGATTCAGCCATCACTGACATGTGAGGAGTCTCACAGCAAGTAATCTCCCTCCAAGGCCTGTCCCCTCCCCCAGCAGACTTGCTTCCTCTACCCCACACTCCCTGTCTTCTCTTCCTTCCATGTTAACAGAGTTCCGTAGTCATAGCTCAGCCAGTCATTTCAATTACAGTTTCCAGTGAGCCACATCAAGAGCTCAAAGTAAAGGGTAAAAACCACACTCGGCTGTGGCATTTTTATTGCTGTATTTTAAGTCATTACCAGTAACTGGAATCTGTCTACTTCACTGAACTTTCTAAAGCATGCTCATTACAGCACATTCAATGTACATTTGGGGAGGAACGAGTAACCAATTTGCTAAGTTGGTGTGTTTTAATTGGTTGACAATTTGAAAACACATCTGTGGGACAAGCAATAAGCTACCCCTGCCTAGAGAGGATACAAACAGAATTTTAATTCAATTGCACATATTTCATATCTTTTCAGATGAAACCAGTCTTCTACCCAAGAGAGAGCCAGTCCTTTCTGGTCACTAGAGTCTAACAGAGCCCTCCTCCTCCTTTTTTCTTCCTCTTCCTCCTCCTCTTCCTCTTTCTCCTCCTCTTCCTCCTCCTTCTTCTACTCCTCTTCCTCTTTCTCCTTCTCTTCCTCCTTCTTCTCTTCCTTTTCCTCCTCTTCCTTTTCTCCTCCTCTTCCTCTTTCCCTCCTCCTCCTCTTTCTCTTTCTTTTCTATTTACCCTTCTCCATTTTTTCTTCTCCACTCATCCTCAACCTTTCCTCTCACAAGTGGCATTTAATGGGACAAGCACACAGCTATTGTTCTGACAGGCCAGAACCAGAAACTTCAATAACTGTGCTAAGGTTAGATGTGTTTCTCCCCAGCCTAGTTCACTTTCAGTAAACCTGTTTGCAGTCTAACCATAATCCTTGAGGTACTGGGTCATACTGTTTACTATTTATACACTTCCAAGACCCAGTTTGCATGCCCTCTCGAGCCATTCAAGTCCAGAATCCCCCCACGTGTCTGCTTTTCTGCATGTAGTTCAGATCAAACAATACCTTCTCATAGATACACATATACTGCTTTGCCATGGTATCCCATGGGCTTTTCTTTTTCTCACATCTCTTGTTCTCTCACCTCCGCCCACTTTATCTCTTTCTCATGTAAACATTTGACTTCAAATAGTCATTGTACATGGTACTGTGTCTGAAAGAATATTTTTATACAAGCACATACAGTACATTGTGCAAACTCCCCTCCATATTCTCTTGCCTTTCCCTTTTTCCCTTTTTGGTCAATGACTTAAGTCAGTCTTAGAAAAGCACATCATGTTTCCTTTTACATGTTTTTCTTGTATTTTCTATAGGAAAATAAATTATAAAATCATACACACACACACACACACACACACACACACACACACACACACACGCACACGCACCTGGGATTTTAGATCTCCATTTTTTCTCTAATTCACTCCAAACAGTACTTTAAAACATAACAGGCCCAGGGCTAGAATGATGGCTCAGTGACTAAAAGCACCCAGTGCTCTTCCAGAGAACCTGATTTGGTTTCCAGCACCCAAAAATGTGGCTTACAAATGGCTGGAACTCCAGCTACTGTGGACCTAGCAGCTCTTGATCCTGTTGGCACTTGTACTCACACACATGTAGGCACAATTAAAACTTAATAGACATTTCAAAATCACACTGAGTTGGGCGTGTGCTTTAAGCATCACAAGAGTGCCAGGAGGTGGGTTGCCTCATGTCAACATCTTACAGATGAAGAAACCGAGGCACAGGTAGATAAGTAAGATTGCAAAAAGGTAAGGGGGGTGATGACTAACTGAACATGGATTTGATCAGGCAGCAGCTTGCAAGAGCTAGAAGCCTGCTGCAGTCCTAAAAGTTACAGTTGCAGAGACATCTACTGCATTCCTAAGTCTTGTTCCTTGCATTCCAGGACACATGCCATGAATTCTGTACTATGCAAAGGGTCGAGGAGACTCTCGTGCCGTAAAGTAGTAAATTATATCTTCTCAATCTCTGTGCCCCCTATCAGGCATTCCACTTAACCTGAGAGATGCTGTTTCATTGGGCATACTTAAAAAGGAGACCTAGCTTTTTTCTTTTTTAATTCTTTCAAACAATTTCTGTATCAAATGTTCAGTTTTAGTAAAACGCTCTCCTGAAAGGTCAGTAGAAATGACGACCTTGGCCAAGTGCTTTCTCTGTTCCTCCCATGTTGCAAACTTCCCCTACCCCCTCCACTATCTTCTCCTCCTACTCTTGCTTCCTCTTCCTCTCCACTCTCTTTGTCCTGGAATATTTTTCTCAACCTATAGTAGATGCAGGTGGCTGATGACCCAGGTGACTCAGTGGACTCCCTCACAAAGTTACTGTAGAGATTACTAATAGCAGGTAAGAAGGAAACCTGTGGTGGTTGGAATAAGGGTCCATAGGAAAAAAGTTTAATAGTGCAGAGTTCAATAAATATGAATGCATAAGTCCATGAGTGAGGCAGAAGCTATGGTCCAAGTACTGAACATTATGAATCTTCTGATAGCCTGTGCATGGCCCCACATCCTTGTAATAACATTCTAACGACAGACTCCAAAGTGACTCTGTGAATATGAGTGAGCACAGATTTGAAGGTGGCCTGAGACCCCAGGTTACATAGCCTCAATTTGAATCTTGCTCTCCCATGAACCAGACGCCTGACTTTGACTAAGGTAAAGGGTCACAAGATGTTTACAGGGTCCCACAAACTTCATAAGGTCATGCTAGGAAACAAGTGCCCACCTTACCTAATAAAAGTTTACTTACTTTTCCTCTATTTATTTTTAAATAATGCTTCTAATTAGCCACTAGAGTACCTAAAGCAAAGAGAGAAGACAGTATACCCAAGAAATCAAGAGCTTCAGGAAAGCCTGGGTTACTCTTTCTTACTGAGCTAATTTCTACAATGGCTATAGAAAGTAGCTCTATGGCATGGTGGCATGTCTGGAAGAGTTAAGGTTGATGAGAGCCAGAAATAATGTGGAAAGCTCACCATTTAAGCCAGCTGCTGTGGATTATTGATGAGGAACCAAACTAGAGGCTAACTAGCTTTGGTCTGAACCTATTTGTAGACAACAAAATATGAACTTATTTACTTGTGTGTAAGTATTTTTCAAAAGGCTTACCGATGAACAATTTATTTTTTTTCAAACTCTTAAATCAGGACCTGTGATGCATCTTAGCAAGTAGAGGCTTCTGCTGCCAACACAATCGTGAGTTTAATACCAGGAACCCACATGGAAGATGAAAAACATCTATTCCTTCATGAACAGTGTGATCAAGATATAAGTACCATCCATGCTTTGAATTCCTACCTTCTAAACTATGAGCCAAATGGATTTCTCTTATTTTTTATCACAAAATACCTCATTTAATACTTTGTTAATAGCAACAGATGAGTTTTTGCTTGTCCTGTGTATACTATTTAGCTTATAGTAAGAACTCAACGTAAACTCTGCCTCTTAACATATATGTAGCTGTGCCTTTGTCTTCTGTGCAGCAGCTCCTTACTTTATTCCAGCAGCTTCCATCCTCCTTCCGGCTTCTGTGGGGTCCACTATGTTACATTCCTTATGTAAGCATCGTCCATGCAGTATTTGCTTTTCTACCACGGCTTATTTAATTTACTATAACATACCTAAAAGACAATAGGGTGTTGTATGTGGCAATATATTCTTCTAAAATGTCTGATTCTCTCTCTCTCTCTCTCTCTCTCTTTCTCTCTCTCTTTGTGTGTGTGTGTGTGTGTGTGTGTGTGTGTGTGTATACTACAGTGAGAACAGGCTGTTTCTGTATCTTGGTTATTATAAGTGATTGTTTCAGTGAATACAGAGTTATGATCTCCTAAATCATGACTTAGGGCTCTTTGAATAAATACCCAGAAATGTGACAGCTTGGTTAAATGGTGCTTCATTATTGCTGTTGTTGTTGCTGCTGTTGCTGCTGTTGCTGCTGTTGCTGCTGCTGCTGCTGCTGCTGTTGCTGCTGCTGCTGTTTTTGCAGCTGCTGTTGTTGTTTGAGGAGCCTCCATATTGCTTCTACAGCAACTGTAACATTTTACTCTACACAAATCAGCTAAAAACAGTGACAGACATAACTATATGACCTGAAGCTATAAAGCTTCTAAAATAAACAGAGGGTAAATGTTCCAAGGTACTGATATCAGAAGTGTCACCAAAAGGCAACCAAAGAAAAAAAATGAACAAATAGGATTATATAACCTTCCCCAGGCCAGGGGCAGGGGGCGTGTCATAAAGGAAACAATCAACAGAGTGAAAGGGGATAACCTGCAGAATGGGGTGCAGCATTCACAAGCCATATTTTCTGATGAGTGGTTAATTTGCTGTTTAAGTTAAGGAATCCTTAGACTAGAGGAGAAATAACTGAAAACAAATTTGAAAGTGGCTTATTCCCACAAGAAACAATGTAAATGACAGACAGCAATGTTGAGGGCGGTCAGCCTCGGGGTCATCAGTGCAGTGACCCTGTCACATCAGCCAGAATGACTCTCATTTTATATGAATGGGCTGAGAAGGACATGGGGAAATGAGCATATTTCCAAAAAAAAGAAAAAAGAAAAAGAAAGAAACGAGGTACCCTGGGAATCTTACCTCTGAGTGCCATCCTCACAATCTTAGAGTGAGAAAGACAGGCTATTTTCCCAGTCCCCGGAAGCTTCCCCCAAAAGTCACAAAACTCCAGGCCTTGGCATCTTACTCCCCTTTTCACTTTCTTTTGTGATTCACTGGTCTTCATGAGACTGTGGGCACCATCACCATGATTTGCAAAAGAAATAATGAAGAGAAGTATTCTCCTGGACGGTAGAGGGATGTACCATGAAGTGGTGCCTGCTGCCTTGGAATTCATTACCTTTCAGTGTGCCCAGTAGTCCTCAGACCTTGAGAACAGAGATGGTTGCAAGGGAGAAGAGATAGCCTTTGGAAGGAGGAAGGTGATGGAACATTAATATTGGTGTAGCAAGTATTGCTTGTCCAGCTCTGTCCTGTGAACTTTAGAGACAGTTGTATTTAGTCTCCACAACAGATTTGTGAGAGACTCCAGACATGATCAGCACTTTTAGGTTGAGGAGCTGGGACTCAGCTCTCCGAAGGTTACAACACTGGCAAGTGTTATGAGCAGAATTGAAGGTGAGCTTTCTAAGGTACAAGTGTGTCTTCTTGTCTGTTTTTTTTTTTTTTCCTGCTGCTGAATACACAACTCATTTAACAAAACAGGCACTAAGGCTGGGCTCATCCTGGCCTCAGGCATCTGCGTGGAAGAAGCAGAAGTTGCAGGTAATTTTAGCCCATCAGTCAGTGCCCAGCAATCCTATCTCCCTGATTAAACAAATATTAATACCTGTTCCCCAAAAGCATTGCTTCCAAGTAGTAATGGGCCAAACTGATTGCCGCCTGCAAGATAGCGCTGCCTTTCCTCCATGGAGGATGGCATAATTTAGCTTGTGGTGGGTTTTTCCTTTTCTTTCTGCCTTCAATGAGAAATAACAGAAAAAGTTGCATTACCCCAAAAAGATTAAAGGCACCAGAGGATTGATGGTGTCTGTAAATATAACACGAGTCGCTATTGCTCTCTGCTGCCTCCACCAAAGAGATTCTGGGAATTAATAAGGCAAATGATCCATCAAGAAGGAGCCTATAGCTCTCACTGTAACAGAGGAAAGGATGAGAGGCCTTTGATTTTGCCTCTTCACCTTCCATGTCTGGCTTTCTGCCTTGTGTTCCACCTGGGTCTTGTCCACTAACTCCCACTCCACAGCATTTTATCTTCTCTGCAAAATGTCCAGCGCCTTCTCAGCTAAAACACTGCCTGAGACCAAGTAAATACTCTTGGCTGTCTTCCTGGTACAAGTAGATGTTCGAGATTTGTTCACCAACCTGCCCACCTTGGAAGATGCTTACCCCACCCACAAGAAACAACATTTGATATTTATGAATACAATATTCCCTTGGTCTTCATGTTGATTTATTTGTTTAATAACAATGGTGATATATACAATTTACTGTGTGTCCACTGTTAGCTGTTCATTCCAGCTTGAGGCCAGGGATGCCTTTTCTGTTGTGAGTCCCACCCTCGAGACCTCTGGTTTCCAGGTCTTTACCCCTAGACTACCCTGGCAGCCAGACTTGACCAGACAGACTGAAAGCACCAGGTGTCCCATGGCTGTAACAGGACTTCTCAGACTCCAGAGGTGGGAGAGTGGCTAGGCCCTTCCCTACAGAAAAAAATCCCACCAATTCCTGAGTTTGCCCCAAGATCAGGCCACATAATCTCTCTAGTCCCCTTCCCAAGAAACTCTGTATAAGCCCTGTTTTCTGTTCAGTTCTCTGTTGCTTCTCGCCCCAGCAGAACAGCTTCTCTCCTCAGCTTTCCCCTCCCACTACATCTCTTGTGTGAATTTTATTGTGTGGTATGATTCTGTTGTATTCCTTGGCTCTCAGCTGCCAGGACACCATTCCCCTGTAAGCTGTAACACTTACAAGAGACCCTTGAAAGCATTCTCTTCAGAATCTTTTTCTCTCTAGATATCAGAGCACATAAAAGATAAAAGGGAGACAGTGATAATAAACATTAGAGGGAACATGAAATAAATTATAATACTGGAAACTATATAATCATTTTAAAATAACTTAGTATGAGTATGAAAAAGATATAGCATTAAAAGTTATATTTTAAGGGGGAAAGAAAATGCCTTACAGATGTATATCATCCTCTTAGTACATTTTAAACTTTCTAAATATATTTCTATATTTTCTCCCTTAACCCTTGCCCTTGTTGTTGTCTCCTCTTGAATCTTCCAAGAAGACCTCTATACAGTGAGGGAGACACACAGAGAACTTGTGCTAACCTGATGGATCAAGTGCAAAATTCCCATGAGCAGAGAGGCCTTTTGAAAAGCTCAGGTGTCATTCATGGCCACAAGATGGTGTGGACGAGACTGTGAGACAGTGGTAGTCAGAGCTATTCACTGACCAGCCTGTAGACTGTTTCCCAGAGCTGGCCTCAAGCAGCAGCTGGGCAATCACACCAAAAAAAAAAAAAAAAGAGAGAAGATGGAGCCTTTAGTAGTGTGGGTGGTGTGCAAAATCTTTGTGCTTTTCACAGGTGAGTGGACTGCTGATCTCGGGGACCAAAGGGCTTGCTCAGAATCACAAAGTTGGTGTATGCCAGACCAGTGCAATAACTGACACCTGGCACTATTCTTTGCACAATTCTGGACTTTTTTTTTTCACCGAGAACCCTGAAACTGTAGAAATTTTGACAAGCTCAGGAGGCATACTTGCCATTGGCTTCATCTAAATTTACTAATAACAGAACAGATTGGATCTGCTGCAGTCCTGTCAATCAAGTGAGCCTTCAGTGATAACATTCCACCATCTTCTTAGGCTGACAGACACACTGAGTTGCCAGTTCCCCCAAGGATTTCTCGTCTCACTGGCTCAGTAGAGAAAGAAAAATCATAGGTTTTGGAATTCCATCTTTCTGCTCTCAACTGTCTAGGGTACATGTTTGAAAAGTCTCTGAACTTTTAATGTTTCTCATTCTTGAGAGAGCTAAGGTTTGATATAGCTTTCCCCCTTAGCATTCTTGTTCTGAAAGCTTTGTCTTCAGGATGTCAGAGTTGAGGAGGTAGAAATGTTCAGGGACCAGTCCAGATGAAAAGTAATTAGGTCACTGAGAATGGATAAGAATTAAGGCGTGGCCCAGAAAGTGGGCCAGTTCTCATAGAGATAGATCACTTCCAGGGTTGCATAAAGGGCAAGGCCAGCCCCTTCCTGTCACTTACTCCTGTATTTCTGTTCATGTCCCACAGTTCTGAGTAGATTAATGTGGTTTCTCGTGATCCTCAAGAGTTGTGAGCTGATATGAAATGATTTTGTTACAGTGCCTGCAGACTTGAGTATTTTGCCACAGTCACACAAAATGGACCAGTCACCCTAAGGAAACTCACTCTTGATTTGTAGATCTCAGAGAAAATGGTCCTCCAGGAAATTCCTTCATAATGACTGTGCTGCCATACAACAGCTGGTTTCATTCTGAAGCTTTCTTTATTAAACAAATTGATAATTTTCATGCTATGTATTTTAAAGTTATACTTTCTATTTAAACTTAAATTATTTTTACAAAATGTGTTATATTTAGACATATATGTGCAATTAAAGCAACTCAAGTAGATACAGTTTTAGAGTTAGGGTCTCACTGTGTAGTCCTACCCTACCTGGCCTAGAAATTGTTATGTAGTCACAGAGACTGGTCCACCTCAGCCTCCCAAGTGCTAGGATTAAAAGTGAGTCCCAACACAATGGTTGAGGTGTTAAGTCTGGGTGTGTCTAACTCAGCAGAGAAGATGCACCCTGAATGTAGAGGAGAGTCTTTGCATGAGCCTATTTGACCCACAGTATCATCCTTACCTGGGAGCACAAAAAAGTCTTTTCTTCCTTAAATTATTTCTTGACAGATATTTTGTCACAGATTTGAAAAGCAGCTAATGCAGGGCACAGTTTCTCTAACTGTTAAGACCTTCTTCATTCTCCCAGATATACTGGATTGGGAATCAGCAAAGTATTAAGGCGTATGAGCTCTAAAATCATGAGAGTTAGACCATCTGTGGTTGCTCAGAAGTCAGTGGAGTGCAAGATCTGCCCATCTTTTCTCTTCTGGCTTCTTCAGAAACAGATCTCCTCAGATTAAAAGTCTCTCTCTCTCTCTCTCTCTCTCTCTCTCTCTCTCTCTCTCTCTCT
>JANHMN010000006.1:85911478-85931653 GCA_030674055.1 Rhabdomys pumilio | reverse complement strand
CTCTCTCTCTCTCTCTCTCTCTCTCTCTCTCTCTCTCTCTCTCTCTCCTAACTGCAGATTAATCTTCAATTTTGTGTGTGGTTTTAGTTCACTTTTCAACACATTCCAGTCAAACACTTTGGCCCTGAAGGAGTCCTGCACTCCACAGATTTCTGAGCAACCGCAGATGGTCTAACTCTCATGCTTTTAGAGCTTATACACCTTACTACTTACTTGATCCCCAGTTTCTGGCACCGTTTGGGAAGGCCATCAGGCATGGCTATGTCATGAGATTGGGGCTTTGAGGATTATAGATTCTCTTTGCTTTCACTGAAATTTCTTTTTCCTGGATCTCCAATCTAAAAACAATTCACATCACATGCCACTCCCCCTACCCCCAACCATTACCACCATAGACAGTACCTCCTGGCCACCCTGCCTCCTTCACAATGACACACTACCTCCTAATCTGAAATTTCATATCAATTGCCCTTGCACTAAGTTAGTTCGGTCACATAGGCAAGAAAGCAACCAATATACTGCAGAATCAGACAGGTTAAGAAGGATCTTTGGCATTTTGTTTCATGCTGGGTCTTCTGACCTAAATCATGCTGCTCAGAAAAATGGTGTAATGAGGAAAGTGAGCTATTTCAACTTCATGGCTTTTACATTTCTGCTAAACGGAAGTTCATCTTCACCAGCCTGCACTGCATGCAGGAGGGCATTTGGCATGACTTAATTTTGTTATCTCTGTCCTGAGGCTTATTGTTTTAGATCAAGAAGATCTGGGGTTCCATTTTTGCATGGGGCCTTCCAGGTTTCATAGTCAGTCTTGAATTTACACTTGCAGGACTCAGGAGTTTAACCCTGAAATAGTTAACCCTTCAGTATTCAGAGCGGATGCCTCTGTCACCTGCTCACACAGCATAGAGTTAGTCAGTCCCACCCTGCCCCTGAAATGGCTCTGGCAAAAAACAGGTAGGAAACAGATTTTCCAAGACAACTGTAGGGGCCTGGCTTAGGTAGTGAAAAATTATATCAGAACTTAGGCACAGTGGGTTCCAGCAGGATGGTCCAGTGGTTAGACATTACCTTACCTCAAATGCCCAACTTAGTCTTGTGCCTCTTCCAAGGACGTGAGATGATATAGTATGTGTGTATCCACTCATGTGTTTTCTATTTTCATGTAGATTTCCTGCCTCTGCTAGGACTGATCCAGCAATTAGAGCAACCATACCGGCCTCAGACAGTTATTTTGTGAGTAATTTTGAATTTAAAAACAGCTACATAAGACAATACTTGTAAAACTAAGGTTGGCTACCCTTTGGGTACTTTTGCAAAATATTTTGTAGGTAAAATCCTCATAAAAACCCCAAACCACATCAATTAAATTTTCATATTATCCTTGACAAATAGGAAACTCAGCCACGTTTCTTAATTTAGTGTTCTTTATGTAATAGCTTCCAACGACAGGCCTAAGATACAAACTCTGAACCCAAACTTATGTCTTTAGCTTCCATGCTATGACATGAAAATTCATAGCCCATGGTATGGATATAGAGAAGAAGGCCTCACTGCAAGTCCTGGGAAGGGAGGGAACTCCACTCAGCTGCTAGTCACCTTAAGGAAAGAATAATGAGGCATGGCTGAACAGGCAAGGAGCAAGAGCCCCCTGAAGAAAGATGTCATTCATGCTGTTATGGAAGAGAAAGGCAAATTCCCCAGGGGGACCCTTTGCATAAAGAGCCCCATAGCAACTAAGAGTGGGAAAAAATGCTATTCAGTTAACTCTTCAGTTGCTGGTTCAGCTACTTCTGTATTCACTGGAGGCTAGGAATTTGCCAAGGTTGCATGCAGGATGTCTCAACTAAGGCATAAATTTTCTGTGTGTAGACTAGCCTGTCCTTTCCCCGGAAAGGCCTGGGGTTGTGACCAGCTAAATGACCCCAGGCAGAGTTCACATCTTTAATGAAAGTGATCCAGCTCCCTCTTTCATATGGAAGTACATTGTGTTAAACAGTAAGGCAGTTTATTATTCTTCTCACCATAAAGTCACCAAATCCCTGTTGGTAATTGGTTCCAATCAATGCTTTGTCTTAATTCATCTCCCAAAGCCATGCTTCCAGACCTGAGGCTTCCTACCCCCAAAATGACTTCAAATAATAATAATAATAATAATAATAATAATAATAAATGCCTTACAACCAATGGCTGGGCAGGGAGAAGGTGTGGGACTTTTGCATTATGCCACCAAGGGTCTGGGAGAAAAGGGAAGAAGAGAATTGCCATGATGAGGAAGCAGAAAGATGAAACTTAAAGGTCCTCCAGCATGTAAGAATCCAGGAAAGTGGCCTTAGAGGTCACACCCCCATTGGGTCTGGGGTAGTAGAGATGAAATATAGATTTTAAAATATTTTAACTTAGGAATGCCAGAGGAGTTTGCTAGCCACAGGGAGGTTTAGAAGTACTCGGCCATTGAGCTAGTCAAGGCATATCAAAATTAGCTGGCATATATATGTCTTTCATTCAAGAATCTACAGAGCTCTTGGGCAGATGGAACACATTCGACCCTCAGGGAGCCAAAGCGATTTAACTAATTTGCCACTACAAATCTTGCACGGGGATAAAGCATAGGCTTGGTTGAGCAAGTGAGAATTATTTGTATCTACGCCTTTGAAGAAATTTGGTAGGAAGTGAAAGCACTTCCTATGGTTCAAAAGGAGAAAGGGTGTGGTGAGGAGAAAGAGGAGTGGATTGAAGCTAAGCACTAAATAGTGGTGAACAGAGCTCAGAGGAGTACTAAAATGTCATGAGTCAAGTAGGCCAGCTTTCTCCACCCTCAACTCTGCCCTCGTCTCCACCTATGCTGCAGATTTATTCTCTCTCAGACTCAGCCCCTGGCCAGTGAGTCTATCATATTCTCTGTGTGTCTTGCCCTCCTAAGTCCCCTTTCTCACACTTTCTCCTCTGTATCCTCCTTAGCTTTTTATTTCAATGTTGGTCCCCACAACCTTCCATGTATTCCTAGAAAACCAGCTTTCTTTAAAGCCTTTACAAAGGCTCGATTCCCATATTTGGGGACCTGTCCTCTTGGGATCTCAATAGAATTTCTAAACCCCTGCCTTTCCACCAGTGGTTCTATCGCAGCCCACGACCTCTTTGCTCATTTTCTTTCACTAATCTCTGGCTAATTCTCCACATGAGTTTAGGAATTCAACCCAAGGTTATGTCTTTGTTTAATTATCGAAAGTCCTGCTATAAACCAAAAAAAATGCACAAATTGCTTAAGAGTCTCCCTAGAAAATGGAAAATGAAGACATCTTTAATCTATACAGAAAATGCTAAAAGAATATCCTGAGATGAAAGCTTCAAGGATGCATTTTTAGGCCCTTCTGCTCATTGGTTTGGGAATGACCTCATTAGGCGGACCTCTTCTGGGGCTTGGAAATTACCTCCCTCACCATCAGTTTGTTTGTTTTGGGCAAGGCACAGCTCTGCACAGAGGGATCCATCAGATGCTAAACCAGCTGACTGGAAAAAGGGTTGTGCTTCCCTAAGAAACCTCACTTAAGGTCAATTGATTTTTCTTTCTCCTTCATCAATTTTGAAACCTAACACCGGGGCCACAATAAACATCTTTGCTCCAGTAAACATTCCATCTTTAATTCTACAATTACAAAGTTCTACTTCCTCAGCTTCCGGTTTGCTCAACAGTCATTTCTGTAGATTTTAGACTGTAGCAGTTTTGGACTAGTCCAGTCTGAATCTAACCCCTGTAGAGTCCGTCATTCCACCAGTAAGTGGGAACAGCCCTTTCCTGGCTCAAGCTCTGTTCCCCTGGAGCCGGGCCCGGTACACAGCAATATCTCCTTAAGGGTTCACTTGCATAGGAAAGTCAGACAGCTGACTTTGCAGTAACCTTTACTGGGCTCGTTCACACCTAAGAACGCTTGCTTCAGTTTCTTCATTTAGAATCGAAAGACTTTTCTGGACCCTTGCCTATCCTTGTGATTATTTTCTTCATTTTGTGTCACTGATCTATGCAACTTTCGTGAAAGTAAGAGGCTCTTAATTCACAAGACAAAAATAATTTCAGTGGATAGAAATTCTCTTTTCAGTTAAGAAAAACTTTTTTTTCCTTAGATGGTAAACAAAAATCTGGGTATACAAGCAAACTTCAAGGTGTCTGTTTCTAACAGGAGGACTACCCCCTCTTTCTCAGTTTGGAACAAGGTAGATTTGGTGATATGGGAGCTGTGCAAGAATAAAGTGGGCTGGAGTAGGGAGTATGCTGGTCAACTTAATAAAAGTGAAAATATTAGTGGATTGTATATTCTTCATTAAAGATAAAATTGAGCCAGCTTTGTGGACTCCCATGGAAAGATAAGAGCACACACATGTGGTAGTATGTATCATAAACAACACTGTTTATGTACGTCTCCTGGCATTTACCTACCTCTATCAATATGAAGGAGGCACGGCTGAAAAAGCAATAATGCTTCTTGTCCATTAAATATTGGAAGCCGAAGACTTGGGCTCAGTTTGCTAAACAGATGCATTGATAGTTTTCCTTTCAACACCATGTTTTAAGGTAAAGATTGCAATCCTATAGTTGCTAAAAACAGATTAGAAGACATGTGTCCTGCCTACTTGACAGGAGTTAAAGTCAGTTGGAAAAGGGAAATGTTCCCAATTGAAAATGCCCTACTATATTGGCCTGTGAGAAATTTGATAGAACATGTTTTTCATTAATTTCTGATGTGAGAAGGCCCAGCCCATTCCAGATGGTACTACCCTGGACTAAGAGAGCAGGCTAAGCCAACTGTGAGGCTTCTTCTTCAGTTCCTGCCTCCAAGTTCCTGCCTTGAGTTTCTGACCTGACCTCCTTCATGGATGTTCTGTGACCTGGGATCAACCTGTTCCAAGTTGGTTTTGGTCACATCTATAGAAATCTTGACTAAGACAGTGGAGGTCTCCATGATTGCTAGAGACTGGACAATGCTCATCGAGATGTCCTAGTGACATCTCCATATTATCTAGCAGCCGTGGTCCCTCAGGCATGAGAATAAGCACTGCTGGGGGGGGCGGGGAGCAGCAAATCAACCTGTGAGACACCAAGCACTCTTAATATCCGGTCTGCTCAATTAAAGCATAGGCAGCTTTCTTCCTGACTGCGGGCTCCTACAACCCCCCCTTAGATCACTTACATTAGAAAACATCTAATTGTGTGTTGATTCTTCTGTCCTTTGAACTGTTCATAGCCTCCCAGTATCTTGACTTTGTTATAACTCAGAAATGTCTTTCCCAAAGGTGTGAAAGTTGGAACGATAATTATCAAGACGGGTTCCTATCTCACCTGCAGATATGTAGGAACCCAACTTCAAAAGAAAATGACCAAACACAGAAGGCCAGGTCACACTGAACAGCATTCTGTCAAATGTCCTCCAGTGACTGTCCACTGGCACAACCTGCAATCTTATCGGAGTCCATTTTCTTCCCTGTTGCACTAGATTTGATTGCCACTGCAGGAGTTAAGTCTTGGGAAAAGTGGTCAACTTCAGTTCTTCAAGTGGTCAACCTTCCATTTGGTAATTTTTCACAAGAGAGCCTTTAGTAGCTACTCTCTGCTACCTTAGTGATCTTTCTTTCACGATTAAGCCCTTAGTTTAACTAAATGAGTCAAGCATACCTGTTCACCATTCTTGCCTCCGGTTTCCCAAAGAAGCATTCTTCCTGAATTCAGCTTTCACTTTCAATCCCTACTGGTCTTTCTCCTGCCCCCATGTTGAGTTCTTACTGTAGATCTGTCCCTGTCCTTAGCACCCATTCCTTCTTATCCACCCTGTCCAGAAAAAAAGTCTCTTGCCTTGGAATGAAATATTTTGCATGTGATTGCCCCAGAGGCTCTTTCATACACACCCGGGCACTTGTGTTCATGTCAAGGATGTACTTGAAATTAGATTCAGCTATCTGAAGTAAAAGATTGTTGCTGTAGAAGAGTGCTTTCATTAAGCAGGTGGCCAGCTTATGATGAACCCTGTCATTTGCAGAAATGTTGCCTAGCACCCAAGAAAAGCCCATTTTATAGAAATGCAAATGTATTATAAACATGCAAGGCCCAAACTTCTGGCACTGTACAGAACCCAATGATGCCTGCTGCCTAACTGGTCTGGTCAACACTGTTTTAGCTTCCTGTGCAGTTGACTGTCAATCTTGACTAAATGCTCACCTAAGGCTTATGAACAAAAGGATTCCCCACAGTCCACCACCTCATTTCTCATTTCATCCAGTTCGCAGCCCCACCAATGTGACCTGCACCCTCAGAATGGAAGAATAATACAAAAAGCATTGGGGTTGGCTTAACAATTCAGTGAAGAAATTCTGAGTCCCAGAAGGAGCAGAGAACCTCCCACCAACTTGGACTATTCATTTCCAAACAGACATAATAGGATAAAAACAAAGCTCTCTGTGCATGAAGACACTGTGTATCTTCTATATAATAAGTAAAGCTGTCTGTGGTCATCTGAGACTGGATCTAGGGTAGAGACATGATGAAAACACGCAGCTCAGCAAACGGAAAGTATATAGAACTTGAAAAGAATAAATACATCCATTTGAGGACCTGCAAATTGAGGGCATACTATGTGCCAGCCTGCCTAGCCCAGGTACTACAGCTATCACATGAATTATCTATATCCTGAGGGGCTCATGGGCTAGTTTGTTTGTAAGGGGAATTCTGTCTAGGAGACTGGATCATTTTTAAAGAATGGAGCAAAGTGACTATAGCATAATTGCTGCCCAAAGGCAAATCAATAGAGCTGTGAAAAATCGAGGTGGCTCAGCTCAACCCTCCTTCACATGCCCCAATACACACAAAGCAGAAAAACCTGAACTGAATGAAAATTTGATGTGGTTCCCACTTTTTTCAGAAGACTTTCCTTGACTTTCTTAACAAGTTCACTAACCAATGGAGGCTTCAGTGGGTGGGCATATGGGTGTAAAAGGGTGAAAACCATTCTGGCCGTTAGTATTTCCTTACTGGCTTAGTAACTTGAATGTCTAGATAAATCTCAATATTTTAAAGGGAAAAATAATGATGAAGAAGAAGCATAGTATCTTACTCCATGGCTATAGTAAATGATAAAAACATGGATTTGTTTAACATTAAAACTAAATGCAAATCAAAACAATCCTGAGATTCCACTTTACACCAGTCAGAATGGCTAAAATAAAAATCTCAAGTGATAGCAGATGCTGGTGACGATGTGGAGAAAGAGGAACAGTCCTTCATTTTTGGTTGGATTGCAAGCTGGTACAACCACTCTGGAAATCAGTCTGGTGGTTCCTCAGAAAATTGGACATAGCATTACCTGAGGACCCAGCTATACTACTCCTGGACATATACCCAGAAGATGCTCCAACATATAACAAGGACATATGCTCCACTATGTTCATAGCAGCCTTATTTATAATAGCCAGAAGCTGGAAAGAACCAAGATGTCCTTCAACAGAGGAATGGATACAAAAAATGTGGTACATATACACAATGGAGTATTACTCGGCTATTAAAAATAATGAATTTGAGAAATTCTTAGGTAGATGGATGGAGCTAGAAAATATCCTGAATGAGGTAACCCAATCACAAAAGAACACACATGATATTTATTCACTGGTAAGTGGATATTAGCCCAAAAGCTTGAAATAGCCAAGATTCGACTCACAGACCACATGAAACTCATGAAGAAGGAAGACCAAGTGTGGATGCCTCGGTCCTACTTTGAAGGAGTAACAAAATACTCAAGGGGGGCAAATATGGAGACAAGGTGTGGGACAGAAACTGAAGGAGTGGCAGTCTGGAGACCATTCCACCTGGGTATCCATCCCATGTGCAGTCACCAAAGGTAGACACTGATGTGGATGCCAGGAAGTGCATGCTGACAAGAGCCTGACATAGCTGTCTCCTTAGAGGTCTGTCAGAGTCTGACATATTCAGAGGCAGATGCTCACAGCTAACCACTGAACTGATCAAGGGGTTTCCAATAGAGGAGTTAGAGAGGAGTGAAGTAGCTGAAAGGGTTTGTGGCCCCATGAAGAGAGCAACAATACCAACCAACCAGAGCTCCCCAGGGTCTAAACCACCAGCCTGGGAGCACATAGGGAGAGACCCATGACTCCAGCTGTATATGTAGGGGAGGATGGCCTTGACGGGCATAGGTGGGAGAGGAGATTTTTGGTCCCATGAAGGCTGAACACCGAGTGGAGAGGAATTCAAGGGTGGGGAGGTGGGAGTGTGGGGGTAGGTGGGGGCACATCCTCATAGAAACAGGAGGAGGGGGGATGGGATAGGAGGTTCCTGGGTGGTGGGGGTAATGGTGGTAAGGGGATAAAATCTGAAATGTAAATATAATATCCAATAAAAAAACTGACTTAGTGTAGGTATGTATATGTAATGATTTGAGAAAAAGAAACTACTATTTAGGCAATCACTTCTGGTTCTCCAGCAATACCTGTAGAGATTCCTCTTGATATTTCCCTAATGGTGTCCTTTCGGTTGTTTTGGTGTTTTAGAAACCACATCATACCTGTAGTTGATTAAACTGCTCAAATCTCCTCCAGTGATGGTGGCAGCATTACCTAAAAGATTTTCATCTCAGATTTTAATCCTTAGAGGAAATTCTAACATAAAACTATAATTTAAGTAAATATGATGTTTACCAAATTACACTTGAATTATTTGTCCTCAAAAAAAAAATCACTAAAGAAAACAATGTTACTGAATTACAATTGCATGATAAAGGAAGCAGACTGGGTTCAACTTCTAATAGAATCTAATGTCTCTAAAATCCTCACTCCAGTGAACTGCAAATGGAAAAATTATATCAGATCCAAGTACATCATAAAATAAATCCATTGTAAGTGAAATTGAAAGTTAACAAGAGATTTTTCTCACAGTGAAGAATAAGGGTTTCTAGATTGAAGAAATCTATTGTTTGCTCAGATTTATGGTTAAATTTACCTCCATACTGAGTCTCTTCTTCATGAAAAGACTCCTAAGCTTTCAGAGCAAAAAATGGACTCTACGCAAAAGTCCAGAAGCTGGAATAACCTCGGACTTCTGAACAGCATTCCAAATACCCACCAAAAAAACAAAAAGCACTAGAAATCACCTTTCAGTTAAAAATCCTGCTGCCATTCAAACATTAATGAAGTCAGACATTAGGATCCAAACTTACTGAGTAGTAGGCTGCCTCAAAAGATTGTCCCTGCGTCCTTCCTCACAAAACTGATAAAGAATGTGCTCTGTCCTAGAAGACAAGAAAGGCCACCTAACGGGGCAGATGATACTGAAAACAGAAACTCTCACAGGCAGAAGACAGAAACATTATCATTACAAGGACTTTTCCTGCACAGAAGCTGAATCTGAAGCCAGAAAGAAACTAGGTCAGGTTGAAGTGAGTCAGGGGGTGGCTTTGGGGGTGGAAAATTTTATAGAGAACTGAACATTTATGAACATCCTGAGAGAAGATTTAGATTCTTGGCAAAGAAATTTGGGTTGGATGAGCAAATAGTATGTAGAAAGATAAAGCTGTACAGAAAGGCCAAAAAATCATTTATACAAAGGAAAATATCTCTTAGTGAAATGCACAGCTAACAATATAAGCACAATGGATGGAGAGGGTCATAAATGCATGTGAGTTCATGATGGCCAGAGGCCAGCATGTGTGTTCCTCTCTTGTTCAGATTTCCCCGTTTCCTTTCTTTCTTTCTTTCTTTCTTTCTTTCTTTCTTTCTTTCTTTCTTCCTTCCTTCCTTCCTTCATTTCTTCCTTTTTTCTTTCTTTTTTCTTTCTTTTCTTCTTTCTTTCTTGTTTTCCTTCTTTCTTTCTTTCTTTCTTTCTTTCTTTCTTTCTTTCCTTCTTTCTTTCTTTCCTTCTTTTCTCATTCTCCCAGTAATGCCCTTACAAATCCCTTCCACTATGACTTCCTCCTCAGAGAAGGGGAAGCCCCCACTTGGGTACATGCCACTCTGGAACATTAAGTCCCAGTAGGACTAGGCACCTCCTCTCCCACTGAGGCCCAGCCAGACAGTACAGCTAAGGGAGGGGGGTCCAGTGGCAAGCAACAGAGTCAGAGACAGCCCATGCTCCAGTTGTTAGGGGACATACATGAAGAACAAGCTGCACATTTGCTACAAATGTGTGGGAGATGTAAGTCCAGCCCCTTATATTTTTTAAGAACTCACTTTCAAACTAAACCTTTGCTTTTGACTTCAAAGTACTTACTGATTATATGTGTACATAAAACATGAGAAAGTTCATAGCAGTTCTCTTAAAGGTGGCATGTTGTAGCACTGTGCCTCCTCTCGTGGATCTGTAATCAGGGCATTCAGCAGCACTCCGTGTTCTGGGAAGGCACCTGAAGTAAATGAGAGGTAGTGAAGAAACCTTTAGGGGATGTGTCACAGAGGCAAACAGTTTGGCACTTAATTAAAAGTCAATTATGAGCTCTAAGTGCATCCAATTCCAAGCAATAATGATAATATTTGCCATCTGATTGGACTCGGGGAAGCATGATAAGCATTTCCACTGACTTTAATTATCTGAGTGATACTATTTTTTTCAGATTGAACTCCAAAACTCAGTTTTATGAAGCAGCTTGCCTAAACAAATAGGGTCAACCTCATTTCTTCTTTCATTATTTTGGAAAATAAAGATGTTATAAGTTATGAATTAACTGAGCTCAGTTTTCTCTGACCTTGGGCAAGGAGTAGATTCCAATGAGGGAATCCGGAATTAGCTTAGGTGGGAAGAAAAGGTAAAAGTCCATGTGGATTGCATTGCACCCCATTAGATGCTAGCGGTAGCTTCTCTATACTTACTGCCGTGACCTTGATGCCCTAAGTCCTCTCATGGCCCCGCTGCAAGGCACTGTGCTGTTGAATTCCTGCCTCTCCATTCATGGCACAAGTGAACTACTCATCCTCTTTACTGAATCAGCCATTAAGACTTTACCAGTGGCTATCAATGGGCCGGAAGAGCTGCACATGCACTGGACACCTTTACAGGGACACTTACATCTGTATCTAGGGCAGAGTGACTCCCTGGAACCGCATCTTTCCCTCCCTGCTAATTAATTTCACCATCAGCCACAAGCAAAACAAACTGTTCAGGCTATTTTCCAAGGTGGCCGTGTTCTGCCTTCAGATTTCCTGTGTAAACTTAGTCACTGGCATTTTTTTTTTTATCTCCCCAGTGCCAATAAAAAGGTTGCGCCTAGCCTCTAGAGATAAGTTCTTTTTATCACCTAATTATAGAGTCATGGGGTTTTGTTGTTTGTTTTTTTGTTGTTGTTGTTTTGTTTTTAATAAGAGGGAGAGGAGATCCATAAAAAGGAGGACAAAGAAACTTTATTTTTATTATACACACACACACACACACACACACACACACACACACACACACACACATATATGAATGTTTTGCCTTTAAATGTTGCCACACATGCATGCCTAGTGCCAGTGCCTGTGGAGGAGAGGCATGGGATGTGAATCTGGAGTTACAGACAACTTCAGGTGCTGCATCCTGGGAACTAAACCCAATCCTCTGTAGAAGCAGGAAGAGCTCTTGCCTGCTGAGCCATCTCTCCAGCCCTTAGACCCGTGTTTGTTGTTGCTGTTGATTTTTTTGAGACAGTGTTTCTCTGTGTAACCCTAACTATTCCTGAACTAACTCTCTCTCTCTCTCTCTCTCTCTCTCTCTCTCTCTCTCTCTCTCTCTCTCTGGAACAAATTTACCTTGGAACTCAAAAGATCTGCCAGCCTGTGCTTCCAGAGTCCTAGGATTAAAAGAGTATGCCACCATGCTCTGTGCCCAAGACTCATGTTTACCTTAACCATATCTCTTAGACACAGGACATGGATCCTCCCTTTCAGTCAGCACTGTGGTTCCTTATAGCCTTATACTGCCCTTTAAGAGTTACTCAGGTTATCTGTCACTGGTCAATCACTCCAGAGACCAGTGGGGACGTTTGTTTGTGAGTCAGGGGAGCAGTAATCCCTCACTTGGTTAAGAATCATACTTGTTTCTCTCCATGGAAATCTTTAGTAAAAGAAAACAACTGAAGTGAAGAGAAATCATACTGTTAGTCCCTCATTCATGAATTTAAGAAGCGATACTATACTTTATCACTGTGACCTCCTTTCATAGATTTAAGTGTCCACTTTGAAAATAATTTCAACCATCCTTCAACTTCTAAATGAACTGGTCCCTTCTCCACCTAGTATCACTAGGCATGTGCAACTTGTGTATAAACTCTAAATATAACCCTGAATATAAATCTCTCTTAAAGTCTGTAGATTTGAGTAGGAGTGTCCTGATCCTGCACTTAACTGAGCACTCCATTCTCTTACATGACTTCTTCAGAGTTCTTTTCTTCTTCCCTAGACTGTGAGCTTCTTAAGGAAGACGAGGTGGTTTTTGTTTTTTATCCTACTTCTGGATATATTCAGTATCTAAACTCTACTCTAGACAGAGCTGATAATGCACAGATTATATGAATCAAACAGAAATATACAGTCCTACCAAAATGTATGATGTGGTGATTGTACTTACGATTTGTCTGCCTGTCTGTCTCCCTGTTTGCTTGTTTGCTTGTTTGTTTGTTGTCAACTTGACACATTTAGAATCATCTGAAAAGAACAAGCCTCTGTTAAGAAATCACCCTCACTAGACTTGCCTGAGAGCAAGTGGGTGGAGCATTTGATTAACAGTGGATGTGAAAAGGCCTAGTCCACTGTGCCACCCCTGGGCAGGTGGTCTCCAGGTGTATAAGAAAACAAACTGAGCAAGCCAGGGGGAACAAGGAAGCAAATACCATTCTGCAGTGGCCTTTACTTTAGTTCCTGCCTTGAGTTCCTGTCCTAACTTTCCTCAGTGTTGGATTATGACCTTGGAGGTAAAATTGAAATAAAACCTTCCTCTCCAGCTTGTTTTTTGTCAGGGTGTTTATTACATCAATGGAAAGTAAATTAAATCCCTAGACCTTGGAATACTGTGTGCCTCTTCACACATTCAACTCTTAAGGGCACAAACTATATCTTTTTTGTTGATCCTTCCTTATTTTTACATTTGTTGGTGCCTGGCAAATGGAAAACATCCCTGTAATTTATGTTGCGTTAAGGAATGCATGAATGAATAGATGGAGAATAGAAATGAAAAAGAGAGATGAAGTAGAACCAAAAAGAACCCTGTGAGAAAGAGACCTTGAAGCTATAAAAGATACTTTACAAATTAACTGTCTCTGCCTCCCAGTTTCACTTTGCTCATTCTCTTGCTCATCATAGAGCTGATAGGAAGCATCCAGTGTTTTCTCCATAAGAAAGTAAGTCCTGCTGGCTGGAGTGTACATAAAATGCCTGGATTAATTGCTCTCAATGCAGCCAGCCTACTGTGTTTGCAGAAATCAATGGCCTAGAGGATTCAGGATCCAACAGATGCTGCAAATGGTCTTCTGACTAGTGCTGTGGTACCTGCTGGCATCGCACCTAATTCTTACCTTAGTTGGTATTCAGAGATTAAGAGGTAAGGAACTGAGAGAGGAGAAAAATCACCCCCATGGCCTTGGTTGAATTTGGGGTACTCTTTTTGTCAAAGCTTTCACCAGTAAAGGATTGGATGAAACAATACTCAGTGCAGGTTAATTTGCTTTGTCTGTTACAGGGATAATTAAGCTGACACAGTTCGTGCTGTTACGTTTGAATGAACTAGTTTCTGATTAGAGACTTAAAAAAAAAATCCAAGAAACCTCAGAACAATATATAAACTGAGACTGCGATAACACATTGTGAAGACCTGAGTTGTCAGTCAGTGAGTTTGAACAAACTTAATCACCTTCACAGAACTTCTGCAAAAGAAGATAGAAGTGTCCATCTGGCACTCAGAAACAGAAACCTGGGTAATATCATTTGCCCACGGCAGCAAACTCCAGAGTATGAAGGCCGATGGCATGTCACCCTGTTCAATAAAAAAGGATTTGCTCTGTAGGATGTCAGGGGCTTTGGTTGGCACTGAAGATGAAACTATGAATAAAATATGCAAAATGTTTTTTCATGGTACTTCTGTGATGTTGAGTGAAATGCATAAAATCCAAGTAATAAAACAAATATGCGATAACTATTAGGCTACTTTAAGTGTAGGAAACAAATTGTGAGAATGATGCAGCACTGAAGACTGATGTGGGAGGGCCTTGAGGTATTAGACACTTAACTACCAATGCCTTTGTGCACACGGGGGATGGCAGAAAGCAGCGTGCTAAAGCTAGAAGCTGGAACAGGTGAGCAATAATGTGAAGATGATGAATACAGCCCAAAGACTCAGTCACATGAGTTATCATTTGGCTCTTTAAAGGGCCAGTAACCAGTTTACTACACTTACCTACACACACACACACACACACAGAGAGAGAGAGAGAGAGAGAGAGAGAGAGAGAGAGAGAGACAGAGAGAGAGAGAGAGAGAGGAATTATGCAGAGTTTCTAACCCCCATTACAATATGTGTATGACCATTGGCTACAACAGATCCTGGTGGCACTGTTATAGGCTTCGGCTGAGGGACTATATCTCTCAGGGTAGGTGTCTCCTCTTTAAAGAGAACTTTTTCTCATCTGAAAGGTTATTACCATGAGAATTAGGAGAATAAAGACCTAGATGTGACTAAGAAGATAGCTGAGCAGTTAAGAGCACTTGTTGCTGCTCTTTCAGAGTAACTGAGTTGGGTTCCCAAGCCCTTGACTCATGTATATTCTGCTAATTTGCTGAGAAAAAAGGGAAAGCCGACTGCTGAAGAGCTAGCCCTTGATTCAGAGCATTTTCTGTAAGTGAAACCTGGAAATCTGTTTTGTGGAGAAAATTATACTTTGTACTTATTTAATGACATAGATGTTTGTATTTCTGTACATCAAAATGTTAACGCGAGTATTAAACATCCTAATTAAACTGGTGTCTCTGCAGAGGACAAACCAGTGACTTTGGTCACTGATGCTGCTTATGGGTCTGAAGCCTTTATGAAACCACATTGTGGTGTCTTTTGGTCTTGTTGCAAGTGTGGACTGTTTGTATAGAAGGCCTAGTGGATGTTCTTACAACTTGAACCATTTTAAATCTACAATGAAAAAGCTACCAAGACTCAGTAGAGTCCACTGAGATGGCTAGCAGGCAAAGGGTTAAGAGTTCTTTCCTATACCTTTCTAACCAAATGAACCATGTAACTAAAGAGTGGAGGTATACAGTATGAATGAGTAGTGGACCTTGCACATTTGTATGCATGTATGTGGCCACTCGTGCATGGAGACCTGAGGTTCATCTCATGTGTCTCTCATTAATATTTTGAAGCTAGACCTGTCATTGAACCTATAGCTTGCCATTTGGTCTCATCATGGTGTACGGACCACACTAAAAAATCCTCTGTTTACAGCTCACTGGATTTACCCATTCAGGCCAACACACAATCAGTTTTTTATGTGATATGTAGTCCTGGGAAAATTCATTCCTTATACTTTAGTGGCATATACTTTATATATATACTTTATATATATACTTTATATATATACTTTATATATATATACTTTATATATATACCAGTTTAATTAGGATGGCATATACTTTAACCTACTGGACCAGTTCCCCTGTCCTAAAGACAGGATTTTTGAGTTGACTGTTATGTCATCTAAACATTGGGAGCTAAAAGATCACATCAAAGATGAGATTTCAGAGATTTATTTTCTATAAACTTTTAAAAAAGACAGAAGAAAAAAACCTAATGAAAATACAGCTGATAGCTTGCTTCCCAATTAAAGACAAGACACTCTCCCCAGCCCCGTTAGGGACACTTTAGTGTAAGAAGTTATGGGAACTTAACTATTGCTTATAATAGCTTATACATAATATCCTTTGTAGTAATTCACTTTGGTCCATTCCATCACAAGCTGGCCGGTGATCACCTTTGCTCATTTGCATATTTGTGCCCTAGAACTTCATTATAAGACAAGGTGTCAAAGTGTAGACCCCATAAGCCCACATAGAATGTTCTACTTTGAAGTTTTATGAAGCTGAGGCCGTTGAACTTCATATCTGTGGTGTGTGATGGTTTGTATGTGCTTAGCCTAGGGAATGGCACTATTTGGAGGTATGGCCTTGTTGGAGTAAGTGTGACCCCTTGTTAGAGTAATGTGTGTCACGGTGGGAGTGGGCTTTAATACCCTAGTTCTAGCTGCCTGGAAGTCAGTATTTTCCTAGCAACCTCTAGATGAAAATGTAGAACTCTCAGCTCCTCCCGCATCACGCCTTCTTGGATGCCTCCAGGTTCTTGCCTTGATGATAATGGACTGAATATCTGAACCTGTAAGTCAGCTCCAATTAAATGTTGTCCTTATAATAGCTGCCTTGGTCATGGTGTCTGTTCACAGCAATAAAACCCTAACTAAGACATAGAATAATTGAATTTTCCATCTACTGAGTAATTGGCTTTGAACTCAAGGGTTTAAGAGAACATTGGGGTTCTGGTTTTGACAGCAGTGACTCAAAATACCCTTATAACAACTTGGTCCTCTTCATAAGTACAGGACACATTAAGTTGAATATTTATAAACCATGGCTGTTCATGTATGGGATGTATAACAATAGCATTTACCCGTGGGCTGGGCACTGTACTGTTTTGCTTGTACCGCCTCCTTCAGTGCTCACTCCAGTCTTCTGTGCTGCATATCCTCATTGACATCCTTAAGAGAAAACACAGTTGGAAGGTAAAGTGAGCTGTCCTGAGTGACAGACTGGGTAAGTGGCAGAGGTAGAATTTGACCTTGCAAAGTCAGAGCCTCCAGTATGCAGCTTCATGTAAGACAAGGATCTTGAGGCTGTGGGGGTCAGAGAGACTCGAGCTTGAGGTCACCAAGCAAGGTGCACATAAAGCTACAAGCAAAGTCTGAAGCCCAAATGCCAGTTTCTATAAAGGTAAATTTGCTTGATACAGTGGTAGCCTGCACTGTGGTGTTTTCTAGAGCTAACTATTTAAAACGCCAATCAAAGATTATCAAAATTTTAAAAACACTTCTATCGTTTACCATGACAAATGTAGCCGAAACCACATGAGCAGTCTGCTTATGTCTTGCTTGGTGGTTTTGCAGGCAGGCTTAGAAGACTGCATTACTTAGTAGTCTTCTGCATGAAACAGATAGGCAAAAGCCAACCTATATGTGTGCCTGGAAGTACTTTGGTGGAGAGTCCAGATAGCTCATGTCTACACATTTTCTCAAAGGGGAGAAGGGATATTTTTCCCATAATGGAGATCAAACTCAAGGCCTTGTATATGCTACACTGTCTTAGGGGTAGGGTTTCCATGACTGCTAAAACACTACAACCAAAAGTAATTTGGGAGGCAGGGGCTTGTTCTATGTTATAGTCACCTTCCATCACAAAGAGAAATCAGAGCAGGAACTCAAGGCAGGAATCTGGAGATGAGGACTGATGCAGAAGCAATGAAGGAATGATTCTCATTACCAGCTTGTTCTCCTTGGCTTTCTCAGTTTTCTTTCTCATACAAGCCAGGATCACCAGTCCAGGTGTGGCACCACACACACAGGAGCTGAGCCACCCACATTAATCACTAACTAAGAACATGCCCCAGAGCCATGCCTATGGCAATCTGATGGACGCACTTTCTCAATTGAGTTTCACTTAGATGATTCAAGGTTTATCAAGTTGACCCAAAACACAATGACAACAATCACTCTATCATGGAGCATCGCTTAACTCTTACTTTACCTACTGTTGGGAAGGTGCTGTTTTCTCCATCCTCTTGTGACCTTCCATCACAACATGCATGGCATACACCTCTCACAGGCAGGAAGACATATGCCTGAATTTCAAGTGCTGTGCATACCAGAGAATCAGGGCCCCATCTTGAATCTGTTGGACAGTTCAAAAGAATAATCCTCACTCTATGATGACGGAGTTAGATAGCTCCCACTTCCACAGTGGCTCCTGTGATATAGCTTTGTTTCCTGGACTGGTCTTCGTATTGTTTGGAGGATTGCTTTGCTTGTATGTTTCTAATGCCATCTACATATAATGTCACTGTAGCAACCATTTACTCACAAAGTTATAAGCTATTTTCCAGTGAAAAGGAATTTCATGTTTATGGTCTTTCTGTCTACCATACTCTTGCATCACTGTTTAAATATAATATCTTCTGTGTTTGTATGTTTGAATACTTAGTTCCCAGTGATGGTATTTGTAGTACAGGTCTCAGTGGTAGATGTAGTCATTAGAGACAGACCCTGAGGACTATAATGTGGCTCTGCTCATAGGCCTATTTTCTGTTTCCTCACCCACCAGTTGTGTGGAACTGCTGCTATATACTCTGTCAGCCTCAGACTGACAAGATTCCCTATCATGCCTTCCCTGCCAGAAGGAACTGACAAACCCTGAAATTTATAAGTGAAAATACATCTCTTCTCTCTTATATTGCTTTCTGTTGGGTATTTTGACCCAATAAAAAGGATTCCTTAAAGCTACCATTCAGCATGGAGAGCAAGCACTGTCTGCTCATGTTCATATTTTTCTACCTGAGTATCCCAGTAAATAGACCTGAATAATATTCTTTCTAATCTATGCCATTCCTCATAAACTAGTGAGTTACATAAATATGCTAGACTGGTATCATTCAAGCTGAAAAATGGACCCAGTACACCAGAATTAGACCAGATGATAGATAAAACACCTCTAGGACTTTAGTCCTGTTTTCATCACACAGCTAAGGCTGTGACAAATGTCTGAGAGAAACAAGGGAGAAAGGACCTATGTTTGTCTCAGAGTTTCAAAGGCTTCTGTGCATTCTGTTGGTCTGTTCTGGTATATTGCTTCTAGGCTGGGTCTGGTTTCCCTCTATCTTCCTCATAAAGCATGCAGTTGATATATCTTTCACTTCCCTTATTTCCAACACTGCTGAGTGTTTTCCCCATGAAATTACATAACATCCATATATTGTTAGTTTGCAGTAAATATGACTCAGCTTATAATCAAAAGCAAAGTGACCTGGGAACAGAAGCGATTAATGCACTTCCAACCTTACCATCCAGTTGTATTGACAATGTGCTAGAAGTATCATGAGCCCACGGATCCTTTAGGGCAAAGTGAAGTAGGCCAGGTCTATTTGATGAAAAAGACCATCCTTCCTCAGAGTGTTCAGAGCATGAGTAATTAAGCTAATTAAGTGACTCAATATCTTTTCTAAAAAAAAAAAAAAAAGTATGGGAAAAGACTGAAAAATGGTCTTTTCCTAGTTTGACATTGATTTGCTTCTTTTCACTACCAAATGTGCAAAACTGTTTGACTAACTACAGTTCCCATTTGCTTTTGAAAAGGGACAGATAAGGCATTTTAAAACATAGAACAATCAACTTCAAAGAGCTGATGCAAATCCCTGTGATACAAGAACTGTGGCTGTCACCACACAAAATGCAAAGAAGCATCAGTTATGACTTATTCGGAAATAAAGAACACCTAGGAGTTGCTTCTGATACAGAGGACAGACCTTAATTTATCCTAACAACTCATTCTGTGTTTGTTCTTTCCTTTGCATTCCAGTATCTTTGCCAGGAACTAGGCACTGTGTCTTTTGACACCCACAGGCCACAGGGTTCAGCTGGCTTCAAGAAGCAAACCTTTAAGCTACAAAGTAGAGCTGCAGAAAGTACTTCCATGCAGTGAGCCCTATCGATCCTTCTAGCTGGCATAGGGGCAGTAATAAAGGATGTCTTCATCCCTAGTCAAGTGCAGAAGCATTCTTCCTGTAAGGCTTCTTAGCTCTTTCCAAGTCACCAATTTTTATAGATTGAATTCTTGACTCCACTAAAAAGTCAAATCTTAAAGCCCTACCTACTGATGTGATGACATTTAGAGCAAAGGACTTCTGGAAGGAAATAAGGTTTTATTGGGTCATAAAGGTTAGGCTGCCAGGAAATAATTAGTGGTTTGGTAACAAGAGAAAGGAAGAGAGGTGAAGGGGAGAGGGCAAAAAGAGGGAGAATATGCTTTCTCTTTCTACATGCATGACAGAAGAAAAGCCGCATGGGAACACAGTGAGTAGGTGGCCACTGACAAGCCTGAGAGTCTTCAGCAGTACCTAAACCACAGCATAAGCTG
>JANHMN010000006.1:85877889-85905080 GCA_030674055.1 Rhabdomys pumilio | reverse complement strand
GAAGTATGGTATTAGTGGTCTAAACGAATGCATTTTAAAGACCTTCAGCTAGATATGGTGGGGAACAACTATAATCCCAAGACTTAGGAAAATGAGGTAGGTAAATTATGAGTTTGATGTCAACCTAGGAGCCTAGGCAGCTCAGTGATAACAAAAATCACTCTGGTTTTTCTACTGAAAGTAAAGCCATGGACACTACCTCTGAGTTATCTTCCGACTTTGAAGGAGTTTCTACTTTGTAATTTGACAATATAATCTAAGAGAGCTCTGACAGCACCCTCCAGTAAATGTCATCATGGAGACCAGTGGATATCTCCTCCCGGAACATGGTACTGAGAACTCTTCTCCTAGAATAAATTTATGATAAATGAAGAGCACTTGTTTCTCCACAGTATGTGCGTCACTTAAGGTCATCTGACAGCCTGGCGAAGTGCAAAAGACTTTCAATTCCATGCATAAGAGAAAAAAGCCAGGACGACTCCAGACCTTTGCCTTTGCATTTCTAAATATGTCTTTCATTTGTCATCTGGGTCACATGATCAAAAAGCCCTACTCCTTGTGATAATGTTCAAAGACCCCCTCAGGACCTAGAACGTGAGTTTGGTTGAGCAATTCTTTCATTACCGTCCATTTGATTAAAGTTAGTAAACTATCCGTGTGAATTTTGTTACATTTTACCAAGTATCTCAGAAGTAGGAGACAAGTGTTGCCTTGATTCCTTTGTGCAAAGCTGGAGAAGGGATGTAACCAGGAAGCAGGAAGCAGATGCTAATCTGACTGAATATTACAGGGTTGTTAGAAGCTAAAATAAGCAAGCCATCTGGAAGCATCCGCCTGACCAGGTGGGCATGGTGCAGGGTAAGAGGCATGCCTGAGGACAGGAGCCATACAGGAGAGTGGATTAGACTAAAATGGCAAGCAACTCTGCCACAATAAAATAAAGCAGGAACTGAGTGGACTGAGCTGAGCCTTGGCGGTTACACACAGACTGGCAAACTCCAGAGCAAGGTGTACTCCTTCCAGAAAGTCTCTTTACAGCTGGCCTCGTAGGCATGATATCCTAATGGTAAGGACAAAAATATGTTTCCCTTTTAAAATTAGATTTTAGCCATTGATCAGAATACTATACAGGCATTGGCAAAATATTTTAAGAATAATAAGGGCAGAAGTGTAGGCCACCTAATGTAGGCTCAAGCAAACATACCCATGAATGTCACATCCTACCTCAATCCTAAACATCAGATTCAGCAGAAGAGAAAACAGGGACAGGAAGACAGTGATCAATGACTTTTAGCCACAAAAACCAGAAAACCAAAACTGGCTTTGTTGTGCCAGGAAACCTTTGTGAACCCCAAAAAGACCACCAAGGAGCTGAATCAGATGCACTCACATTAGGGTCTCTATTTAAGCTCAAGCGTAGGCCACATCACGGTCTCTGAGCAGGAGAACAGGAGCAGGCCCAAGTCCAGTTTCAGGCAAGCATTTATAGAGGCAAGTAGGGGTATCTAGCCTGGTACACATCTCATTAGGGGCCATTATGGCCTTTAAAATAATTGGCTGGTGCTGGGGCCAAAGCATAAACTTAACTTCTGTTTTCCTCCTGATGGCTGGTTGTTAGGAAGTGAAGCATCAGGCAGGCTTGTAACCTGGAGGTACAGATTTGATGCAGAATACCCGGAAAATGGTGCTAGAGGCAAGTCTTCTTGGGAGGTAACCTGAAAACTGGAGCTAGGTACTGACCTGTTAGTTAACTCAAGTTCAACCTTAGGTCAGGTTTTCTAAGATGGAGTCTGAATCTAAGTTCTAGTCTCTCAGCTTCAACAGGTAACTTTGTTAGGCAATAAGTCAGTGGAGAGGAAAGGTCAGCTTTAGGTTGTTATCCAAGACACAGATTCCCGTTGGTCTCTCTGCTCTATAACCATAGTGTTCTGTTTCTGGCTCCTTTTATGAGTATAGGGTGGTACCCATAGCACCTGTCCATGTTAGAGAGATAGAAAATACAATTCCTAACCATTCACATCTTCAGAGCACTAAATAAATGAATCAATCAGTCAATCAATAATAAAAATAAAAAGTTAAAGCCCTTTCTCTACTGTTTCCAGCAAATCTCCTTTGAGTCTTGTTTCTCAGAACTGGATCGTGGAACGCATCCAGAGGAGCACAAGTTAGATCACCCCTAGGTAATTTATTTCTCCTCCCTGATGTTTCTAGTTGTGGAACAAAGGAAGTCAGTACTGAAGACTCAACCACAAGGTAGGAGGTGGAATGTAAATCAATGTAGTTAAAGTCCAGGAGAGTGTGAGAAAGACAAACACAGGTCAACACCACAAGAACGCTGAAGCGGGTTGCATTTTATCTTTCTAGAGTATGGGACATGGGCAGAGCAAGCACACCGTTTATATTTACAGCGTCACTATACAAAGTGTCCTGCTAACTGTTATTCCAACTGGCTTAAAGGCATGGAACTAACTATGAACCAGTATAGTTAGGATAAAAGCCAGAAGAGCTTTCTCTGCCCTGCTGCTCTAACAGAAAGGCAAGCAAGGATAGTCCTCCCCTCTACCTATAAAGCCCATGCTAGCTTGGTGATATTGTAGCTGTAGAGACACTGGGACCCAGATTCCTTTGGCAATCTGAGAATTCAAGAGATGCAGTGGTAAGCTAGGCTAACAAAGCAGAAAAGCGTTCAAGTAGAGCTGGAACAGGGCAGGTCAGCAATCAGTACCTGTAGAAGAAAGAATATGGTATGTTTCCAGGAGTCCACAAATCAGTAATCTATTAATGGACCCAGGTAAGAATCAATATGAATTCTGGTAAGGATTATTATGATAACTGGTAAGGAGCTGGGTTCCTGGGTCTGGCTTAGGGGTAATCATTATTTCAGCATAAATGTTAATCCAAGTAAGATTAGATTAGATTAGATTAGATTAGATTAGATTAGATTAGATTAGATTAGATTCAACATGGGAAAGTTAATGGTGCAGGAAGCAGAAAGGTCAGACTGTCTACCTGTGTAAATACAAAAGCTTTAGTAACACATACATGCAGTGGTAATTGTATTTTGCCCAACAGTTCACTGTCTCTTCTCTCTAGGAACTTTGATGTAGGGGAGACACATGCATTCTCACACATTTATATACTTCTGAAAGGTTTTCTTATGCCTTTAATACTCTACATCCTTTACTGGCATCGCATTATTGGCACATGATTGTCATAATCCCCTAGATTTGCAGTCATTTCCCAGCTCTGCTTCTAGATGGTACCATGATGGAGCCTGGCACTCCTTGCAGATGTGACTTCTCCGGCTGTGTGCTCTTGGTCTTAGGGGGCTGACTACACCTGACCTGTTATACCACAAGATAATAAACCTCGGCTTTTCAAGAAGGAATCACTAGCTTTGTCTCCTAACTTTGCCTACATTTTAACCCCATGGCTATGCAATTACAGAGGCCTGGTGGGCAGAGACACCATGGGAACATTTGTGTTCCTTCAGTCAGAACTGTTTCTGCAGTTGCACCTGAAATACTCCTTAGGGTGAGCTAGGTAATTTTTGTCAACAAGGAAATGTCAGCCAGACCTGGTATTTAACTCATTTGCACTGTGCAGTTTGCAGCTCACAAGGTGCCAATTAAAAAGCAAGAGGAGAGGCAGAAGCACCTGTCTGTCAGCTTGGCTAGAGTGAGATATGATATTAATTATTAAAGGGACTTGGAACTAACAATGCTAAACCAGAAGACATGCACATTTCAAGCTCCACAGGAGGCAAAATGCTGCGCTGAGGACTGAGCAGACTAAGTCTTCTCACTGAAGCAGGAGGGAATCGGAGGAGGCAGTCGCCAGCAGCATCATTTAATGCCTAAACAATGACGGATGGGAGTGATAAAGTATTGGGTTTTGGATGTCTTAGAAACAAAAAGGCTAGACAATGTGTTCTTAAATCCCCAGTGTGTGTCAGTTCCAGCAGCAGGCTCTATGTCAAGCTAGGAGCAAGATTCTGGCCAACCAGAGGCTTCTGTTCTAAGGAAACTGATGGCACAGTCTTTCCTTAGTCACAGATGGCTCCCTGTCTTCAGCCAGCCTATCACCAAGCCCTATGTATTCATCAGATCTGCACCTCCATATTCAACTAGCACAGCCATGCTTCTTCCGTGCCAGCTATGTGAGCATCAATCAACCTTTTAGACAGGCCTACACAGAGAATTATTAGTCTACATGTTTTATCAGTAAAGATTGTAGGACAGAATACCGTATACAGTTTAATTAAGTGTAGATTTAAGATGAGGATTTAATTTCAATACTTACCTCTGTTATCCCAGCTTACTTTGCTACCTTTGTTCTCTCTTGCCAGCAGTGGTGCTCTCCCAGGCTTAGGCCTAGAACTCACCATTCTTTCCTGTGTGATGTCATTCAAGTAGTTTTTCTGATAAGATGAGTGACTTCAGGAAAACTGTGTGTGTGTGTGTACTCCAAAAAGAAAACAAAAAAGGAAGCCAGCTGAATTCTAGAAAGAAACGCAAGATCAGCAGCAAGTAACCTTGTCAACTTCACTATGCGCAAAGTTGCCTCAGAGATACACCTCTGGGGATATTTATGTAGAGACTGGACTGATGAGAGAAGATGAACTCTGAATGAAGCGCCCTCCCATGGGCTGGGGTGCCAGGCTCAATAAAGAGAAGACGAGGACAAAGAAGTGAGCCCCAGAGTTTCTCTTTCTCTCTGCTTTTGAGTGAAGATGCATTGTGAGTAGCTGTCATGCTGCCCCACCATAATGGATTAGATTCCTTCCCCAAACATCATAAACTAAAATAAACCTTTCCCTTCATCAGGCATTTCATCCCAGCAATGAGAAAAAGAAATATAGCATGTTTTCATTATTCTCTCTGCAGCAACATGAGAGCCATAGAATCTAGTGCTTCAGAGGGTGGGTGTGGTTCTAACCAGTAAGCCACATGCTTAGGATGCTCCCTGAGGGAAACTGTTAAAGAATATTAACAGCCTAGCCTCTGCTGAACATCCACAGCCTTGAAAGCAGAGAAGAAAGCAGAACAAAGCTGGGGAAACACCAAGGTCTATTCCCCAAACTGTCCAACATATGACCTTCCTTTTGGCCCCCAAAGACTCTCCATACTAGGCTGTGTCTGTCAGGCCTGAAATAATATTGTACTTTTAGTTAACAATACTGTGCTCCACACTTAAAGATATGTTATCTGTTGTCTTACTACTACCACAATAGCAAACACTCACTTTGAAAATATAGAATTATCTCTATTTGATGTTAACTAATTTTTACAAAATTCTAAATCTCAGCTAAAACTTATGGTTTAGCAAAATATGTGATCAATATTTAAAAATCAGTTATAGTTTTTTTACAAATCAAAGAAACAATCTGAAAATGAAAATCAGAAAGCATTTCTAAATGTAGCATAAAACCTCATCTCCAACTAAATTCGACAGAATACTTAAAAACATAAATAAGTGAATGGTACTCCATGCTTCAGGGATTGGATTAAGACTTGACACAGATGGGACAGCCATTGCCCTCCAAAGTGACCGACAGGTTCAATGTAATGATTAGCAAAATATCAAGCTTTTTTGAGGACATTGACAAGGTCACTCTGTCATATGGGCCAGAGAAGCTAGAAACTCTTGAAAAGAAACACAGCTGGATAACTTACACTTTGTCATTTTAAAACGTGCAAATTATAATGATTATGGTTATGCAATGCTGGGACACAGTGACAGGCATATGATCTCCAAAGCATAACTGAGGGTCATGTATAAAGCCACAGTGTAGAAAATTTGATTTTTCAATGGTATCGAGAAATCAATTTAAAGATTAAGACATAGTCTTGAATAAGTGAACATTCACATGCAGAAAAATTAAGTTGGACCCTGAACTCACAATGTATAACACATATTAACTCAAAATCAAACAAAGGTCTAAAGTACCTGGATGAAAGTGTAGAGATAAACCTTCATGGCTTTAGATTAGCCAAGGTTTCTCAGATAATGATACCTATGAAATCTAAGGTTCCTAGATATGCTTATGATATTACAAATAATAAAAAATTGGACTCGTTCAAAATAATGTATTATTGTACCTCAAAGCATACCATATAGAAAAGGTGAAAAGATAACCTTCAAAATAAAAACAAATGTTTGCAAATTATATAAAACATGTCATAAGAAACCATTATCCACACTGGCTGTTACTAATTGAAAATTTAAACACAACTCATAAAAAAAGAAGCAAGCCATGTCTTTAAATAGATATGTCCTCAAAGGTGTACACGTTGTTTACAGAATTAAGGTATGCCGAGATGATGATGACAACGATAATGACAATGGTTATTGTTAGTTGAAAGGAACATTATGTTTAGAAAACATTACAAGCCCACTACAATGGATGTAACTAACAATAAAAAGTATAGCTAATGGTGGTGCACATCTTTAATCCCAGCACCTAGTAGCAGAGGCAGGAGGATCTCTGTGAGTTCAAGGCCAGCCTGGTCTACAAATCAAATTCCAGGATAGCTGGAACTACACAGAAAAACTCTGAAATTTTTTCTCAAAAAAAAAAAAAAAAAACAAAACAAAGAAGAAGAAAAAGGAGGAGGAGGAGGAGGAAGGATAGAAGGAGGAGGGGGAAGAGGAGGAGGAGGAGGAAAGAGAGAAAGAAAGAAATATATATTAACAAGGATTTGTGAGTATGTTAATAAATTGCGACCATGTATACTTTTATTAGACAAATACAGTGCCTCTCTTCCCTTTTGCCTGCAGTTCTAGATGTACAGCTCTCAGATACTTCTCCATGTGTGCATGCATGCTGCCATGCTTGCTGCAATGATGATACTGAACTAAACCTCTGAAACTGGAAGCAAGCACTGACCAAATGTTTTATAATAGTTGCATGGTCATGGTGTCCTTTCACAGCAATAGAACAGGGTCTAAAAAAGAAGTCATCCTGGCAGTGAAATAATAGCAGCAGGATTATAAGACAGCTAATCACATTGTATTCACGGTCAGAAAGTAGTGAGCATGCCTGTACTCAGCTCACTTTCTTCTGTGGATCCAGTCTGAGACCTCAGCCCACAGAATGGAATTGTATACACTCAGAGCTGCTCGTCCCATTTCAATTAACTTAATCTAGATAATCCCTCACAGGTGTGATAAGACTCTTCTAGGTGATTTGAGATCCTATCAAGTTAGCCATCCACATTAACCATTGCAATGTGTGATAACAAAAACTGGAAACTACGCCGATGTCCACTGAGCTGAGATGTTCTTCATAAATCAATGAAATAGAAAACCACAAGGCCATTAACACATGTGTACAATACGTGCTGTCTCAGGAAGATTTTTGAGATCCATGGATGTGTTGTACTGAGAAATCCTGGTGAGTACAGCACCCTAGCCACGTTTATACTGAAGAAAATTTTAAATATAAAAACATTAAAAGTTAATTGGTTATTAGGCTGGCAGCTTAGCTACAAAACACAGGGTTCACTTGTCATTAGGAGCAGGTACACAGCACTGACCTGGAAACAGACTTGGGTTAGAATCCCCAGGCTGCAACTTAGTATTGTGAATCTGGGCAAGTTGCCGAGCTTTGTGCATCCAACTCAGATAAAAATGAGACTTTACACGGAGTCATAAAGAGGAAGAGGCATGCTACATACATATTTTTAAATATTTAATAAATGATCTTGTACAAATCACTATTTAATGTAAAAATATAGTTCTCATAGTCTACCCTGAAGTTAGTGATAGTTTAGATGGTTGTATCTAGCAATACTAAAGTCTAAGAGGAATCTCTCCTCCCTTGGGGCACTTGGCTTTTCTCTACTCTCAGTTCCTATACCCTCCTATTGTGTGCACAGAGCTACACTGAACATAAAGGACATTGAGTAAACAGCAATAGTTTATCCAGAGCAAGATTTCAGGCGGTGGCAGGGATAGAACATGTACGACAGGCTGTGGAGATGGATGCAAAGGACTAACCCCACTGCCAGGGTCTTTTGACCATTTGTCATGTATCCTTTTCAAATCTCATCTAACAAAGCTGCAAGGAAGAAGTCAATGTATACTTCTTACACATTGCTTTTTATTCTGTATATTTGATTTACTTGCTTTAATTTTTCCTGTGGAATAGCAGACTATCATTGAAAAAAAAAAAAAAAACTCAAGGCAATCGAGACCAAAACACACATGGCATAAGCGCAGTTTTACCTCTGCTGGCAGAATGTAGTTAAACTAGAAACCACCTAGTCTGTCTGAAATTTTGTTTCTTCATTTGATGAGAAATAAAAACTGGCACCTACATCATATCTTGGATGTAGATACAGAAAGGTTCCATCAGCTTTTGATTAGCTTCCCCTTAGTTTCCCATTCACTTCCTCGTGAGGCAACTTGGACTTGTGACTTTGGTAATGATCTCCTTTACTCCTTGAACCTGAAACCTGCAGAATCCACTAGCTTCATGCCTATGAGAAATGATTCTCCTGTGTGGTTTTACTCACTCTCTGAGGTCACAGTGCAAGGAGCTTAAACAATAGAAGACTTGAGCAGAAGAGATGTATTAGAAGTTAACCCCATAATTATTCTTATATTAGGAACCAAGTTTGGTTCCCTATGTCCATACTGGATGGCTCACAACTGTCTAAGACTCCAACCTCAGAGGCTCTGAGGTTGTATTCTGGTTACCTGCATTCATATGTATGTATACTCACACAGAGATACACATAGCTTAAAACTAAACTCACATCTTTTAAGAGAAAATAGAAAGCTTGCAAGTCACTTAGAAATGCCAGTTTTCTTTGTTTTTTGTTTGTTTGGTTGGTTCGTTCATTCTTTTTTTTTTATTACAGCCTGACATATACAAACTAGAGATGAGAGACCTGTAGGAGTGTGGTAATCAAGGCAGGCAATTTCCCTGTGAAAGTGGAGTTGATGCCGGAAGTCTTCGAGCAGCTCCAACTTCACCAGCACTCTGGTGCATGGCAAACTCTGTTTTCCTGTACACAGTTGGAGCCGAGAATAAATATGCATCAGCCATTTGACTTCACTGACGAGGAAGAAAAATATTCCTCCCCTGGCCAGTACTCTGTTTTCTACTTACTTACTCTGTGTTTAAAGGAAACAAGGGATTTCTTTACAAGAACTGCTTTATAGAAGAAAGTAAAATATAAGGAACCTTAGGGATGTGTCTGAGACAGATGTTGCCCAGGTCTAGCTTGGTGGACTTGTGGGTGTCTTGGGATAATTGGAGAACCATGGATGAGTCAGAAGCGGACACATCACCAAAGCCTACTACAGCCAGAGTGAAAATTCATGCAAGTTGTGTTCCTGAAGCTGCTTGTCTAATCAGCAGACAACTCCATCGAAGTCTCCTCCTCTAGCACTCCCATATTTCCTCAATAATGTTGGGGAGGGGTCTTTTGAATCTTATTCCTATGTCTTGGAAGTTCCATGAATCTCCTGAAAAATAGCCACAAGCCAGGGCCCAAGTCCCTAGGAAAATGTTATGCTTGTGTTTGTTCAGCATGATCCTTACAGTGCACAATGCCTTAATTAAATTTTTATTGCTGTGATAAAACACCATCACCAAGGCAAAAAAAGGGGGGGAGGATTCAACTTAAGCTTAAAGCTTCAGAGGGTGACTCCATGACGGTGGAACTGAGAGCTTACTTACATCTTAATTCACAAGTTGGAGGCAGAAAGATTTAATTAGAAATGACTGAGGCTTTTGAAATTTCAGAGCTGGCCCTTGGTGACAAACCTCCTCCAACAAAGTGACACCTCCTAATCCTTCTCAAACAGTTCCACCAACTGAGGAACTTCGTTCACATGCATGAGCCTACGGGATCATTGCTATTAAAACTAACACATCTGAGTTCATTCCACCATTAGGTTCCAATTTTGATGTTTCCTTTCTAAAATATATTCACGATTAACATACCCTGGCACTGTTGATATTTTGATTCCTTATTTGAATTTTAGTAGCTGAGTCCATTAACTACTGACGTGTCAGGTTTGTCTTAGTTAGGGTTTCTAGTGCTATGAAGAGACACTATGACCACAGCAACTTTTTTCAAGGAAAATATTCAACTAGGAATGGCTTACAGTTCAGAGGATTTTAGTCCATTCTCATCATGGCAGTAAGTATGGTGCTGAAGAATTCTATTCCAGACCTGAAGGAAGCAGCAAGAGACTGACCTGGAATGAGCATCAGAGACTTTAACATCTGCCCCCAGTGTTACACACTTCCTCTAAGAGTACCACACCCACTCCAACAAGGACACACCTCCTAATAGTGCTACTCTCTACGAGCCTATGGGGACCATTTTCTTTCAAACCACCACATGGTTTATCAAGTAAGAGAAACAAGGGTTCACTGAAATGTGAAATAGAGTGTGTGTATGTGTGTGTGTGTGTGTGTGTGTGTGTGTGTGTGTGTGTGTGTACTTGTGTATATGTGTGCTTATGCATATACGTTGAAGAATATACTTTACAGTTCTGATCTTCAGAGGGTACAAATCAGACAAAGCGCTCTGTGATGATAATGTTTAGAGAGCCTCTTAATCAGTCCCCTTTGTTCTATCCTGACACAATGAATGGGAGACAAACTGAGAAGAAAGAGATGTCCCCTGTGGATTCTTCTCTAATCACTGAACTTCTCAAAGTAGAAAAGATGATGAAATTATTTTTTTATTTATTTTTGTCTCTTTCTTTCAACCTCTGCCTCTGAAGAAATATTGTCCTTAGGGGTCAAGCTGTAAAAGAAAAAAATGGCTTGTTTCAAGTCGTGGAGACTATTTGGGTTTTTAATTTCTTAAATTCTGCTAATGTTTTCAAGGCTTTGAAGAAACAGACTCACATTCTTTCTGACCCTTTGGCAGGTGAAATAGCCCCCTGCAATGAAAGGCAGAACAGTGCCCTGCCAGTTTCTTCCCTATCTGACTATTCTATGTTGTGGGAAAACAGCCTAAGACTTCAGGCAAATAAGAATGGGTTTTATGTGGCTTCTTCTTTCTTCCTTGAAATGCTTTCTATCTTGTTCAGATTTAAAATGATCCTGGGGAGTTGTCTTCAGTGCTGGGGACTGAACCCAGTATCTTCACTTTTCTTGGCAAGTATTATACCACTGAGCAAAATCCTTGACCCTTCCTCTAAAAATTTTAAATGTACAGAAATCTTTCCCTGTTTCCTCTCTAAGTAGAATTAGATATTCTAACCTAGTTGTTCTGCTGACAACCTACAATCAGCATGTATTTCAAGCTTCTCTTGGTTGCAGTGTATAGTGAAGGTTGAGAATGCCCTGCAGGCAGAAGTGAGCAGTGGCTGAAGACCTGGGCAGCTGCCCTAGACACTCTCTCCCTCTCTATCGGGACTTTGGACAGAACAGGTCAATCTTCTTATTGCCTTTTGCTGTTGTACTAGCTTTGCTTTTTTTGTTTGTTTGTTTTTTAAGAAATAGAAATTGTCACTGCTTCTTTGAAAGATCCATTTGTACACCACAGTTCTAATGCATGAAGTCAACATCTTAGTCCAGTCAGACTGGTTCCTGTCCGTGACTCAAAGGAAATGTCTCAAATCGAAGGAAGAGTATAGATAAGGAGTGGGGTGATGGTTCTATTGTTTCCTGGAATCTTAAAGACAGCAAGGCATTTCCATCTTCAGTATTGCTGAGTGATTTGCGGAAAGCCCTTTGGAAAACTCAAGATTACTAACAGTACAGAAGACTCTTTAACCCTCCTGAAAATTCTGGGAGTCTAGACAACAAAGATACAAAGAGAGTCCCATGGTGGTCGTATCAGAAAATGAGCTGGGCTGGGGTCATTTGGTGGAACACTGCCCTGATTGTGGTGCATGCCTGTCATCCCAGTGCTGAAAAGGGTTAGAAGGTCAAGGCCAGCCTGTGAACTTCTGTGAGACCCCCGTCTCAATGAAACAGTAATCAAAGAAGTGGTTGAAGTCATAGTCCTAGCAAAGTGGAATGGAGCTAATTTAAAAGAGAAAAAATGCCATTTAATTGTAGTCCAGAATATGTGAAGAACTCCTACAGTTTAACATCAAAAACACAAACAACCCAATATAAAATGGGCAGGGGACCTAATTTTGGAAACATGCATAACAAGATGGTTGGCATCACAAGAAAAAGCGAAACAATGTGAACAACAAAATAAAAAAGAAAGAAAATGAAAAGTCTTCAGAAGCCTCAAGACCACATGGCTAATACATGCAGGCTACTGTACCAATCTCCATCAAAATGAGAAAATGTCAGCCCCGTACCTGCTTATGTCTCTGCTTTTTAAAATGCAGCACATTGAAGATTACATGGATGGATGCTGTTGGATTGTATTGGTGTGAAGTACTTGTTCACTCTCAGGTTTACTCCTGTGCTCTGTGACTTGTGAGCCACAGAGCTGAGACAAGAGGTGGGTCCCGAGTTTACAACTCACCCGAATGAGCTTTACTTTAAGGTTAGAGACAGTTCTGTCATAATAACTGTAAAGATAAACAGTACCATATATTTGAAGGAATTTGCAAGCTTTTGATTTATTTCCTTGTCTCCTTCCTGTTCTTATAAATTTGTTTACCTCAACCACAAAAGCTCTGAAGCACAGAGAGAGCAAACAGCAACAGTAGATGTTTTTGTCAGCAATTATTTCATATGTAAATAGATTTACGGTTCATAGTACAAAGGTGAAGACTGACAAATGAGCTCTCACCTATCCAAAGAATGGTGTCTGTATGACACATTTATTTACTTATATTTGAGCAGAAGCTAAGAAACCCAGACTGACCTGAAAGTCCTATGTAGCCCACACTAAATTTAATTCTTAATCCTGCAACTTCAGCCCCCTCCCCACCCCCACTACTGGAATTATAGTGCATGTCACTATAAGGAGTCAAGGAAATTTATTTTATTTTTTAATTTAAAGTTATTTATGTGTGTGCACACGTGTGTGTGTGTGTGTGTGTGTGTGTGTGTGTGTCCCTATATGTCACATGTGTGTGGGTGCCTGCAGAAGATTCCCTGAAGCTGGAAAATTCTATGAAGCTGGGAATTAAACACGGGTCCTCTGGGAGATCAGGACACACTTCTGACCACCGAGCATCTCTCCTGATGTGTTGATATCCAAGAGATACAAACAGTAAGAAGATGAAGAAGTAGAAGTAGATTTTCCATGAAAACAGTAGCCAACGGAGCACCAGAGTCAGTGAAGTCATTGCTCTACCAAAGTGAGATGAAACCAAGCATTTAAAACACACACACACACACACACACACACACACACACACACACACACACACACAATCCCCTTCAATTACTAACCAGCATATAGAAAGAACTCCTACAGGTTAACATCAAAAGACAAACAGCCCAACAGAGAATGCGCAGGGGAATTAACTTTTTTAACACACATAAAAAAATGATCGGCATGATTAATCATCATTCGACATTCAATTCAAAACCATGGTGATGAACCACTCCCCAGTCACTAGTACCTCGGGGAAATCAGGGTCCTGATAAAGAGATGTAGCAAGGATTAAGCAGTGCTAAGTGACATGTTTGCTTTGAAAAACAGTTTGGCAGTTTCTCGAAAACTTAATTACAGAATGACCATGTGACTCAGTAAGTCTCCTCCAAGGTATAGTTCCAATAGAACTACAAAGGTCTAGACTCTGCTGGCATTGACGGTGGGCACTGCCAGGCCTAGACCCAATGGAAAATTACTAATTGCATACCGTACTACAGATGCACCTTGAAAACATTTGCTAAGAGTCAAATGTTGCATTTGCCACTAATACTAAGTACTGAGAACTGGCAAGTGTATGGAGAAAGACTGAACCCGGTAGAGGGTAACTGAGATGGAGGCTAGAAGCTCAATGGAATGTATTTGACTAACACATATGATGTCATCAGCTTGATTCCAGCACTACAAAAAAGGTGGTTATGGTGGTGGTGGAGGTCGTGGTGGTGGTGGTGGTGGTGATGATGATGGTGATGATGATGATGATATCAGAAGCCATGTTCATCAGGTTTCCACCATTAGCTGAAGAGTAGCTACTTACTCTACAGAGATTTTCTAGACCTAGCATGGAAAATGGTTGTGGCATCTGGTCTCATGGACAAAGCAGCTACTGGGTTCTAATCTCTCCAGTGTGAGACAGCTGTTACTGGACTGCCCAGACCATGTCCTGTAAGTCCTATATGTATTTTCTCCATTGGGTCTGTTCCCTTGGAGACCCTGACTGATACAGAAATGCAACAAAGAGGTGGAGATGTGGGGTCGATGATGATGAGTTATTTAATGCATGCAAAGTTTCTGTTTGTGTCGATGAAATAATTTTGGAACCAGAGGTAACAGCTGCCAGATTTTGTGACTAGAACCACTGTCACAGAACTGTACAATTAAACATGTTTAACATGACGAATTTGTTGTTGCACAGGTTTCTGCACTCATTATTGCAGTATTGTGGTTGAATGCAGAGTCTCCACACGCAAGGTAAACTTGCTGCCACTGACACCCACACCCTCTTTTATTTTTCATTCAGTTGTGAGACAGTCTCATTCAAGTGGCTCCAGTGAGACTTGAACTTGAGGTCTGCCTGCCTCAGTCTATCACATAGCTAGCTGGTTACAGGCTTGTCACATGGCAAGCTAGTTATAGACATATCAGTCCTCTAGCTGGTTACAGACATATTGAATATCGGGTTGCAGACCTATTATTTACGCAGCTGGGTCCCAGCCCTGAACCTGCAGGACTGGTTTATTTTATTACCATTTCAGAAGAACAGATGTAATCTCAAAAGACAGAAGCTGATGTTTTATCACTCTAAGTTGTTTCAACAACAACAAAAGCAAGGATTGCCATAGTGAAAAGCATGTAAGTCTCTGCGTGATCCTGTCAGGGAATCACTCTCTGAACACTACCCCCTTTTAACCACATTCTGTTCTCTAAACCAGTCACATATGAATGCTTTACTCATGCTTCTTAGGAGAATAAAATATGCAGCGCATGGCTAGCAGCTTCTGACACTCATGTCTGTTCCGAGAAAGACAAGTGGAACTTCCAGATAAGCTCTGCTTTGGGCCCACTGCACACACATTTCCAAGTGAATGGCCCGCCTCATCAGCCACTCCATTGAATTTTCAAGTGCTCAAAAGAAATGTGAAGTTTTAAAACATGAGTCACTTGGACGTGTGAATTCTTTCTTCCTTTCTTCAACCCCAGGACTCAATCCCTGGAGATGCTACCTTTTCTGTCTGCCCTGCCTTCCTCAGTGACCTCATCCAGTCTCATAGCTTGTAATTTCATCTGCACTTTAATGACTTCAGATTTCTACTCAGAACCCAAACCCACATCCTCACCCTCTGACTCATAAAACTTACCTGTCAGTATTTCAATTGAATTATCACACCCAATGCTGTGAATGGTCGTGTACTTTACATGGGTCAATTCATGTCATTCCAGTAGCAAGCTGTTCCCAGTAGATACTGCCACCTTACAAACGAGGAAACTGAGGAGAAATAAGATAGATAAACAGGCCTGTGACAAAGGGACTTAGACAGGGCTTCTGAACTCCAGAATATGTGCTTTAATTAGGGTGCCCTCCTGTCCTCTGCAAAGATGAACACCAAGCATTATGTTCAGCACAGGTTTTACTGTGGAACGTCTCTTACCTACTTGCCCTAATTCAATAAATATTTTGTCTTTCAGTTAACTACTTGAAAACACAACAATGTTCTGCATTTCTAGTCTCTTATAGCCAGTTCACCCCCACGTTTTTGTAAAATATTACTTGTTGAAATTTTCACACAAGTATGTAGTATACCTTGCTCATATTCATCCCTCAGTCCCTCCCTCCAGCTCTCCTATCCCTCAACAAATCCCTCATTTCTCTTCCAAGAAGAGGAGACTGGTGTTTTGTTATTATTGTTTTTATAACCCTTTAAATTTAATTAATGCTGCCTATGTGTACATGAGTGTATTTCTCCTGCTCTCAACAGCCATCAGCTGCCATTAGCTCCACAGCTAGGGATGCGAGTGGGCTGCACTGGGAACCACTCTTTCATACTGAGTCATGTGGAGAGCTCCTACGGATGACCCCAGCTTCTTTACCAGGCAGGTCATTTCACAACACTCCTGCTCCACATTTGACTCTTACCTTTGTACCTGCTCTTCTTCCAGAATGTTCCCCGAACTGTCAGGGGAATATTGATATCAATTTCCCATTGATACCTTAGCACTCATTAACTTGTTGTAGTTCCTGCATTAATTAGTACTCTCTGCAATAAGAACCTTTTCTAACCAAGGTTGGAAACATTACAAATTTGTGAACAGAGAAGCATAAATATTTAGAAAGGAACTTAATAACCTAACTGTTGACGCTAGCCATGGTTCTTCCTTTGGAGCAGGCCTCATATCCAATCAAGAGAGGGACTGGTTGCCCCCACGCCAACAGTCATGCCACTTCTGTAGCAGTGGGCACATCTTGCCTGGCAGGTGGGTATTGTAGCACACAGGACTCAGTGCTGGATAAGACCACTGTTGTCGTTTCTGCCCCAGCAGCCTACACACAGCCTTCCAGCAGGGTGAAAGCTGGCTGGCGAGCAAGGGAAGAATTTCCTGGGAGTTAAACACCTCTCTTTGTTCTGCAATCAAAATGTGTGCTGTCTTCAACAGCAGTGTCTCACCATCTAGTTACGGCCAGCCAAGAGCAATGGCCACCACTCATCTTGTTCTGGAGTTCTGCAGCCCCCTGACCAACAATTCATAAGGAGGCACTGAAATTTCCCTTTAATAACTCACAGGATACTTGTGTTCAAACTCCTTTATTTTGCTTTTCACAAGTTTATCAGCAAGTTTTTATTATTACGCCCAGTGCCTCTCTCAACTTCCACTGCTGTCTGATCTGCAATGTGATGACTTCTCTGTCCCTACAAGACTCCAGTCTTGCCCCTTTAGCCTGTTTCTACAGCAGCCCCTGCAGAGCCTCTTAAATATAAACCCTATTGGTTGACTCCCCCTGTTCAGAACTCAAAGCCTGTGCAACCCTGTTTAACACAAAGGGAACCCTGTCTTTATGCTTTTAGAATGAGATGTCAACCCAGCCCCTCCTCCTTCTCTCTCCATTCTTGTTTCATTGGCCTCCCTGGGGGTAATGGAGCATGAGGAAGACACTCCACCACTCTCCTTGCCTGTCTGTTGCTTTCCTGCATAGATCCTGGCTATTATATGTTGCTGTATATATAATTTCACTTCTCCATGCTGCAGTCTCGGCCCTGCATAGTCTGCACTTCTTGGGTTTTAAATCCTGTCTTTTTTTCCACATTGTGTTTATTCATTATTGGTTAATGATCCCTATTTTTTACTCTTGCACTGCAAGCTCCTTGAAGGCAGGAACTTTTAATGAACCTAAGACAACAAGGCTCTCACTCTTTCTCTCTCCCTCTCTCTCTTCCTCCATCCCTCCTTCCTTCCCTCCTCCCTCAAGTCCTAGATCTTCCCAGAAAGGAAATAGAGATTCCGAGCAGACAGGAACCCAGAGTACTATCAAAGGAGATGCCCAAGGAATCTGGCTTCTGTGTGTCTCTTATCTACTTGACACTACTCTGATGTCTTAAGAATGCTATTGATTCTTAGTCACTGTATCAGTCACCCAAAAATCACCCATTTTTGGATGACTGATACAAAGCAAAAATACATACATAATACCTAGAAAAAGCTGAGTAGGATTTTAATGCAACCCTAAAATGTAATGTTATCAATGTTCTCTAATGAACACACTTTCGGAATGAAAGAAATTGTTCAGGGACTCTACACAAGACGGAAGAAAGTGGTCAAATTCACTGCCTTTTTCTAGGTTAGCCTTAACTAACTTATTTTGGATTTTCTGAAAAATAGACACTGAATCTAAGATCTGGACTTTAAGATCTTGAGAGGAGGACCCCACAAGCACAGTGAATAGACTTGGGAGGAGAGACAAAAATGAAAGAAGACCCAAGAGTAATCCATCTGGAATGGGTAACTGGAAGCTAACTTGGCTGGCAAGGATGAGAAGATGGATGAAGCACCCCTCACAGCTACCTCCCTGACAGGTTAGAAAGAAGCCAGGCATTTTTTTTCATTTGTCTTTCCTCTGTTAAAGATAGGTACAGAAAATGCTCTAATGGACAGAGATAGGGCAAATATTCTTCCTGAGTAGTGTCTGACCAGAGGTAACCTCCAGGGAAGTTGTGGCATGTGGACCGGTCAGAAAAGAGAGTCACAGAGGCTGCCACCACCCAAATGTCCTTATACCACAAGTCTGTTTCCACTGTGAACCATAGATTTGCAAGGTTTTCAGACACACACACACATCCTCAGCGTCGTAGAAACTGTTAGTCTTTTGTGATGAGTTTGTTTTTATTTACAAAGCTTGTCTTGCTCATTTCTTCAGCAAATATTTGCAAAACCTCTTATTTGTGTCTTGTCAAAGACGGGAATGTAATGAGAAATGGAACAGCTACGCCTGAAAAATCCTGTTAGGAAGGAGTAACAATTTTCAGACTATGCACTGAAAATAAAATATCAGGACACATTGAATAGTTTTATGTAAATCGTATCTCAGCAGAGCTACTAAATAAACTTTAAAGCCTAGGAGAGTAGAGAATGCAATCTTGTCACTTCTATAGCTTAACATATCACAGCTCAGCACACTGAGAACACTTGTGTTTGGTTGATTAGTTCGTCACTTGATTGGTTGGTTGGTTGGTTGGTTGGTTGGTTGGTTGGTTGGTTGGTTGGTTGGTTGGTGGGTTGGTGGGTTGGTTGGTTGGTTGGTGGGTGGGTGGGTTGGTTGGTTGGTGGGTTGGTTGGTTGGTTGGTTGGTTGGTTGGTAGGTTGGTTGGGTTTGCTGTATTCCAGACAGGATCTGGATATATAGTTCTGCCTGTCTTGGAACTCACTACATAGACCAAGCTGCCATCAAACTCACAGAGAAACCACTGCTTCTGCCTCCTAAGTGCAGAGATTGAAGTAGTGTACCACTGGTAATCATGCTGTTTTAACACTGGCTAAAGGCTAAAAGAGGAACACAGAGTTATGAAAGGAAGCATGGCTTTAGGAGGTAGGGAAGGACTTTCAAAGCTTTGGGTGTACCAGAATTATCCAGAAAGATGGTGGAAAAAGCTGAGTTATTGCTCCCACCCTGGGTGAGAGACATAAATCCTCATTATAAAAAAAAAATAGATTTTTCCAGTGATTATGGCCCTGTTATTTGCGGCCCCCAAATCAAAGCCCACTGCCAGAAAGATCACAGCACAACTGACGACCATTCCAACCACTGTATGACGTAGCAAGCTACAACGTTGGCAAGTGAATGGTAAACATGGGCTTGTTTTGCACTATAGCATAAAAGGAGGAATTTGGAGTCATGGGTCGGTTTTAATACGATGAATGGGTAGAGAGCTGTGTTTTTAGCTGATGAAATTTCACTGGTTCATTTAACATTTGCATGCATTTCAGTATACGACACAATTAATGTCATAATAAACATGGATATATATTGAGAAAATGAGGTGGTTTTTTTTCCCCTCAAGTGTCCTTTAAGATGAAAAGCCAATCTAGGAACAAAAAACATTTTGTTTTAGGATTCCCTTAATTTAGAGAATTAAAAGTAAAAGCGAATCCACTGTTGTTGAAGAGTGCATGAGAAGGGAGAGTCATGATGGATGGGTCTGTGGAAAGAGTTAGGGCGGAATGGGAGGTTATCGATCAAAACACACAGTCACATACGAAATCCTCAGGATCCACTCTCAGAAACTTGTCCTAATAATATCTAGCCGTACGTCCTTGCCTCCAGTACTACTATATAATACTAGAAAATGTGTTTCAGAAAAGTCTATCGACAAAGAGAAACAAAATCAACTGAACAATTGCTTCATACCCAGGGGAACGGAAGTGGGAAGCCGGTGTTTAGTAACGGAAATAAGGATCCCCAAAGGACCAGTTGCTTGCGTCTTGAACATTAAAAGTCAAACACAAACAATGTTTGGCACGATCCCAAAGCAGTTTCTAAAGAATTGACCAGATTTTTTTTCTCACACATTCCTTTCAAGAAAGTGCTTTGTTACAGGAACTATTTCCAAGAATCTAGTCACAATGGTCACAAACACCGTTCGTTCGTTGGTCTAAGGGATTCTTGGCATTTGGAGAATCACGGGACTTTCTTACGTTAGAGGAATGCAGTCAGTGCTGGGTGCTGTGCGTGCCTGAGACTGCATGTGTCCAGGAAGTGAAGCTAGTCTCTTGGCATTTGTAAATTACCAGCACTGACCAAGCACCAGGCAGGGTGATTCTCTGCATTCTGTTCTGTGCAATCTCTTACAGTTATGGGATGCCATTGTTCAGCCTTCGGCAGTGAGCAACAACTGTTACGATTATAATAATCCTACTGAACACATGTGCTGTGCAATACCCTTTAAAAATCCTCTTTGTGCGTTGTGAGTTACACAGACTAGGGTTTCTGCCAGCTGGGTCCACTGCAGGCTGTTCTGGGTCATGGCTGAGCGCCAACTGACTTGATATCAGTTAGTGTGGTGTACTTTGATCGCCCCCTGGTGTTGAATCTGTGTAACAGCAACTGACATCTGACTAGTAGCTTTTAAGCAAATAAATGAAACTAAAAGATGAATGAATTGACCTGGGAAGCTGATCTTACAATATCTAAATTATTACATCAGTGTAGAGCAGGGGAGAGACGATGAGCAGACAAAAAGGATCTTGGGATCTTCTACAGCGGTATCACTTCCTTGCGATTTTGTAGTCTAAAGCTTCAAAATGTTTAGTCAGCTTTGAATTACTGTTAACACTCACCTCATCTCACAGCAGTATCGAGTTTGGGGCAGCATTTCAGACACAAACCCAACAGGATTCAGTGCTCAAGAGTCAATTTTAAGCAACACATCTGAATGTGTAGGATGGATACTTCCAGAACTCTCTGTGAGAACACTGTGCGGGGTATTGACAGCCATAATGGTCACACCTGCTTCTTTATGCTCATACCAGTGAAAGTATTAATGAGGAGATATGAATCTCATCTGTGCAATAAACTTTAGTCTGCAGACTGAAAGATACCGGTACTATGTATACAGGTTAAATTAAAAGTTTAGGTAAATACCCACCCTGAGTTTATCTCCAGCTACCAATGTCTGCTAACTTGGGCAGGTGGTGGCATAAGCCAGGAGCATCATGGCGCTGTCCTTGTGCGGATCCAGCTCTCAAATATCTTTGTTATAATGACTCTGTCTTCATGGTTTGTCTGTTACTCATGCTAATATGTCTATGCCCCCCCCCCCATTTTTTCTTTCTTTCTTTTTCTTTTATTGAAAATAGATTCTTTTCGAATACAATATATCCTGATTGTAGTTTCCCCTCCCTCCACTCCTCCAACTTTCCCACATCCCTTCCCCTCCAGAGCCACTCCATTTCTGGTTCTCATTAGGAAAGAACAGGCTTCTAAGAGATAACAACCAAACGTGACAAAAAAAGAAGAAGATAAAATTGAGCAAAAAAAATACTGACGCTGGACACAGCAACTCAACAGTAGGAGAAGAGTCTTGAGAGCAGGCAAGAGAGTCAGAGAGCCACTCGTTCTCACAGTCAGGAGTCCCTTTAAAATGGTAAGCTAATGCCTATGACATATATATAGAGGTGTAGACCTGTGTAGTAGGCTGTGTGCTTGCAGCTTCAGTCTCTGTGAGCTCACATATGCCTTGCTTAATTGATTCGGAGGGCCTTGATCTCCTGGTGTCCATCCTCTCTGGCTCTTACAATCTTTCTTCCTCCTCTCAAACAGGATTCCCTGTGATCCAAGGGGAGAAATTTGATAGAGACTTCCAAATTTTGACTCTCTCTCTCTCTCTTTCTCTCTCTCTCTCTCTCTCTCTCTCTCTCTCTCTCTCTCTCTCTCCCCCTCTCTCTCTCTCTCTTTGAATAATTTCTGGCTGTAGGTCTCTGTACCTGTTCCCATCTGCTGCTGGAGGAAGCCTCGCTGATAACTGGATAAGGCATTAATCTATGAATATAGCATGATATCATTAGGAATCATTTTATTGATTGTTTGGTAGACCAGTAGTGTTTGGTTTTGGCCTATGTCTCTGGGCTATCTTATCTCTGGTTCTTGGTTACCCAAGCAGTGCTGGGTGTGGTTCCTTCTCATGGAGTGGGCCTCAGATCCAATCAGACATTAGTTGGCTACAAGTTCTGTGCCACCATTGGTCTAGCATACTTTGTAGGCAAGACAAATGTAGGTCAAAGGTTTCTGAGACTGTGATGGTGTCCACCTTCTCTTTTGGTAGCCCACAGCGTATCTTCCCACACCAAGGAGAAAAAAAATGTAAGGATAAGGTCTCTGTGTAGTTATCAGCTTGACTTCTCCATGTTCAATGAGTTCTGTAGCTATTGTCCTCAACAATGAGGCCCTACTGTCATTGTCTCCGCAACAGTCTGGGTTTGGGGGGGCTTTGCATGGGATCCTCTTGACCATTCAATTGAATGCTTTCTAGCAGCACCACTGGAAGCCTCACCTGGCAACAACAGATGGCCAGTAGAGACTCGGTACCCCCCAGTACTAACAGACCTCATTAGGATCACCTTCATAGATTCCAGGAAGTTTCCACTGTGTTAGGTTTCCACACCACTCCCTAAATTTACCTTCACTTCCAGCTGTCTCTCCTTACACTCTCTCCCTGACTTCATTTCTTCACTACCTGATTCCCCCTCCCATTTCCATCTATCCTCAGTCTGCCCATTAAAATCTATCTATACTTCTCCTTTATCTCACTTTACCTAATCTCTTTGGGTCTTTGTAGGTTAGTTATTATTTACTTAATGGGTAATATCCCCTTATAAGTGAATACATACCATATTTATCTTTCTGGGTCTGGGTTATCTCACTCAGGATGATTTTTTTTCTAGCTCCATATATTTGCCTGTGAATTTCATTGTGATGTCATTTTTTTAAACAGCTGAGTGATTCGCCATCATGCAAATATACCACATCTTCTTTATTTATTCTTCTGTTGAGGGATAACAACTAGGTTGTTTCTAGTTTCTGGCTATCATAAATAAAGCTATAATGAACATGACTGAGCAAATGTCTTTGTGGTAGGATGAAGCATCCTTTAGGTATATGCCCAAAAATGTTACATCTGGGTCTTAAGGTAGATAGCTTCCCAACTTTCCAAGGAACTGCCATAATGTGGTGATTTTCTAACACTAGCACTCAGACAGTAGAGTCGCTAGAGGTTTTCAGACTTAACATGGTGGCTGTCCTTTCGCCTTGTTGTTGAGGTTTGTTTGCTCTTTTCCAGTTAAGTGCTCAGAGGCACACAGCCCAGGACACAGGATGTGGAATTCCAAAACGTGAGTGAAGAACCACTCGACAGATGAGTCCACAGCCTAAAGAAGCAGCAGCAGCAATTAGCTCTCCAAATACAATTTTCTCTTCATTATTAAAAAAACAACTAAGTTCTATGCTAAGATGTCATTTCCTCCCAATAATAGTGTTTTAAAAGCCCCTTTGAGCCATAAGCCTTGGCACATGAGACCCATGCTTAGTTATACTATTCTAATATAATTTTCAAATGCAAGTTTTTTTTACTTTGAAATAAACAACAAAAATTCCTCAAAGTCTATTTCTCAATATTGCCCTTTCATAGAGAGGGGGGAAAGCTAATAAATGCCTAGAAAATTGACTATAGCTATTTTCTAATAGTTTGGAGAGTTTATCAATTCACATATAAACCGGGATCCAATACCAGATAATATTCTTTCACAACAATGCCCAGAACCTAAAATTTGTCCTCTAGTAAACTACCATGCTCTGATCCTTTTTGGAAGCTAAACAAAAATATGTAGTGTACTCCGTGACTGTTTGAAGGATGTTAAAATAAGCTTTTAGAGACACCTAGAACCTGCGTACCCCTTACCAACAACCACCCTTGTTACAAGGTCTACAGTCTGCTAGTTGTTGGTCAGTAGAACAGAAAGAATGAAAACATACTCTCTTGGGGATCTTTGGGTTAGTTTAAGGGTCTAGAGCTGTAGCAGTAGAGTGGTGTTTCAGAGAAAGAGAGTAGTAAACTATGAAAGTGACCCCAGAGAAAGCCATGCAGCTGCAGGGCCCTCCACACCTGTATCGTCCCTTCACCAAGGCTCTCTCCTGAAAGTGATTATATACCACGACTCCCCAAGGAGCCTACTGTCTGGGTGGAGGAGGCTCAATCAAGCTTGCTGGTGACAGGAATTGTTTAGCTCATCCACTTCTCTCAAAGCTCCAGTTCAGATAGCTTTTATCCTCTAGGAGTTCATAAAATTATATTTAATGGAATCACGTTGATCTCCTCAAAAGCACCCAGCTCTCTTCTTCTCATCTGGGACTCCTTTAACATAGAGCAGATATGTAAGCCTGTGATTGTTTCAGTTCAAGTGGTGGGGAAAGCCTGGGCTTTGGGCACAAGCAGTCTGCATTAAGCCATGCAATCTGTCCAGAACTGCAAATTGCCCCACTGAGTGACATGTATAAATAAATCTCTGGGTGACTAAAAAGCACTGACAGAATCCATAATTGCCAGTTCCAGAAATGGAATCCATTTCATTTTGTATGAAATGCTTCCAAATTAATAAGATCAGCTAGGACCCAGTAGACAATAAACGCTGCGCCACTAACACAAAGCTTGTGGGCTGCGAATTTAGCAGCCGGCTCTCGTATTCTCCTCTAATGAGGAAATGGTTATGACTTTCTTTCAGATGTCATGTGCAGAGACTAATTCAGGGATTCAAGTGACTCATGCCACTGAGCTGTGCTCTAGTCATCTGTGCTTAGAACTGAACAAGGGAATAATTGGTGTGTTGCTTTCCTCTCGTGGTTAAACACGACCCTGCTGTAAGTTAATGAAAGTACAGCACCCCATTCACATTCACCAGGCAGCTTGCAGCAGAAAAGCTCCCCCTACAACAGCCAGGAGTCAGAACAAGTTAGCATCAAATATGTATCACTGGGGTCGCTTACAAGAGCAGTGAACTTTATTTTGTAATCCAGGAGCAGTCAGCTGCCGGCAAGCAGGGCAATATTGTCATGTCGAAGGCAGCAAATGAATGAAGTAGAAAAAGAGGATGATAAAAGACTCCACCTAGTATCTTTAGGTGGAGAGAGTATTTGTATCTTTTGGTTGAAGGACTGGACATAGCACCTGAAAAGGCTAAGCAGGCATTTCCCCACCCACAGCATACTAAACAGTGCCAGAGGCATTGATATTAAACGGAAGCTTGTATTTAATTTGGGACAATAAACACAGCACATAAGGCACCTAATTCTTCTAATACATTTATCTATTGAGGATCCTTCGGGGGTTTTGTTGATTTGACTGTACCCAGCAATGAATGAAATTCATGATTTCAATGAAATTCAATGCCATGAAACAGGCTCAGTCTGGATGGAGAAGTGTCTGCTGAGGTGGGGGGGAGACAGAGCAGACCAGCCTCAGCAAAAATCTAAGAAAGTGTTTCAGGGTTGCGGAGATGACTGAGAACTTAGGAGTGCTTGATGCACTTCCAGAAGACCCAAATTCAGTTCCCAGAGCCTACTTAGGCAGCTCACAACCACCTGGAAAACACACAAACACACACACATACACACACAGAATGTGTGTGCCTGAGTGGGCATATGTGTGTGTGTATATACATATGCTGGGGTTTTTGTTTTTTTTTTTTTTAATTCAAAGAAGAGGAAACAATAAACTGAGCTAAAGGACAATATTTTGAGAAGTTTGGGGGCAAAGTAAATATAGCCATAACAGGTTGGAGGTGGATTAAATAGACAGTTACTTTGAAAACAGTAAGTGAACGTGTCGACCACTAATGGGAATGACCAATAAAGGGGACTGAACTATATAAGAAAGAGAGGGTACGTGAAGCACTTACATGCAGTGAGCTCTCAGTCTCTGCTAGCAGAAAAGAGCAATCAATTGAGTAAAGCCCAAAGACCGCCTCCCACATGTCACACCTGTGGATGGTCTGCCCAACAGTCCTTCATCTCTGCCTACCTCTCCCTGAATAACATTAATTACACAGTGCTTGCTTTTAGGGCCTGCCCTAGCATTGCCATGGCTCTTTCTGGGTCATATTCTCAAACAAAGATGGGTGGAGAAAATAGCTGTCAGTGAGAAATCAAGGAGCCAGGAATAGACCAGAAGCCCTGTTGTTGTTGTTGTTGTTGTTGTTGTTGTTGTTGCTGTTGCTGCTGCTGCTGCTGCTGCTGCTGCTGCTGCTGCTGCTGTTGTTTTATTTACATCCCAAATGTTGCCCCCTCGCAGAGTTCTTCCCTTCATCTCTCCTCCCTTTGGCCTCAGAGAGGGTCCCCCGCCCCGCCAGGTATTCCCCCATCCTGATGCACCAAGTCTCTACAGGATTAGGCCCATCCTCTCCCACTGAAGCCAGACAAGGCAGTCAGTTCTCTGCTACATAGGTGCTGGGGGCCTCAAACCAGCCCAGGTGTGCTTTTTGGGTGGTGGCTCAGTCTCTAGAAGCTCCCAGGGGTCCAGATTACTTGACACTGTTGGTTTTTCTATGGAGTTGCCACCCCCTTCGGCTCCTTCAGTCCTTTCCCTTACTCTTCCATAGCGATTTCCAACCTCAGTCCACTGCTTGGCTGTGATCACGTCTTGGCTCAGTCAGCTGCTTGTACAGCCTCCTAGAGGGCAGCCAAGCTAGGCTTCTGTCTGCAAGCACAACATAGCATCAGTAATAGTGTCAGGAATTGGTGCCCACCCATGGGATGGATCCCAAGCCATGTCATGAACCAGGTGCTTTCCTGAAGCACCACACACCTCAACTATCATGCCACATGGAGCTCTGCCTGCTCAAACTCCTAAACTCTAAATCCTGATTTTTTTATTTTTAATGTTTTAAAATATTTTTTATTTATGTGTGTGTCACATGATTGCAGATGCCCACAGAAGCGAGAAGAAAGCATTAGAACCATGGAGCTGGAGTTACATGATGTGAGAAATGAGACATGGGTATTTTGAAACCAAACTTCCATCCTTTGGAAGAATGATACAGGCTCTAAACTACTGGGCAGTCTCTCCAGTGCCTTGAATCTCTTCAGTCCAGCCATTCTGCAGCTCCTACATGTCT
>JANHMN010000006.1:85852598-85865439 GCA_030674055.1 Rhabdomys pumilio | reverse complement strand
GACCTTAACATGAAAATTAAATCAAAGTATTCCAGACAAGCTCAATCATCTCAGCTACTTTGTTTGGTACAAGAAGCACTTCTAGTCAAAGCAAGCTTCAATGTCAACAGTCTGATAAAAACAGCATTCAAATTAGAGACCCAGAACTTTGAAACATGGTACATTTGGGATATTCTTTTCTTGTGCAGCAAAGGAAACCAAGTGAGTGAAGAAGCATCCCACTTAGAGAGAGTAAATCATCACTGCTTGGACATCTAATGAAGGATTCATGTATAGAATATGGGAGGAACTTTAAAATCTAAAAGTCAAAGAAACAAACAGTTCTGTTTATTAGAAATCAACTTGGGACACCACAAATGAAGCAATGTGATTTCGCTCTGATGGCTCATCCTTTTCTTACCACTTTGAGTGATCCTGCATTTTGGTATCTTTTCAGTATAAGAAGAACACCAAGGAAGCCAGACACAGCCTTCCCTGTGACCTCTTGGCTTATTATGCCCAGGTTGGTAATGAAAGAAACTTCTAACTCTATGAGAATAGTGAACACCGGCACAGTGAGAAGGCATGCATACTTCCTTTTGGAGAAGATAACAGATTGACCCATACTCCTCCATACAAATGAAAATTTTAGTGGTACAAATGTAAAATTTGTATTATAAAATTTTATAACTTAATTAAATTTTAATTTTCTAAATTACACAACAAACTAGGAAGAAATGAGCCTTGATAAATGCAAATATCTATTCAGGTTTACTTTTGAATTTTCTTATTACTCACTAAAATAGTTTCTCTGGGATATATAAAATATTATGTTATTATTATTGGTTGTTTATAATTAGTGAGACTCTAGATGTTGATCTTCATGATGAAGCTAAAGATACATACGGTTGGTGACTCAATTTGTGATGAGAAAACCTGGACTCAAGAGACTGAATAAATTGTCCAAGGCCGGGCTGGGAGTTAAGACCAGGATATACACATTCAAAGCCTAGCATCTTTGATCTCTGTATCCTTCTGCCAGAACTAACCCTGGACAAATAAACTTAACTGAGTGAGTAAGTGAATGAGTGAATAACTCAACGAGATGGTGATGAACAATTTCGACACACTGATTCTGTTTTTCCTTGATACAATCCTTCTGCAAGTCTGATATTGTAAATATTTATTTTCCTGTTACACACTTTTCTGCGTGAAACTGTTCCAAGAGGATTCTGACGCAGCCCAATTCATCCATAATAGAACTGATTCTCATTAATACAATCAGCTAGACTGAGGATCCAGGTTTTTAGAGGGCCACAGAGATGCCAGGTAAGGATCACTTCCTGGTTGTAAAGACAGAAGTCTGGAAATTTCCTGGCAAAAGTACGATGACCTCAACATTCCAGCTTTGTCTACCAGTCACTTCTCCTTTTATTCAAATTACCTTTGTTGGATTTTCTGTGCAGTTTTCTATTATTTGTGCCAACAGAAAACCCTCTAAACAGTGTGAGCAAATGTCTACAGCCTCCCAAGGCCTCAGTTTGAGAGTGAGATTTACATTTTCTTGAGGAAAGAAACCAAACTGAGCCAAAATTTTGTATATATTTTTCCAATTATTTTATGTAACAGAAATGATTGGAAATTTTCTTCTACCCGTGGGCCTAAAATAACTCAGTTTCTGTATGGCTTGTGTACTCTCTTGGATAATGAAGTTTAAAGTTTGAACATTCTCTCTGTGGACACTGGTAGATATAGGTCAAAGGTCATATGCTTGACCAACAGGCATGAATAGTTTTTACTCTTTCTTAAACATATGAAATATGTTTAAATAGTAGTAATTCCTACCCCCTACCTTCTATCTCTTCTTTTAAATAATTTATACTGAGTCATGTAGCTTGTAATTTAGAAAAAAAAAAATGCTTTCTCTAGCTAGATGTTGGCAACGGTGGTATAATCCAGTCCCCATGGCTAGCTTCAACAAGCTGCTCTCATCTCTTGTCTGTTCTTTGCTGAATGCAACAGCCCATATTCCATCATCTATCCACCCTAGTGTCAGGCTCTGCCAATGGCTGTCCTGCAGCTGCACTCTCTCACTTGCCAACCTGAATTGTTGTAAATAGAGAACACCAGACAATCTTAATATTTAAAAATCAACCAGATGACACAACTACTGGACATGGAATTTATTGTCCTAAACTCATAATCTATTCTATGTTGGAACGCTTCTGGTGGTGGAGGCTGCCACTGGGTCTAACATCTCCCCAGCCTACATTCTGCATGTCCTCTCTCTCCACCACCTTACTGAAAAACCCCTTTTTCTTGTTTTCATATCTGCTTGCTCTCTTGAACCACAAAAAACCACCTCCTTATCTTTACCCAGCGATTGGTTTCTTGTCATCTTTATTAGCCAATCAAATAATTAGGGGAAATCCCCCTACAGAGTTGAGGTTCATCTCTGCAGCAAAAGAAAGGGGATCCAGGAGGTTAGAATGAATGTTATCTTACTTATATTGCCCTGGCCTGGGGTATACATGTAAACAATCACTCTACAAACCATCTGCATTGTTCCTGATATGGCTATGAACAATGTCCTTGGAGATGCTTCATGGGTGCCTTGCTATGGCATGTATCAAACTAAATAATAAGGGATTATTTGCCACAGCTACCCCGTATGTTCTTATAGAGATGCAGTCCCTCACCTTCCTTGTTCCAGATCATCCTAAAATGACAAGGTAGCCTCTTTAGTACTAATTTATGCAATGAGCTGATGCAGTTGGTCTACTGTGCATCGTGAACTGTGGGACCTTGACCAAGTATCTTAGTTAACTTCTTTACTGCTCATAAAATTACCTGACAAAGCAGCTTAAGAGAGAAAATATTTCCATTGGCTTACAGTTCTAGATAGATGCAGTCCATCATAGAAGACATGGCAACAGGCCAGGAGACTATGGTGCTGGGAAATGAAGGCTGGCTGGTCACATTACATCTTCACTTGGAAAGCAGTACACGAAGAGTGCATAGCGCTCCTTAGCTCTCTTCCTCCATTTGTATAGACCAGGATCCCAATGATGTCGTGGGCAAATAGTGCACTTCAATTAATACTATAAAGATAATTTTCCGTAGGTATGTCAGAGGCCTATCTCTCAAGTGACTATAGACCCTTTCAAGGTGGCAACACTGTCACACCAAGGCCAGGTTCTTGACCATAACATGAGAACAAAAATATTGAACATTTCTTGGGGCTGTTTTGAAAGCTGCATGCAGTGTACCACAGGGAACGTGTAGGTTTCAGATCAAACAGTAGATGTCAGCAGTTTTGACTGCCATTACTATTATCATCACAGCTGCCATCTGGTTGTCCATAAAGCACACTATGGTCTTGTCAAACCTCTAGGAAAGATAAATGGAAATGTTGATGAGGTGAAAGAGGTCTGGTATATTATACTCCTGCATACTTCATCTTAAGATGAGAAAACTAGTGGCAAAGGGATGATACGGAATGGTAAAAGTCTCATAGCTCATTATAGACTAACTACAGAGGAAGAAATCCTCTGCTTCCTAGGACAGTGTACTTTTCAGTGCACCAAACGTTTGACTACATTTCCATGAGACCAGCAGGCTTCAGCTATCCAATCTTCAATCATGAGCAATTTCAATCAGGTCTATGCATCAAGGCAATTATAATCAGCTACTAGAAAACAAAATTCTGATTGATCAACTCATTGTGTCTTCTTCTCCTTAGCATGAGATAAATGAGACAGTTTTGATTCATGAATTCACACCAGTAGACGGTAAAGGGGCCTCTTGTCACTAAAGAAGGGATATTAGTGCTGTCTAGTCCTGCTCTGTATCAATTGATGGGGCCCCTCTCTCTGGACTCTGCCTCCAAGAGTACTAAAGCCATAAACAGTGAACAAATCTCTCACCCTTAGAATTGAGTTATTCAGAGTTGTAAGCTAAAGCTTCCCCTTGATGGCTCCTTTTAAGTCTCCACTCCTTTTCCTAACTCTTGATAGTCCCGTAGCTCTCTCAGTAACAAACAGTCTTATCTAACCCATTGGAGATAATTGAAAACAGCTTCCTAGACAGGGTCTTGTTATCCTCATATGATATTTTCAGGATATTTCTTCTCTTATGACATTTTATCAAAGAATTATGAGGTTCCTCTAGTCAGTGATATTAAGGAAAATATTTAAAAGCCTACATTTTTCATTCAAATATCCAGTCCCTACGTCCACAAAATGAATGTTAGTATATTAATATTCATCTGTGGTTTCTAGTTGAAAATTTCTAACTAGAAATTTCCCTCAAAGCTGGATATAAATATTCTATATGTTCTCTGCAAGCTTACATGTGACAATTGGAAAATTAACTTTGGACTGAGCCATAAAGAAGGTTAATGAATTTCAAAGGATTAATTAATTTTTTTTAACCATCAGGCAATTAAATTACAAGTTCATAAAGGCAATTAGGACAAACCCAAATATTTCAAAATTTTAAGATACTAATAAGTGTTCTCTGATTGATAAAAATAATCTCACAAGAGATCATATTGTTGGGGGTTGGCAATGTAGCCCAATGGTTAAAAGCACTTACCAAGATGCTCACAACTGACTATAACTTTGGCTCCAGGGGAATCCAGCTCGCTCTTCTGAGATCTTCAGGCACTGCACTTATACACACACACATAATCTCACAGACCGAGTCTCATACACACACATTAAAAAAAATAAAACCTTTCTAAAAAGCTGCTTGTTAGGTTGACTTTGTTACAGCATTGAGTAATCATCAATATATATCTGTTATCTGTTTGACATGTAAGTTCTGAAAATTAGGCATCAAATTTGACACTATGATGACAATTGCTCTTTAAAGGTGTGTCATTGTTTTATTTACACATGTTAAAACCACTTTTTTAATACCTAGATGCTTTAGTTAGGGTTTTATTGTTCTGAAGAGACACCATGACCATGACAACTCTTTAAAGGCAAACATTTAATTGGGGTTTGCTTAAGTTCAAAGGTTCAGTGCATTATCATTATGATGGGAAGCATGGCAGCATATAGACAGACTTGGTGCTGGAGGAGCCAAGAGTTCTACATCTTGATCTGAAGACAGCCAGACAATGACTCTAATTCCATATTGGGTAGAGCTTGAGCAATAGGAGACCTCAAAGTCCATCCCAACAATGATACACTTCCTCCAATAAGGCCATACCTACTCCAACAAGGTCACAACTCCTAAGAATGCCACTCTTCATGGACCAAGCATTCAAATATATGGGTCTGTGGGGGCCAAACCTATTCAAACCACCACACTAGAGTTTTAAATTGTGTTATCAACCTTGAAATTATATTTTCCCATATGAAATGATCCTCTTTGTTTTATTTTTTATTTTATTTTATTTTTTATTGGATATTATATTTACATTTCAGATTTTATCCCCTTACACCATTCCCCCCACCCACCCAGGAACCCCCTATTCCATCCCCCCTCCTCCTGCTTCTATGAGGATTAACCTCACCTACCCCCTCACTCCCACCTCCCCACTCTCGAATCCCCCCCACTCAGTGTTCAGAATTCATGGGACCAAGGATCTCCTCTCCCACCTATGCCTTATAAGGACATCCTCTCCTACATATACAGCTGGAGTCATGGGTCCTTCCATATGTGCTCCCAGGCTGGTGGTTTAGACCCTGAGGAGCTTTGGTTGGTTGGTATTGTTGCTCTCTTCATAGGGCCACAAACCCTTTCAGCTTGTTCAGTCTTCTCTCTAACTCCTCCATTGGGAAACCCTTGATCAGATCAATGGTTAGCTGTGAGGATCTGGCTCTTAATATGTTAGACTCTGGCAGACCTCTAAGGAGACAACTATATCATGCTCCTGTCAGCATGTACTTCCTGACATCCACATCAGTGTATAACTTTGGTACATGGAATGGATACCCAGGTGGGAATGGTCTCTAGACAACCCCTCCTTCAGTATCTGTCCCACACTTTGTCTCCATATTTGCTTGCTTGAGTATTTTGTTATTCCTTCTAAGTAGGACCGAGGCACCCACACTTGGTCTTCCTTCTTCATGAGCTTCATGTGGTCTGTGAGTTGAGTCTTCACTATTCCAAGCTTTTGGGCTAACATCCACTTATCAGTGAGTAAATAACATGTGTTTTCTTTTGTGATTGGGTTAACTCACTCAGGATGATATTTTCTAGTTCCATCCATTTACATAAGAATTTCTCAAATTCATTATTTTTAATAGCTAGGTAATACTCAATTGTGTAGATGTACCACATTTTTTGTATCCATTCCTCTGTTGAAGGACATCTGAGTTCTGTCGAGCTTCTAGCTATTATAAATAAGGCTGCTATGAACATAGTGGAGCATATGTCCTTGTTATATGTTGGAGCATCTTCTGGGTATATGCCCAAAAGTGGTATAGCTGGGTCCTCAGATAATGCTATGTCCAATTTTCCAAGGAACTGCCGGAATAATTTCCAGAGTGGTTGTACCAGCTTGCAATCCCACCAACAATGGAAGAGTGTGCCTCTTTCTCCATATCCTCACCAGCATCTAACTATCACCTGAGTTTTTGATCTTAGCCATTCCAATTGATGTGAGATGGTATCTCAGGGTTGTTTTGATTTGCATTTCCCTGATGACTAAGAATGTTGAGAATTTCTTAAGGTGCTTCCTGGCCATTCGAATTTCCTCAATTAAAGAGTTCTTTGTTTAACTCTGTACCCCATTTTTAATAGGGTTATTTGGTTGTCTGGAGTATAATTCCTTGAATACTTTGTATATATTGGATATTAGCCCTCTATCAGATGTAGGATTGGTAAAGATCTTTTCCCAATCTGTTGGTTGCCATTTTGTCTTATGGACAATGTCCTTTGCCTTACAGAAGCTTTGCAATTTTATGAGGTCCCATTTGTTAATTCTTGATCTTAGAGCATAAGCCATTGGTGTTCTGTTCAGGAACCTTTCCCCTGTGCCTAGGAATTTGAGGGTCTTCCCCAACTTCTCTTCTATTAGTTTCAATATATATGGTTTTATGTGAAGGTCCTTTATCCACTTGAACTTGAGTTTGTACAAGGAGGTAAGAATGGATTGATTTGCATCCCTCTACATGCTGACCTCCAGTTGAACCAGCACCATTTGCTGAAAATGCTGTCCTTTTTCCACTGGATGGTTTTAGCTTCTTTGTCAAAGATCAAGTGGCTATAGGTGTGTGGGTTCATTTCTAGATCTTCATTTCTATTCCATTGATCTTCCTGCCTGTCTCTGTACCAATACCATGCAGTTTTTATCACTATTGCTCTGTAGTACAGTTTGAGGTCAGGGATGGTGATTCTTCCAGAAGTTCTTTTATTGTTGGGAATAGTTCTCACTATCCTGGGTTTTTTGTTATCCCAAATAAATTTGAGAATTGCTCTTTCTATCTCTATGAAGAATTGCTTTGGAATTTTGATGGGGATTGCACTGAATCTGTAGATTGCTTTTGGAAAGATGGCCATTTTTACTAAATTAATCCTGCCAATCCAGGAGCATGGGAGATCTTTCCATCTTCTGAGATCTTCTATTTTTTTCTTCAGAAACTTTTGTCATACAGATCTTTTACTTGCTTGGTTAGATTCACTCCAAAGTATTTTATGGTATTTGTGACTATTGTGAAGGGTGTAATTTTCCTAATTTCTTTCTCATCTTGTTTATCCTTTGAGTAGAGGAAGGCTGCTGATTTATTTGAGTTGATTTTATATCCAGCCACTTTGCTGAAGTTGTTTACTAGGTTTAGGAGTTCTCTGGTGGAAGTTTTAGGGTCACTTAAGTGATCATATCATCTGCAAATAGTGAAATTTTGACTTCTACCTTTCCTATTTGTATCCCTTTGACTTCCTTTTGTTGTCTAATTGCTCTAGCTAGGACTTCTAGTACTATATTGAATAGGTAGGGTGAAAGTGGGCAACCTTGTCTAGTCCCTGATCTTAGTAGTATTGCTTCAAGTTTCTCTCCATTTAGTTTGATGTTGGCTACTGGCTTGCTGTATATTGGTTTTACTATGTTTGGGTATGGACCTTGAATTCCTGATCTTTCCAAGACTTTTAACATGAAGGGATGTTGAATTTTGTCAAATGCTTTCTCAGTATCTAGTGAGATGATCATGTGGGTATTTTTCTTTGAGTTTGTTTATATAGTGGATTACATTGATGGATTTCCAAATATTAAACCATCCTTGCATTCCTGGGATGAAGCTTACTTGATTATGATGGATGATTGTTTTGATGTGTTCTTGGATTTGGCTTGCGAGAATTTGATTTAGTATTTTTGCATCAATATTCATAAGAGAGATTGGTCAGAAGTTCTCTTTCTTTGTGGAGTCTTTGTGAGGTCTAGGTATAAGCGTGACTATAGCTTCATAGAATGAATTGGGTAGTGTTCCTTCTGTTTCTATTTTGTGGAATAGTTTGAAGAGAATTGGTATTATATTTAGATGCACTAAAACCATCTGTCCCGGAATTTTTTTAGTGGGGAGAATTTCAATGATTGCTTCTATTTCTTTAGGGGTTATGGACTGTTCCGATGGTTTATCTGCTCCTGATTTAATTTTGGTACCTGGTATCTGTCTAGAAAATTGTCCATTTCATCCAGATTTTCCAATTTTGTTGAATATAGCCCTTTGTAGTAAGAGCTGGTGATTTTTTTTTAATTTCCTCAGTTTCTGTTGTTATGTCTCCCTTTTCAGTTCTGATTTTATTTTTTTGGATATTGTCTCTGTGCCCTTTGGTTAGTCTGGCTAAGGGTTTATCTATCTTGTTGATTTTCTCAAAGAACCAGCTCCTGGTTTTGTTGATATTTTTTATAGTTCTTTTTATTTCTACTTGGTTGATTTCAGCCCTGAGTTTGATTATTTCCTGCCATCTACTCCTCTTGAGTGTATTTGCTGCTTTTTGTTCTAGAGCTTTCAGGTGTGCCGTCAAGTTGTTAGTGTATGCTATCTCCAGTTTCTTATGTAGGCACTTAGAGCTATGAGTTTTCCTCTTAGCACTGCTTTCATGGAGTCCCACAAATCTGATGTTTTGATTATTATGTGATGGGAGGTATTTCTTTTCTGGTCTAGTCTATTTGGAGTTCTGAAGGCTTCTTGTATATTCATGGACATCTCTTTCTTTAGGTTAGGGAAATTTTACTCTATAATTTTGTTGAAGGTATTTACAGGCCCTTTAAGTTGGGAATCTTCACCCTCATCTATACCTATTATCCATAGGTTTGGCCTTTTCATTGTTTCCTGGACTTCCTAGATATTTTGGGTTAGGAGCTTTTTGCATTTTGCATTTTCTTTGACAGTTGTGTCAATGTTTTCCACGGTATTTTCTGCACATGAGATTCTCTCTACTATCTCTTGTATTCTGTTGGTGATGCTTGTGTCTATGACTCCTGACTTTTTTTCTAGGATTTCTATATCCAGGATAGTCTCACTTTGAGATTTCTTTATTGTTTCTACTTCCATTTTTAGATCCTGAATGGTTTTGTTTAATTCCTTCACCTGTCTGGTTGTGTTTTCTTGCAATTTTTTAAGGGATTTTTGTGTTTCCACTTTAAGGACTTCTACCTGTTTACCTGGTTCTCCTGTACTTCTTTAAGAGAGTTATTTATGTCCTTCTTAAAGTCCTCTATCATCATCATGAGAAGTGATTTTAATTTTGAATCCTACCTTTTCAGTGTGATGGGGTATCCATGGCTTGCTATGGTGGGAGAACTGGGTTCTGATGATGCCAAGTAACTGGTTTCTGTTGCTTATGTTCTTTTTTTTATAAATTATTTTTTATTGGATATTTTATTTACATTTCAGATGCCATTTCCTTCCCCTATTTCCCCTCCCTAGAAAACCCCTATCCCATGTCTCCTTTTCCTTTTTGCTTTTATACATTATTTTTAATGTTAACCAAAGGCTTTATAAGTTTGGTAATGCTCAATATCAATCAGAAGTGTAACCTAATACCCAACCGAGATATATCAACTATCTTTGACTGGCAGAGACCTGTGAACATCTGCCTCCATGTCTGTCCTCACTCTCTCTTTCTCTCTCTCTCATCACCTAGCTCCTCCTCTCTTTCTTCTCCTCCCCTCCTTACTCCTCCTCTTCCTCTCCATACTCCTCCCACCTTAGCTGCTCCTACATATCATCCTTCCTGTTAAATAAAACTTGCTTATATTCTTGTGCTTGTTTTTCGCCATCTGGTTAACTCTAGTGCTACCGGCACTCACTGTCTCTGACTGGAGCCTGTCTTTCCAGTTATCCTGCTTGTGTCAGAACTCTTTAGAGTCCAGATGTCTCTGTGATCCTGTGATCCTGTGATCCTGTGATCCTGTAATCCTGTGATCCTGTGATCCTGTGATCCGGTGATCCTGTGATCCTGTGATTTTGAGCTCCAGCTGCTCTGATTGCAGTGGCTCCTCTAGAATGTCTCAGGATATGGTGTTTCCATAGTTGCAGACCACCTGCTCTGGATGCAGTGTCTCCTCTGATGTCTCAGTATATGGTGTCTTCACAGGAGCAGAACAGCTAGGTATCCACTGCTCTGAGTGCAGTGGCTCCTCTAGGATGTCTCAGGATATGGTGTCTTCACAGGAGCAGACCAGCTAGGTGACTGCCCCAGTCACAAGAACCAAGCGAGGGGAGGAAGGGAGTGATATTCTCCATGGGCAGAGTTTGGGTGCCTGGTGTGTCCTGAGAGACCCCTGCTCCCAGTTGTAGCTCTGGGGCATAGGTTAGTTGGAGAGTGTTCTTACCCATTGCTCTAAGTGCAGTGGCTCCTCTGGGATGTCTTAGGATATGGTGTTTTCACGGAAGCAGACCAGCTAGGTGTCTGCCCCAGCCACAAGGACCAAGCAAGGGCTCTTCCTTGTTTTATAACACTTTATACTTTAAGTTTTCAACTCTGTCTGGTGCTATGACAACAGCAATATATTAGATGTGTTTGAATTCTCTTGATTGATAATTTTTCATTTTTGTATTTTCCTCTCACTTGAGACTACCCAGAAGCTATAATATCCTTAAATGTATTGAAATTATCATTTTTTACAAATAAATTCTGGGAACCAGTTTTAGACTTACAGAAAAACTATAACTGTGACAAAGCTTCTGTGGACATTTTGACTCTATTGTTCACATGCTATATAGTCACCATTCATTTGTCAAAGCTGAGGAATGAATGCAACCAGTGAGCTATTTATTAAAGATATCATTTATTATTAAATTATTATTAAATACGCTACTGTTAATAAATTGTTAGCTCACTTATTTATTATAATTTATAGCATTCTTAGAACTGGTTTTACCAACCATTGCTGTTTGTACTGTTTTCTTTTATTTCGATTAATTGATTGGGTAAACTTTGCTATATGGTCTTAAGATTTTCCACAATCCTTTATATCTCTCAGTAAATCGGTTATATAGTCTGACATTGAAAAAATTTTTCATTATATCAACACATTAACTATGATTTCTGGACAAAACAAGTAGTAACTCTTGATTGGATGAGCAATTTTACCAAGGTTTTAGAAGAGTAGAAATGATGTCATTTGTCTACTGGTGGGATGTAATTTTGTTTTACTCATTTAACAGGAAACAAGTATGTCACATGACAGACAAGTGCATGTTGTTAAGTATTTAGTTGTTAAGTATTTAATTTAACTGTTTATTATTTAGCTCACACAAAGACCAAATGTCTGTTGCCATTGTGATGTCCATCCTTTCTATGGAACACTCAACACACATGATCAAAACTTATATCCACCCCAACAGGATGTAAACAGCTGCAAAACACCCGTGTTAGTCAGGGTTCTCTAGAGGAACAGAACTGGCAGAATGAATGAATACATGTATGGGATTTCTTTTTAAACGTTTACAGGCTGTGGTCCAGCTAGTCTAATAATGACTGTCAACCAACAGAAATTACAAGAATCTAATAGTTGTTCAATATACAAGACTGGATGTCTCAGCTGGTCTTTTGTATAGACCTGAATCCTGTTATAATGCTGGTGAAGGGATGAACTTGCCAGTAAAATTGAGTGAAAACATGCAAAGAGTAAAATTTTCTTCTTCCATATCCTTAGATAGACTGCCAGCAGATGGTATGACTCATATTATAGGTGAATTTTCCAAATTCAAATGATTTAATTAAGAAAAATTCCTCAAAAATATACCTAGATGCTTGAGTTTTAGTTGATTTCAGCTTGTAGTCAAGTTGACAACCAAGAATAACCACTATAGGACTTAAAATGTTTCTTCCATGTCAGAGTTTCTGAGGTACCTAATAGTGCTGAATACATGGCAAATACTGAGTTACTATTTCTTAAGCTATTGTAAAGTGGAAAAGAGAATAAGTGTAACTTTTAATTTTTACCTGAAAATTAAAACAGACTTTCTTGAGAAGCCCAAATTAAAGTATATTTTGAGTGACATTTTCAATCTATGCTTTGTTATCTCTTCCAAAGTATATGGCTCCCCAGCATGAGAGAGGTACTATTCTAAAGTAAAGTCTAGTTTTCTGAGAAAACCATGGTAAGTCAGCCTGTCCTAGGTACTCATCACTGTTATTTAAGGTCTTCCTCAAAAATACCCAGTCAATTGTATTAGAATCCCTTCTGAAAAGCACGCTTATAGCATGGACAAACACATACTTTATTTTAACAATGTGCATCATAATCTTACTTAGGGAAAAAATCATGTTTGGGTGAATAGTTTATAAATACTTTGTATGGGCATGTCGTATTTTGGATTCTTCTAGAAGCAAACACTGAAACAGGGATTTGGAAGTAGCTGACTTACTTAGGAGGTGAACTAATAAGACTGTTAATGAA
>JANHMN010000006.1:85805067-85829599 GCA_030674055.1 Rhabdomys pumilio | reverse complement strand
GAGTTAATCATAGGCGGAGTCATAGTGACCTGTCCCCTGAACCTTCACCCAGCTGATACTCTGTTCTGGAAGATATCTGTACTCCCCCTGAACACCTATGCTCCTATATCATCCCCTTCCCCACATCCTGCCTCTATGTACATATAACCCCTGTGTGAAAAAAAGTAAAATCAGCAGTTTGATCAGCCTATAGACAAGCTGCTGCTCTTTGTGTTCACTTGTCCCCCATTTTCTCTTTCAGGTGATCTCCCTGAACCCCTGTTCAATGCCCTGCATACTTCACACGCACATGCACACTTCACAAATAAGTGCATTGTACCTCACACACAGCATATATACAATTGCAGTTTCTGTGTCCTTAATCAATGGTGCACACAAGGAATCAGGTTGTAGGGTATATATGAAGGTGCTGTAGACTCATTGCCAATGAAATATCCCCGAGAGGAGAGTCCCTCACTCAAGTCTCGGGATGTCATGGCCACCCAATAATTCACAAGACACCGATCTAGATGCAATCAGCAAGAGGTATATTTTGGGTTCAACTGGCTGATGGTCAATCCATAACTCACGCAGGAGCAGAGGAATTGACCCAGCAGCCCGGGGGAGGGGGACTTTTAAAGGGTAAAACCACAAACCTGGGGGGGTGAGGAGGTAACCAAGGGAACATCAAGAATGCAATCTTATTCAACCATTCATCTTTTGATCAGCTAGTTCCTGGAACCACCCAGATGACTTGCATCTTTCTTTGTACCATTCACCTTGTGGAATGTGTCTCTGTGCTTTGGATCTTCCCCATCTGCAGGTAAGTTCTCTTCCCTGAGGTCTGAGGAATGTAAATCAGCCTCTCTCTTTCTCTCCTAAATGTTAATCCAGCAAGTGTCCTTTGACTCAGGAATAATGTACTCCTCGAGGAATACAGAATGTATCCTGGGGCAGTGAATTCCAAGACCTAAAAATCTCATTTAGTTCTGCTTTCTTTGTGGAACTAGTGAACCGACTGGCCTACATTTTTGGTCTAGGAGTCATAAAAACTTTCTATACTTTTCATAAGTTTTTTGTATCTTTTACCAAGAACCTCCTAAGCACATACATGACTAGCTAAATCCTATTCTGATTTGCTATTGCACTATCGTCTTGAAAGTCCTCAGGTCAAATTTTCCACTTGTTTCCTCCACTGATGTTATTCCCTTGGTTCATGTTATCATTATGCTTTTTGCTGCCCCTGCATGTGTTGTGAGCCCAACTTTCTCTCCCCATGATCATGACACTAGGGCCTCACTGTGGTCTTAGCGAAGAAGTTTGCTCCAGATTATTCAGTCTTCTCCTTTGTAAGTTTTGGCTCATGCCCCCAACACTGCCACAGGAGAGCCTCTGAAAGCCTTCAGTGCCAGGACTGAGCTCAAGCCTCATTGCCCACATGTAGGGAAACCACTGTATATGATATTCTTTGTGTGGGAAACAGGGTAACAACAACTTTCTAGACCTCAAATCATTTCTATTTTCTCTTAATCATAGGTGTAGTTTGAAGTGAAATGTTTCCCTGTGCAAGGAAGCAGAAGCACAGCTGAGAATTATTTTATCTTTAAATACAGATTCTTGTAACTTAAAAAAAAACTTTCTATATTTTCAAATATATTATTTTTCTGTCTATTCTGAGTATACTATCATGTAATATTTTTTAGATGAAATCTTTTAGGAGACATTACAGGAAACTAGTATTTTAGAAATGCATTTTAGAACAAAGCATGGTCAATATGTTGATGTTTTGCCAAACATTAAATGATTACAATTATCACTATTTGTGCTAAATAAAAAAGGTACCAAACAATTACAGTTGCCTTCTGTACTCTTTCAAAAATGTTTATAATCTGAAAAACTAATGTCTAAGGCATCATGCCTTTGATACCAGGGTTCATTCATTAAGTTGAATCAGGAAGATTGTTGTGAATTTTTGGACAGAATGGACTACTTGGTGAAGCTCTGTCTCATTAAAAGAAGACAAAAAAAAGTCCTTGAGAAACTTTTTAAAAATTACTTGCAATTCTAAATTCAAGATGTGAACTGTAGACATTAAGGATAGAACAATTTTATGTTAAATTCTCAGTAAGTGGAGAAAATGCAGTTCAATGCATCATAAAGGTTCAATCTGATGACAAGTGCTAAATGACTAACAGGATAGATTTCCCTTGTCTAAAAGTCCAATTATTCTTTCATGCTTGTATCAAGATTCCAGAATTCTTGAGGGAAATACAATTCAATTTCAAAAGTAAACTTTGTAGTTTAAAATGAAAGCAAACAAGCTTTTCCTATGTGTTGAAAAAACTATTTCCTTAGAATCGATCTACAGTAGAATTGATCGCTTTGTCAGATGTACCATTAACAGTCATATATCTAACAAATATCTAAAGGTTCCTCTTCTCTGTGAGACCTGTGAACTTAAGCACCTAACCATCTCACTAGTAATTTACCAAAGTCCAGAAAACCACGGTCAATATCTCACACACAAGGCTTGCTTAGGGAAGTGAGTACAAGCATCTAACTGGAAGGGCCCCCTCATAAAGCATTTCAACATGACATTAAGCCCTAGCATGAAGAAACAAGGCAGTCTTGGATTTGGGATCTAAAAGCACCAAAAACAAAGATTCCTGACAGGTGCCGTAGATAACAGATATATGCTAAAGCTCAACAATCGGGAAGGTTATTGCTGTGGGAAATAGCAGGTTGCTTACCTGGCCTAAAGGAAGAACATTGTCTTGTCAATCATCTCCAATTCCCACCTGAAGGGAATGCAGTCCCATTGGGACCATATACCCTGATCTACTCTCTCCAAGTAAGGCAAAGTTTCAGATTTTTAGGTGAATCTACTGATTTCTAAATGTTGACACTAAATCCATCTGTTTCAAAACAGCAGCTAGACTTCATAGTCTATTCTTCTGGGATCCCACTTTGAGAACTGCTGCCTTAGAATTCACACATTTCCATCTCTCAGGCTCTCCCATGAGTTTCCCACCGTAGGCCATGCATGTAGCCCTTTCTCTGATGGCATCTCAGTGACCAGCAAGGCAACATTCCTATTGTAATCTTTTTCTTGCTTGGGCCACTAATATTCTCCTATTCCTTCAAATAGAAGAGTTCTGCACAAGGAGATTGAAGTTCTTAAAAGCAGGCCCTGGGTTCCTCATACATTTTGTTGCTTGCTTGCTTTTCATTTGTGCTCAACCATTTTGGCTTCAACTTTCTCACTAGCATGGTGGCAACTGTCATTTGACTGTCTTCAGAGTTCTGATTTTGTCAATATATAACACCCAGAACTAAGTGAGTTATTTCTGCTGAAGAAGAAATATGACCTTGTTGTTAATGTAGACTACATCAACCATGTGGCAGGGTAAGCGACTAAAACTGCCCTTGATATTGGTCAGGGTTACTCTTCACTGTCAGTGTGACTGATTTTAGAAACCCTGAAGGAACAAACTCTGAGCATGTCTGAAAGGGCATTCTAGAAAGAATCAATTGAGCAAGGGAAGACCTACCTTCACCAGGGGTGGCACTGTCCCATGGGCTGGGGTCCCAGACTGAATAAGAAGAAAAAGCAAGCTGAACACCAAAACTCATCTCTTTCTTCTTCCTCAGTAAAAACTCAATGTAACAATCACTTCATGTCTCTACTGCTAACCGTCCCCCCACCACTACAGTAGGCTGAAATTTTGAGTGAAAAATAAACCCCTTTCTCTTATTTTGATATTTGTCAGGTATTTGATCACAGCACTAAAAAACAACAAATAAGAATATTTTGCATACAAAAGGATTTATATAATACAAAGTCAACAGAAGAAATGAAGAAAGAGGAGGGTACCACCTGGTTTTAGAGTGGAGAATTATATACTGTTGTCCAAAGAAGCTGCACAGTTCCACTTTTCTCTAAAGAATTCTAAGGATTACAATTTCTGCACACCCCAGAGTTGTTCACCTTTATTGTGAATGCCATGGTGTGTGTGTTTTCTTTTTTCTTTTTCTTTTTAAAAAGTATTTAGGCACTGAACAGATCCTGGGTGGCAGCTCTGCCAAAATCTCACAGAACGCTGAGGAAGCAGTCTTCCCAGGAGCTCTAACCCAGGCAGTATCTTAGGTAAGGAGACAACAACACCTGTCCCAAATAGGGAGTAACTGGAACCAACTAGGACCCACGAATTCACTCCTGGCCCAGAACACTGAATCTTTCCTGTCTGTGCCTGAGCACTGGTATTTTCCTGTCTGCACCTGAGCACTGAGCAGATTTTGGGCCCCAGCTCTAACCCCAGTAGTAACACCCACCCACACAGTTCTGATACAACCAAGATAATAGGAAGGACAGGCTCCACTCAGAGACAGGATAGGTAGCACTAAGGAGATCCAGATGGCGAAAGGCAAGCATAGCAACCCAGGTTTCTTGGCATGGTAAGAACCTAGTTCTCCCACACTAGAAAGTCTTGAATTCCCCATATCACTAGGAAAGCAAGATTCAGATTTAAAATCATTTCTAATGATGATGATAGAGGACTTTAAGAAGAACATAAATAACACTCTCAAAGAATTTGAGGAGAACACAGGTGAACAGGTAAAAACACTTAAAGAGGAAACACAAAAATCCCTTAAAGAATTACAAGAGAACACAACCAAATAGGTGAAGGAATTGAACAAAACCATCCAGGACATAAAAATGGAAGTAGAAACAATCAAGAAATCGCAAAGGGAGACCACCCTGGAGATAGAAAACCTAGGAAAGAGATCAGGAGTCATAGACACAAGCATCACCAACAAAATACAAGAGACAGGAGAGAGAATCTCAGGTACAGAAGATACCATAGAAAATATTGACACAACTGTCAAAGAAAATGCAAAATGCAAAAAGTTCTTAACACAAAATATCCAGGAAATCTAGGACACAATGAGAAGACCAAACCTAAGGATAATAGGTATAGATGAGATTGAACATTCCCAACTTAAAGGGCCAATAAATATCTTCAACAAAATTATAGAAGAAAACTTCCCTAACCTAAAGAATGAGATGCCCATAAACATACAAGAAGCCTATAGAACGCCAAATAGACCAGAAAAGAAATTCCTCCTGTCACATAATAATCAAAACACCAAATGCACAAAACAAAGAAAGAATATTAAATGCAGTAAGGGGAAAAGGCCAAGTAACATATAAAGGCAGACCTATCAGAATTACACCAGACTTCTCATCAGATACTGTAAAAGTGAGACAATGCTGGACAAATGTCATACATACCCTAAGAGAACATGAATGCCAGCCCAGGCTACTATACCCAGCAAAACTCTCAATTACCATAGATGGAGAAGCCAAGATATTCCACAACAAAACCAAATTTACACAATATCTTTCTACAAACCCAGCACTACAAAGGATAATAGCAGAAAAGCTCCAATACAAGGAGAAAAATTATACCCTAGAAAAAGCAAGAAAGTAATCCTCTTCCAACAAATCCAAAAGAAGATAGCCACACAAAGATAATTCCACCTCTAATAACAAAAATAACAGGAAGCAACAATCACTGTTCCTTAGTATCTCTTAACATCAGTGGACTCAATTTCCCAATTAAAAGACATAGGCTAATGGACTAGATACATAAACAGGACCCAGCATTTTGCTGTATACAGGAAACCCACCTCAGTGACCAAGACAGACTCTACCTTAAAGTAAAAGGCTGGGAAATAATTTTTCAAGCAAATGGTCTTAAGAAACAAGCCGGAGTAGCCACTCTAAAATCTCCAGCCTGAGAACACAAAGGGAGGGACTCATGGCTCCACCTGTATAGGTAGTTGAAGATGACCTTGCCTGGCATCAGTGCAAGTGGATGGCCTTGGTGCCTGAAAGTTTGGATTCCCTAGTGTTGGGGAATTCAAGAGCAGGGAGATGGAAAGGGAAGATGGTGGGAGCACACCCTCATAGTAATAGGAGGAGGGGGGATGGGATAAGGGGTTTTGGGAGGGAATGGGAGAGGAGATAACTTTAAAAGGTAAATAAATAAAATATCCAACTTAAAAAAAAACAGATAATGGGTCTGGCAATTGTAGTTGAGCAGTCAAGACTTTTGTCAACAATTTATTACAGGGATTTCTTATAATCCTCAAGGACAAGGTATTGTGGAAGAGGCCCATGGGACTTTAAAAAGATTGATGAGACATACTGTTGGTGAGTCAAAGAATGATACTGACTTGTGAGCTTGCTCAGTGCCCTGACAAGGGTGACTGAGGAGCTGTATTGGACATATGTTCCTGACTCACCTTTGCTTGACTATATCTCAGATGGGACAAGCTGCCTTGCCTCAAGTTTTTAGACCTTGTGGAATAGAGAATAGAAAAATGAAACTATGTCTCTTGTATTCTTCTTAAAGGTGTCCAGCTATTAGGACTCAATCATGTACTGTTCTAGAAATCAATCCAATATGGAAAATTACAATCTACTTTTGGAAGACTAGATCTGAACTCTGTCAGGAACATATTTGGAAGCTAGCTGTACCTCGCTATGATAGTAAGATAACAAGAGATAATGTTGTTGGGACAGGATCTGGATTTCAAACAAAGGTTAGTGGATGTTTAAGGCTCTTTTAATTGTCAAGCTAAAATTAGTTTTGTCTCTTCTAGAGCATTTATTGTAAGTTGAATTGACTGCATAATTTCCAATTATGTTAGTGTGTTGAAACCTGGCATGTCTGTTACGGGGGTCTATCAACCAACTTTTGTCTCACTGCCCTGAGTATTAGAAAACCTTGACTTTCTGAAAAAAGAGTGAAAGTGTTGGAAGAAGTGAGTTAGACTTTAAGCAGAAGCAAGATGTTAGCAGGCTTGATTATTGCTGGTATAACAGCTTTAATTCCATTAATTGCTAGCACCACTGCTTCTGCAATAGCATTGACACAAGGAATTAAGACAACTATTTTTGTTAACCATTTACCAAAAATGTTACTAATGTATTGAGTATACAAAAGGATTTATATAAGTATCTGGAACAACAAATGATACTTTATAACTCATTCAACTTATCTGAAGAAGGTTCAGGGTTCAAGAGTTAGGAGTATCCCAAGTGTCATGACAAATATTATTGGAGTAGTGTTACTTCTGAAATTCCCAATGATTGTCATTATAATTGGAAAAAAGTTTAAAGACACCTGTATAATATTTTGGCATAATCCTAATACCTCTCTGGGTGTGTTAACTTTGCATAGTGAGATTATGAACTTAAAGAATGCTGCTCTGTTAACCTTTGATGCTGCATATGATGCTGATAAAATTATCCATGGCCTGAGCTCAGTATTTCCATTTTGGTCAAACCTCAGGAATGGCATATACAGCTTGATCAGACTAGCCTTTCTTGTCCTGGGAATACTTTTATTCCTGCTCATCGTGTTAAAGCTTATCTTTAACAACACGAACATGTTGGCAGCCAGAGTGCATGGCTTAAATCTGAAAATGGACCCCTAGACAAAGTTATTAAATTAACAGGCTGGCAAGCCAAGGACGGGTAAGATTCTGAACAGAGCCTTACCAACCTAAAACATAGGTGCATTGCCTTTGATAATGCATATTTCATGACAGGTAAGAAAGGTATTCTTGTCAGAATGACCTAAAACAGGTTCAGTCTTGTTAACAAAATAAAAAAGGGGGAGAGGTGGAGAGCCTAAAGCAATGTTCTCTGACAAATCTTGTATACAACCTTTTACATATTAGAATCTCTTTGCAAGAACTCAATCTAAGAAACTCAGACTTTCTGGATCTTAGTCCCATGAGTCAATAGACTGGAAATTTAAAAGAAAGAAAGAAAGAAAGAAAGAAAGAAAGAAAGAAAGAAAGAAAGAAAGAAAAATAACACATTTCTGTGGGTGGAAACATATCATTCTCTTGAATGGGATTAATTAATTCCTACAGAAAGCATCTACTCAGATAAAATCTTAACATATTGAACACCTATTCCCTAAAAATCTCTGCAGAGAGGGCAGAGCCAATGGTGTCCATGTCTTAATACTGTCTCTCCTCTCAGGGCTGCTGAGGTTCTGGTAATATTGGTCTACAAGATATCTTACAGAAGGAAAACAAGACATGAACACTGTCAGTAGAAGGAGTAGCTGTAAAGTGGATCTTTTAACAGAATTGTCAGCACTGTGCCTAGATCAAGTTTGGGCAACATGTAGGAATTTTTCTCTACAGACCTATGTATTGTATGTATTGTTTGTTGTTCTAGATAAGGCCGCTTTAAGCATGAATCTCCAGCATTCCAAGGTCTCTAAAGTCTACCCAAAAGGTAGACAAAAGTCACTATTGGAATCCTTCTTTTATGTTTGGTAAGTGGTGTTATCTGCAACTATGTATCACATTGAGACTTGATTCAATAGTATTCTGTACACAAAAACATGTTATATACTATATAACATAAGCGCACAGCAAGAGTTCAACATACTATAAGGACTATGACCTCTTTGGTGGCTATGTAATTTTCCAATCATGCCTTTAGCTACTGAAGTAATTGAATTAATAAATAGAAAGCATTGATGCAGTGATTGAATATAATAATCACATCATCTAATTATTGCTCTTGAAGCTAGAAATAGTTCAGAGTTTCAAAGTAAGAGCTACTCTTTTAAAGAACCCAAGTTTGGTTCCCAGAACCCACATCTGATGGTTCATAACCATCTATAGATGTTCCAGAAAAACAAACAGCCTCTTCTGGCCTCCAAGGACAACAGTACTCATGTGCACATAAGCCCTTAATGCAATACACATAATTAAAAATAAAAATAAATCTTTTAAAACAAATGTCCTTTAATCATACAATCTCTGTTCAAATTAAAATTTTATCTCAAGCTAATCTGGAGCTTGGAATGAAGCAAGGTGGCTTTGTCTTAACCCAGTGTCAGAAGTCTGATATGAATTGAGATCTCGTTAGAGAGATCTATCTTCTAAAGCAGAATGTTTTATTTTCTTTTAAACTAGTGCCAAGCCTAGCTATTGGTCTTTATTCCACATACTTGAAGATGAATGCATTATCCAAAGAAAATAGAAGAATCTATCCAAAAGCTCTGAATCATATCAGCAGATGACAAAGAGGACAATCAAATGGTTTCAAAGAGTCGTCACTCCAAGAAACACAGAGCTCCTCATGCACTGCAGCTTTCCAGAAAGATCTCACAATGTCTTTCTTCCCTCAGCTTGCTAAATCACCATGCTGTCCCGAGCAAGCACTCCACAATGAGCTTCACCACGGAGCTTGAAATGTATCAAAGTTTATTTGTTTTGTTTGGTTTCTTTGTTTTTTTCCCCATTATAGTAAGAAAACTTAAGACTCATACAGAAAAGTGAGCAAACATTTGGGAGTTGCTTCTTTGGTGGCTGTTGTCTCTGAGATGTCACTAAGTTTTAGATCTCCTAGAAAATGTTCCATGGTTATTACTGCTTCTCTGAGATCTGAATTTTCATAATCAAAAACTTTCTCAAGGTCAAGAAGTTAGTCTATAGTGAGAGTCTGGTTCAGAGGTGTGACTTGTCAGTCCTTATTTTCAATTATATAAATCAGGTAAAAACAAATTAAAATAGAAAAATATCTCCTGTAATTTAATCTGCTTGTCTCTGGCACTCAGGCTGAGTAAACGCAGAGAGGAGTGATTTTAAGTGTTTACTATACCAAGAAATGGAGATTTTAATAATCAAATGTGTTTACAGAAATAGTAATACTCTGAAGTAGGATGTAATTAACTATTTAAATTGCATTTCATGTATTAAATATTACATAAGTTGTGTATAGAATGATTATTTTATTGAAATTAAGTTTCAAAATTGTAAAATAGTAGGACATTTTGTTCTAGCTCCACTATTTCATAAGTGGTAGCCCTCGGGGCAGGGGCTTGGCTTGTCCAGTAAAAGGGGATAAGTCTTTTATCATGTGTTATCAGGTCTCCAGTAGTTTTTAAAATATCCATGATAATCACTCAGACAAGTCTGAATCAGTTAGTTTTCCTATTGCTGTAATCAAATTCCCTAACAGGAACAGCTTAAAGGAGAACAGGTTTCTCTTGCCTATAGTTCAAGGGAGTCATTTCATCACTGCAGGGAAGATTTGGTAGCCAGCAGTCCATGGTGGTAGAAGCAGGAGGTGAGTTGGTCACATCACCTCCATACTCATGAAGCAGAGTAATGTTTTCCTGATCAGTTCCCCTTCTCTTTCATATTCAGTCCAGGACACAATCCAGTTCATACTTAGGGAAAGTCTTCTGCCTCAGTTTACCTAATCCAGGTAGTGTCTTACAGGTGGCAAGCCATACCACACACTTGTTTCTTCAGTGCTTCAAGTCCCTGTCAAGTTGACAATCAATCTAAACCATCACAGAGAACTATTCAGCCACCATTAGGATTGCAGTAGAACTTTGACCTATGTAACAGGAGCCCAGACCTTAGCACAACTGACTCTATGATGGAAGTACCATTCAGGTTGTAAAACTCAGCTCATAGACAACACTACCTGCCAAAACTGAAACAATGGTCTAAATCACTAAAGTTCTGGGAAAGTCTCAAAATGAACTAACTTTGCTTCTTAACTTCCATAGTTTGACTTCTGGCTTGTTCGTTCTTGTTAATTTAAGTATGTCATCCCAGAACATGGGTTTTGTGCTTAAAAGCTCACCCTGAGAAAGGTTCAGTGCTACACTAGGATCCCAAACAGCTGACTAATAAAGATTTTCTACTGACTTAAAGCTATGTCAAAATAGTCTTCTCTGGTGGATACCCCACAACACATATACACGTCCAAATTCCAGGTGTAACTACTAAGAATGAAGTAAGCAAACAGTGGACAGACAGTTTTGCTTTCGACCTACATTCTCAATGACTCCCTTTAACCACTGAATCAACCAAGTGGAGCTCTAGCCCATTAGAGTTCTGTATTGCTGGAGTAAACAAAGCCAAGGAAGGTGAACTGAGTCACACAGCACACCTTCCATCTCCAGCCACGCCCTCCTGCAGAACTACCTTCAATAGACCTGGGGCTGGTGTTCATCCAGTAATAGGAAGATGCTGAACAAGATGTCTGGCCACTGGGAAGGAGTGAATTTGATTAAACCCACACAGCCTGTTGGGTTACGAAGTTCAAAATTGTCATTGTCTTTTGTTCCCTTTCAGTCTGAGTATCCAAGGTAACAAACAAGCATGTGTATGCATGAATATACATTCTTATACCTTATGAATATTATTATATATTTATATTTTATTCATATTCACATATTCATATTATTATATATTATGTAATAATATATGCTATGTAATGATACATTAATGAAATTATTATGCTACTAAGAATACCATAAGTTATATACATATCTATATTTGGTTCCATCTTGCTTTAGAGCTGAGGGATGTCCAAACTTTTGATGCCATAACACAGCTGTGTCATCTATAAAGTTCTCAAGCAAGAATTTAATTTATTACTTTAATTAAAAAAAATCACAAAACAAATTCCAGAGTGCTTTGAGTAAGTTTATGATTTGATCTTATAGGTGACATTGGTAGTTATTCTTGGTCACATGTGGTCTGTGGGCTGTAGAATGGAAGTGTCTCTGAGTTCAGGCTTTTTCTTCTTGGCATTCTTGGTTGGCCACTGACACAGCTTATCTTTGCTTGTACTTTTATGCTCTTACCCAGCCATTGTGATGTTTCTAGAACATTCTTTTCAAAATCAGTTCCAGTTCCACAAATTTATCTTTCAGTACCTCAACCTATGGCCCATGTTATCTTGGAGGTACACTATCAGGACAACAGAATATATTTACGGCAATTAGAGATGGGAACATAAAAGGGAAACTATATCATACCAAAGGTCATTAGTATGGCCTGTGAGATTCTGCCTCTTCTGCTCCCACCCTCCTCCATGAGCGTCAACAATACATTGCAATTTTCTACTAGGTTAGTCATGCTGATGTCAAATAAATGTTGGTTGAGTGAAAGTGTAGTTGCCTGTGTCCCAAAGCCCAAAGCCACAGCCCTGATAATTTTCTCTGGAGTAGGAAGTCTTCAGGGAGCTCTTCTTGCTGATGGTCCTGTAGAGCTATAGATCCTGCTCTATGATTCTGGGGTGAGGAAAAGACTCACTCTTGGTACAGTAAAAGCAGGTGGTCACTTGGGTAAGAGCATAGAAAATCTACTTCTGGATTTAGATAGACAAATGGCCACAATCAGAAGTTTCAAACTTCCGAATGGGGCTGCATATTTATATTTCCCATGCAGCAGTTGGAAGCAAACAAACATAAGCTAGAATTTTTTTCCTATCTCCACTTCCATCCTCTTTCCCTCCCTCCTCAATTCTGTCCTTTCTTCTATCAATTCTTTTTCTGAAGCCCTTACTTTGGAATCTGTTAGCTACAGCAAGCATCTTATCATTGCAAGTGCTCTAATCTTTCCCAAGAACACTGTCTAAATAGCAAATCCCCAGACACCTGGCCACTTTACTCCTTCTGTGGGACTCTGTCATTAGTATAATGTTCAGGGTCACTGCCATTGATTATACTTGGCCATAGCTAGCCCCATCCTGCCTGAGTTAGTATGCACACTGCAGAGAGCGGGACTGTTTGATTATGTTTTCTTTCAAAAATCTAATTTGGTGAGTCGCTTTTATGCTATCCCATAACAAGGCTGTAAAATGAACTTAAAAATGAACACACTTGGCTGGATCCCATTCTCTCTAACATATGGAACATTGGCTGGGCTCAGCAATCTAACACATGACTGATAATGGTGTCTCTGAACAGGGGTTAACATGAGAGCAGATTCCTCACAAAGGGGACTCTGCTTCTACCCCAAATCATCATGGACCAGATGCAGGATTTATTCCTTTCTGATTCACTATGCTTTTTATGTTTAAGAAGAATCAAAGTGTTCACCTCCCTCCTGTGTCTGACAGACCCCAGCAAAAGAAGGACAAGATACATGAGAAGGTGTGACAGAGAGTCACTGTTCCTGCTATCAGCAGAGAGCATACCTGTCACTTCTTCTCCTGTCCCCCAGTAAAACCAAGCTCAATATTCACCAGTGACTCAAACAAAAGAGATGAGCAATGCATCTCTGATGAGCCAGCTCTACAGTAACAAGCATCTTATTTGACCTCAGGGCTATCTCCTGGGGTAGGTCTTACTTCCAACCACCTGAGCCACCATTGTCCACACAGCTTCCTCCACGGCTCCAGCTTCTGCTAACATCTTATTCCTAATTTCTTCTGCGTTAGAACTGGAAAATCTATTCACTGTAAAGATCCACTGCCTTGTGCTTTGTGATCAGAACTTTCATTTTATGCTGAAGAAATAATAGAAGCAAAGAAAGAATGGAAGAGGAGGAGAAAGAGAGAAAGAATGAGACAAGAAGGAGGGAAGAAGGAGGGAGAGGAAGGGAAAATAGCTTTTGCCACTTTCTGAATACTAAGAAAGTCTACACATTTTAAGTGAGGTTCACAAAAGGTTGTGTCAGAGGAGTATATAGAGCTAGAGCCTATGTCCCCAATAGTGGCCTTGTTTGTAGAAAAGATAAGTTTGAAGAAATAAGCATTATTTAATACAGCTTCTTACACATAAAGAGACATGCAGGAAATCAGGATGGATAGAGAGGCTGATAGTTCTGTGGAGTCCTCCAAAAAACAACTGTATAAAAATAGTGCTAACGTGACTGGAAAACAGAACCACTTAAGCAGAAACACTTCCCTGATAGTGTTGATTCCAACTCTGGTCCCCAGGGTTCTGTGTCCAGTAAGTCACACAACTATTCCCTAGAGCACAGAGCCCTCTCTGGCCATTGTTTCTTACAACTCTGGGAACCTTTACATGGCAGCGTCTGGTCTACAGTGCACAAGATATTCTTTTTGTGGCAAATTATCCTCTTCACAGTTGTGCACACTAAAAGGATTTTTGCCTCTTCTGGGAAAACAGAAACATTGCTGCTGTAGTCTGAGGAAAGCTAGTAGAAAGATGCAGCTGAAAGGTGGCTGCTTGGAGAAAATTAAGAAAGAGAAAAGATGCTCACCAGGCCTTCTTCTTAAGGTATCCTGAGTCCATGCACTGCAGAAGGAAAGAGCTGGCAGTGGGCAGACGTTCCACCTTCTGAGATAGGTCAGCCATCCTCTTTCAGGCTCCACTCAAGCTCCCTTAAATACCAGATTCCTCTGCCACTCAGTTTATTTCCAACCTTCTATGGCTGCAGTCTTCCTGCCCTACCCTTTCCGCTGTATGTAATCTATAGCAGCAGTGCTGTGCATCAAACACAAACATTCGTTGTTTTATTTATTCTTCCCCTGCCTATTTTATTGTGTGTGGTGAGTTCTTTTTTAAGCTGAGTTGAGCTCTATTTTAAAATAGCTTTATTCTTTTGGCTGGAGCAGACACCTTCAGGTGTACTCCCATGAAGACACCTTATCCTGAACCTTCCTAGAGCAACTGAGTAGTGGTGGAACCACTGCACTCAGAGCAGCAGGATTTCAGGATCCCAGAGGAAGCCTGAGTCCCAGGAGCTCTTCCACCCAGGAGCTCAGGATCACATAGATTTCTGAACCCTAAGGAGTTCTGACACAAGCAAGATAACTGGAAAGACAGTCTCCAGTCAGAGACAGTGAGTGCAGGTAGCACTAGAGTTAACCAGATGGCTAAAGACAAGCACAAGAACACAAGAAACAGAAACCAAAGTTACTTGGCATCATCAGAACCCAGTTCTCCTATCATAGAAAGTCCTAGACACTCTATCACACTGGAAAAGCAGGATTCAGATTTAAAATCACTTCTCATGAGGTTGATAGAGGACTTTAAGGACATAAATAACTCCCTTAAAGAAATACAAACTAACACAGGTAAACAGATAGAAGCCCTTAAAGGAAACACAAAAATCCAGTAAAGAATTGCAAGAAAACACAACCAAACAGGTGAAAGAAATAAACAAAATCATCCAGGATCTAAAAACGGAAGTAGAAACAGCAAAGAAATCTCAAAGAGAAACTACTCAGGAGATAGAAAACCTAAGAAAGAGATCAGGAGTCATAGATGCAACAGAATATAAAAATACATCACCAACAGAGTACAAGAGATAGAAGAGAGAATCTCATGTGCAGAAGATACCATGGAAAACATTGACACAAAGGTCAAAGAAAATGCAAAATGCAAAAAGCTACTAACCCAAAACATACAGGAAATCCAGGACAAATTGAGAAGATCAAACCTAAGGATAATAGGTATAGATGAGAGTGAAGATTCTCAACTTAAAGGGCCAGTAAATATCTTCAACAAAATTATAGAGGAAAACTTTCCTAACCCACAGAAAGAGATGCTGATTAACAGACAAGAAGCCTATATAACTCCAGATAGACTAGACAAGAAAAGAAATTTCTCCTGTCAAATAATAATCAAAACATCAAATTCACAAAACAAATAAAAAAATACTAAAAGCAGTAAGGGAAAAAGGTAAAGTAACATATAAAGGCAGACCTATAGGAATTATACCAGACTTCTCACCAGAGACTATAAAAGCCAGAAGATCCTGAACTGATATCATACAGACCCTAAGAGAACACAAATGCCAGCCCAGACTACTATACCCAGCAAAACTCCCAATCACTATAGATGGAGAAGCCAAGACATTCTATGACAAAACCAAATTTACACAATATTTTCCCACAAATCCAGTCCTACAAAGGATAATAGATGGAAAACTCCAACAGAAGGAGAGAAACTACAACATAGAAAGAGCAAGAAAGTAATCTTCCAACAACCCCAAAAGAAGGTAGCTACACAAACATAATTACACCTCTAATAACTAAATTAACATGAAGATGCAATCACTTTTTCTTAATATCTCTTAACATCAATGGACTCAATTCCCCAATAAAAAGATGTGGACTAACAGACTAGATATGTAAACAAGACTCAGAATTTTGCTGCATACAAAAACGCACCTCAGTGGCAAAGACAAACACTATCTCAGAGTAAAGTGCTGAAAAACAATTTTCAAGCAAGTGGTCCCAAGAAGCAAGCTAGAGTAGCCATTCCGATTTCGAATAAAATCGACTTTCAACCAAAAGTTATCAAAAAAGATAAGGAAGGACACTTCATACTCGTCAAAGGAAAAATGTACCAAGATGAACTCTCGATTCTGAACATCCAAATGCAAGACCACTCACATACATAAAAGAAACTTTACTAAAGCTCAAAGCACACATTGCACCTCACACAATAATAGTGGGGGATTTCAACACCCCACTCTCAGCAATAGACAGATCATGGAAACAGAAACTAAACAGAGACACAGTGGAATTAACGGAAGTTATGAACCAAATGGATTTAACAAATTTCTATAGAACATTTCATCCTAAAACGAAAGAATATACCTTTTTTTTTTTAGCACTTCATGTACCTTCTCCAAAATAGACTATATAATTGCTCACAAAGCAGGCCTCAACAGATACAAAAACATTGAAATAATCCCTTGCACCATCGACTAAGGCTGGTCTTCAATAATATCAAAAACATTGGAAAGCCCACATACACGTGGAAACTAAAGAACGCTCTACTCAATGATGAATTGGTCAAAAAAGAAAGAAAGAAATTAAAGACTTTTTAGAATTAAATGAAAATGAAGGCTTGTCATAACAAAACTTATGGGACACAATGAAAGCAGTGCTAAGGGGAAAACTCATAGCTCTAAGTGGCTACACAAAGAAACTGGAGAGAGCATACACTAGCAACTTGACAGCACACCTGAAAGCTCTAGAACAAAAAGAAGTAAATGCACCCAAGAGGAGTAGATGGGAGGAAATAATCAAACTCAGGGCTGAAATCAACCAAGTAGGAACAAAAAGAACTATACAAAGTATCAACAAAACCAGGAGCTGGTTCTTTGAAAAAATCAACAAGATAGATAAACCCTTAGCCATACTAACCAGAGAGCACAGAGACAGTATCCAAATTAATAAAATTAGAACTGAAAAGGGAGACATAACAACAGAAACTGAGGAAATTCAAAAAGATCATCAGATTCTACTACAAAAGCTTATAATCAACAAAACTGAAAAATTTGGATGAAATGGACAGTTTTCTAGACAGATACCAAGTACCAAAATCAAATCAGAAGCAGATAAATCATCTAAACCCTAAAGAAATTCACTGAAGGTCTAATATCAATTAGAACCCTAAACCCTTCACTGAAGGTCTGATACCAATTCTCTTCAAATTATTCCACAAAATAGAAACAGAAGGAACACTATCTAGTTCATTCTATGAAATCACAATCACGCTCATGCAATCTCCATTAAAATCCCAACTGAATTCTTCACAAAGTTAGAAAGAGCAATTCTCAAATTTATTTGGAATAACAAAAAACCCAGGATAGTGAGAACTATTCTCAACAATAAAAGAACTTCTAGAGGAATCACCATCCCTGACCTCAAGCTATACTACAGAGCAATAGTGATAAAAACTGCATGGTATTGGTACAGAGACAGGCAGGAAGATCAATGGAATAGAATTGAAGACCCAGAAATGAACTCACACACCTATGATTACTTGAACTTTGAGAAAGGAGATAAAACTGTCCAGTGGAAAAAGGACAGCATTTCCAACAAATTGTGCTGGTTCAACATGTAAAAGAATACAAATCGATTCATTCTTATCTCCTTGTACAAAGCTCAAGTTCAAGGGGATAAAGGACCTTTAAATAAAACTAAATACACTGAAACTAATAGAAGAGAAGGTGGGGAAGACCCTCGAATACCTAGGCACAGGGGAAAAGTTCCTGACCAGAACACCAATTGCTTATGCTCTAAGATCAAGAATTGACAAATGAGACCTCATAAAATTGCAAAGTTTCTGTAAGGCAAAGGACACTGTCAATAGGACAAAATGGTAACCAACAGATTGAGAAAAGATCATTATCAATCCTACATCTGATAGAATTCTACATTCCAATCCAATACATTGGAAACCTAATATCCAATATATACAAAGAACTTAAGAAATTAGACTCCAGACAACCAAATAACCCTATTATATTGGGGTACAGAGCTAAACAAAGAATTCTCAACTGAGGAAACGAATGGTCAAGAAGCACCTAAAGAAATGTTCAGCATCCTTAGTCATCAGGGAAATAAAAATCAAAACAACCCTGAGATTCCATCTCATACCAGTCAGAATGGCTAAGATCAAAAACTTAGGTGATAGTAGATGCTGGTAAGGATGTGGAGAAGGAAGAGGAACACTCCTCCACTGTTGGTGGGATTGCAAGATGCTGCAACCACTATGGAAATCGGTCTGGTGGTTTCTCAGAAAATTGGAAATAGTATTACCTGAGGACCCAGCTATACCACTCCTGGGCATATACCCAGAAAATGCTCCAACATATAAAAAGGACATATGCTCCACTATGTTCATAGCAGCCTTATTTATAATAACCAGAAGCTGGAAAGAATCTAGATGTCCTTCAACAGAGGAATGGATACAAAAAATGTGGTACATTTACACAATGGAATATTACTCAGCTATTAAAAATAATGAATTTGAGAAATTCTTAGGTAAATGTATGGAACTAGAAAATATGATTCTGAGTGAGGTAACCCAATCACAAACGAACACACATGGTATTCATTCACTGATAATTGGATATTAGCCCAGAAGCTCTCAATACCCAAGATTCAACTCAAAGATGACATGAAGCTCATGAAGAAGGAAAACCAAGTGTGGATGCCTTGGTCCTACTTAGAAGGAGTAACAAAAATACTCAAGGGAGCAAATATGGAGACAAAGTGTGGGACAGAAACTGAAGGAGGTGCTGTCTGGAGACCATTCCACCTGGGTATCCATTTCATGTGCAGTCACCAAAGGTAGACACTGATGTGGATGTCAGGAAGTGCATGCTGACAAGTGCCTGATATAGCTGTCTTTCTAGAGGTCTGCCAGAGACTGACACATTCAGAGGCAGATGCTCACAAGTAACCACTGAACTGATCAAGGGTTTCCCAATGGAAAAGTTAGAGAGAAGACTGAAGGAGTGAAAGGGTTTGTGGCCCCATGAGAAGAGCAACAATACCAACCAACCAGAGCTCCCCAGGATTTAAACCACCAGCCTGGGAGCACATAGGGAGGGACCCATGACTCCATCTGTACATGTAGGGGAGGATGACCTTGTTGGGCATAGGTGGGAGAGGAGATCTTTGGTCCCATGAAGGCTGAACACTGAATGGGGGGAATTTGAGGGTGGTGAGGTTGGAGTGGGGGGGTAGGTGGGGGCACATCCTCATAGAAGCATGAGGAGGGGGGATGGGATAGGCAGTTCCTGGGTGGTGGGGGGAATGGGATAAGGGGATAAAATCTGAAATGTAAATATACTATTCAAGAAAGAGAGAAAGAAAGAGAGAGAAAGAAAGAGAGAGAGAGAGGAATGAAGAAAGAAAGAAAGAAAGAAAGAAAGAAAGAAAGAAAGAAAGAAAGAAAAAGAAAATTTAAAGGAAAAAAATTGAAGACTTGAACATCTACACTCACCAATGACAGGTCATCCAGGCAAAAACTAAGCAGAGAAATAATGAAACTAACAGATATTATGAATCAAATGAACCTAACAAACATCTATAAAATATTTCACCTGAACACAAAAGAACATACCTTTTCTAAAATTGACTATATAATCAGTCACAAAACAAGCCTCAACAGATACAAGAAAAATAAAATAATGCCTTGTATTTTATCAGACCATCATGGATAAAAGCTGGACTTCAACAACAGAAGAAACACCAGAAAGCTTACATAGTCAAGGAAATTGAACAACTCTCTACTCAATGATCACTGAGCCAGGAAGAAATAAAGAAAGAAATTAAAGACTTTCTAGACTTCAATGATAATGAACACACAACATACCAAAATTTAAAGGACACAATGAAAGTGGAGGTAAAAAAAAAAAAATTCATAGCACAAAGTGCCTCCATAACGAAATTAGAAAGTTCTCATACCTGCAATTTAAAACTACACCTGAAAGTTCTAGAAAAGAGGAAGCACATCAAAGAGAAGTAGAAGTCAGGAAATAATAAAAATCAATTAGAGACAAAGAAAACAATACAGAGAATCAACAAAACCAAGAGCTGGTTCTCTGAGAAAATCACCAAATTTGACAAACCCTTAGCCCAACTAACCAAAAGACAAAGAGACAGTATCCAGGTAACACAATCAGAAATGAAAAGGAAGACTTAATAACAGATACTGAAAAAATTCGAAGAATCATTGGGTTTTACTTCAAAAGCATGTACTCCACAAAATTGAAAAATCTTAACAAAATGGACAAAGTTAAAGTATTTAATCAGCCTTATAACCTGAAAAAAAAGAAACAGAAATAGTCATTAAAAGTCTCCCAACTGCATCATCTGGTCTGTGCCTCTGAAGGCCCCACAGTCTGAAGTTCTCCCAAGAGATCTGCTACAGCCAGAAACACAGGTCTCCTAGGAGACCTGAGGCAACCCAGAGACACAGGTGGCAAACTTCAGGCAGAGACACCCAGGCCAGTTAACACCAGAGATAACTAGGTGGCAAGAGACAAGTGCAAAACCATAAGCAACAGAAGCCAATATACTTTGGCATCATCAGAACTCAGTTCTCCCACCACAGCAAGCCCCAGACACCCCAACACACCTGAAAACCAGGATGCTGAACTAAAATTTTATCTCATGAAGATAATAAGAGTCCTTTAAGGAGAAAATCAGTAACTCATGGAAAGAAATACAGGAAAACACAGGTAACCAGGTAGAAGCCCTTAAAGAGAAAACAAATTCCTTAAAGAAATACAGGAAAACACAATCAAACAAGTGAAGGAATTGGACAAAGTGGTCTAATACCTAAAAAACTAAGTAGAAACAATAAAGAAAACACAAATGGAGGCAACCCTGGAAATAAAAAACCTAGGAAAGAGGTCAGGAGCTAAAGATGCAAGCATCAACAACAGAATACAAGAGATAGAAGACAGAATCTTAGGTATAGAAAAGAGAGCAAAGATTCCTTCTCAAAGGAGTAGAAAGTGTCTTCAGCAAAATCACAAAGTAAACTTCTCCAACCTAAAGAATGAGATGGCCATAAATGTACAAGAAGCTTATAAAACACCAAATAGATTGGACCAGAATAGAAAATCCATTGTCACATAATAAAACACTAAATGCACAGAACAAAGAAAGAATATTAAAACCTGTAAGAAAAAAGGGCCAAGTAACATATAAAAGCAGACCTATCAGAATTACACCAGACTTCTCAACTGAGACCCTAAAAGACAGAAAAGCCTATACAGATGTCATGCAGACCCTAAGAGAACACAAATGCCAGCCCAGGACACCATACCCTGAAAAACTCCCAATCATCATAGATGGAGAAACCAAAATACTCCAAGACTCTAAAACAAAAGAGTATACCTTCTTCTCAGCACTTTATGGTATCTTCTTCAAAACTGACCATATAATTGGTCATAAAGCAGGCTTCAACAGATACAAGAAGATTGAAATAATAATCCCATGCAGCCTATCAGATCATCATGGACTAAGGCTAGACTTCAATAACAAAAAAAAAAAAAAAGCAACAGAAAATTCACATATCATGGAAACTGTACAACTCTCTACTCAATGATACTCAAGGAAGAAAAAAAACAATGAAATTAAAGACTTCCTGTAATTCAGTGAAAATGATACAGCATACCTGTTAACGTAATACACTATATAAAGAAACTCAAAGAAAGAATCACATTATCATTAAATGCTGAAAAAGCCTTTAACAAAATACAACCCCCCCCCCCCCATCATGTTAAAAATATTGGAGTGACCAGGAATTCAAGGCCCATACCTAAACATAATAAAAGCAATATAGAGCAAACCAACAGCCAATATCGAATAAGTGGAGAGATACTTGAAGTAATCCCACTAAAATCAGGGACAAGACAAGGCTGCCCCATCTCCCTGTATCTATTCAGTATAGTATTTGAAGTTCTAGCTAGAGCAATAAAACAACAAAAGGAGATCAAGAAGATACAAATTGGCAAAGAAGAAGTCAAGGTATCCCTATTTCTAGATGATATGATAATATACATAAGTGAGCCCAAAAATTCTACTAGTTAATTTCTATAGCTAATAAACAACTTCAACAAAGTGGCTGGATATAAAAGTAACTCAAACAAATCAGTAACCTTTTATACATATGATAAAGGGGCCAAGAAAGAAATTAAGGAAACAATACCCTTTACAATAGCCATGAATAATATAAAATATCTTGGAGTAACTCTAACCAAGCAAATGAAAGATTGGTATGACAAGAACTTTAAGTCCCTGAACAAAGAAATTGAAGACAATATCTGAAGATAAAAAGATCTTCCATGCTCACAGATACATAGGATTAACATAGTAAAAATGGCCACCTTACCAAAAGTAATGAACAGATTCAATAAAATCCCTGTCAAAATTTCAATACAATTTATTATAGACCTTGAAAGAGCAATTCTCCACTTCATATGGAAAAACAAAAAACATCCAGGCTTGCCAAAACACTTCTGAACAATAAAAGAACTTTAGGAGGAACTACCATCCCTTACCTCAAGCTTTACTACAGAGCAATAGTGATTTTTAAAAAATGCATGGTATTGGTACAGAAACAGAAATATTGATCAATGGAATCTAACCCAGAAATAAAACCCATATACATATGTACACTTGAGTTTTTGATAAAGATGCCAAAACCATACAATGCAAAAAAAGATAGTAACTTGAACAAATGTTGCTAGTCTAACTGGATGTCTACATGTAGAAGAAGAAAAGTAGATCATTATTTATAACCCTGTAAAAATCTCAAGTCCTGGTGGATCAAAGACTTCACCATAAAATTGGATACACTAAATATTATAGAAGAGAAAGTGAAAAATACTCTTGAACACATTGGTAGAGGGGACAATTTCCTAAACAGAACATCAGTGGCTCAGGCTCTGAGATCAACAATTGATAAATGGGACATCATGAAACTGAAAGGCTTCTGTAAGGCAAAGAACACTGTAACCAGGACAAAACTGCAGCCTACAGATTGGGAAAGGATCTTCATCAGCCCTACATCTGACAGAGCGCTATTTTATAAAAAACTCAAGTAGTTAGACATCAACAACCCAATAACCCAATTTTAAAAATGACGTACAGAGCTAAACATATAATTCTCTACAAAGGAATCTCAAATAGCTGAGAAACACTTAAAGATATGTTCCAAGTCCTTAGTCATCAGTGAAATGCGATCAAAATAACTCTGAGATTTCATCTTACACCCACCAGTATGGCTAAGATCAAAAACTCAAATGAGGCTAGGATATGGAGGAGGGGGAGCACTCCTCCATTGCTGTGGGAGTGCAAACTTGTACAACCACTTTGGAAATCAATCTGGGAACAGTTCTACCTCAAGATCCAGCTAAACCACTTCTGGGTATAAATTCAAAAGATGTTCCACTATACCACAGAACACTTGCTCAACTATGTTTATAGCAGCTTTATAAGCCAGAAACGGGAAACAACCTAGATGCCCCTCATCTGAAGAACAGATAAAGAAAATTTAGTACATAAATGCAATGGAATACTATTCAACTATTAAAAACAAAGACATCAGGAATTATGCTGGCAAATGTATGGAACTCAAGAATATCATCCTGAATGAGGTAACCCAGTCCCAAAAGGACATGCATGGTATGTACTACTTATAAGTGGATATTAGCCATAAAATACAGGATGCCCATAGTACAGTCCTCAAACCCAGAGAAGCTAAACAAGAAGGAAGACACAAGTGAGGATGCTTGAATTTCATTTAGAAGGAGAAATAAAACAGTTATAAGAGGCAAATGGAGGGAGGGAAGTGGGTGGGAGAAGGAATGGTGAAGGAATGCTCAGGATTACGTGTGGAGAGGGATAGGAAAGATGGCCAAATGGCCATGATAATGAATGGAAATCTGCAACTGATGGGGGTGGAGTGGTGGGGTACATTTCCAGGATGTTTCAGAGACCTGGGATAAGGCAGGTGTCCAAGAATCAATGGGGGTGACCTTAGCTGTGACTCACAGCATTGGGGATACGGAACCTGAAGAAGCAACCTCCTGTAGCCAGGAAAGAAACCCCAGTGGAGCAAGAGGGACACTAATTTGCCCACAAAACTTTCAAGCCAAATTTATCCTGTCTACAAAAAATGCAAGGACAGGTGATGGAACAGAAATTGAGGGAATGGCCAATCAATAGCAAGGACAGGTGATGGAACAGAAATTGAGGGAATGGCCAATCAATAACCAGCCCAGTGGGCAACCACCAATCCCTGACACTATTAATGATACTGTTATGCTTGCAGACAGGAGTCTAGCATGGCTGTCCTCTGAGAGGCTCCACCCAGCAGCTTACTTAGAAGGATTCAGATACCCACAGCCAGACAGTGGGTGAACATTGGAAACTCTTATGGAAGAGTAGGGGGAAGAATTGAGGACCCAAAAGGGA
>JANHMN010000006.1:85792850-85803438 GCA_030674055.1 Rhabdomys pumilio | reverse complement strand
AACAAAACCACTACTTTTCCCTAGAAAGACAGCCCAATATTAACCACCTTAGTCCCCAAGCCCAGGGAATAGGGGCACTGTCTCATTATTAACTTCTTCAAGCTGATTACAGGTGTTGAGATATTGGAAGAGGGGTGAGGGGAAGAGTAAATTGATAAGCCTCTGACGCTGGGTCTTCACTTCATCCAGATGGGATTCCAGGACATCGGAGATTTGAGCAGGTCTGCTCAGCTTGCTTGATGAGTAGATACACCACGGCTGTGTATTCTGCAATATACAATTCTCAAAACAAATTTTAGTCTCAAGCTATTTTTTTATTTTTATTTTTTCCGTTCTTTGCTTTCTTTTTTTATTTAAATTTTTAAAAATTGGGTATTATATTTACATTTCAGATTTTATCCCCTTACCTCACTTCCTCCCACCACCCAGAAACCTCATATCCCATCCCCCCTTCTCATGCTTCTATGAGGCTGTGCCCTTACCTACCCTCTGCCCCCACTATTCCCTCCCCACCCTCACAATCCCCCCCAACTCTGTGTTCCTTTTTCATGGGACCAAAAATCTCCTCTCCCCACTATGCCCGACAAGGCCATCCTCCCCTACATATACAGCTGGAGTCATGGGTCCCTCTCTGTGTGTTCCCAGGCTGATGGTTTACACTCTGGAGAGCTTTGGTTGGTTGGTATTGTTGCTTTCCTCATGGGGTCCCAAACCCTTTCTGCTCCATCAGTCTTCTCTCTAACTTCTCCATTGGGAAATCCTTGATCATATCAGTGGTTAACTGTGAGCATCATCCTCTCAATGTGTCAGTCTCAGGCAGACCTTTAAGGAGACAGCTATATCATGTTCTTGACAGCATGCACTTCCAGTCATCCACATCAGTGTCTAGCTTAGGTGACTGTACATGGGATGGATACCAGGTGTAATAGTCTCCAGATGGCCCCTCCTTCAGTTTCTGTCCCATGTTTTGTTTCCATATTTGCTCCCTTGAGTAATTTTGTTACTCGTTCTAAGTAGAACTGAGGCATCCCCACTTGGTCTTCCTTCTTCAGCAGCTTCATGTGGTTTGTGAGTTGAGTCTTCTCTATTCTAAGCTTTTGGGCTAACATCTGCTTATCAGTGAGTAAATACCATGTGTGTTCTTTTGTGATTGGGTTAACTCACTCAGGATAATAATTTCCAGTTCCATTCATTTACCTAAAAATTTCTCAAATTCATTATTTTTAATAGCTGAGTAATAATCCATTGTGTAAATGTACCATATTTTTTGTATCCATTCCTCTGTGGAGGGACATCTTGGTTCTTTCCAGCTTCTGGCTATTATAAATAAGGCTGCTATGAACATAGTGGAGGATATGTCCTTATTATATGTTGGAGCGTCTTTTGGGTATATGCCCAGGAGTGGTATAGCTGGATCCTCAGGTAATGCTATGTCCAGTTTTCTGAGGAACCGCCAGACTGATTTCCAGAGTGGTTGTACAAGCTTGCAATCCCACCAACAATGGAGGAGTGTTCCTCTTTCTCCGAATCCTTGCCAGCATCTACTATCACTTGAGATTTTGATCTTAGCCACTCTAACTGGTGTGAGGTGGTATCTCAGGGTTGTTTTGATTTGCATTTCCCTGATGACTAAGGATGTTGAACATTTCTTAAGGTGCTTCTCAGCCATTCGAGTTTCCTCTGTTGAGAATTCTTTGTTTAGCTCTGTACCCCATTTTTAAATAGGGTTATATGGTTTTCCTGAGTATAATTTCTTGAGTTCTTTGTATATCTTGGATATAGGCCTCTATCGGATGTAGGATTGGTTAAGATCTTTTCCCAATTTGTTGGTTACCATTTTGTCTTATTGACAAAGTCCTTTGCCTTACAAAAGCTTTGCAATTTTATGAGGTCCCATTTGTCAATTCTTGATCTTAGAGCATACGCCATTGGCGTTCTCTTCAGGAACTTTTCCCCTATGTCTAGGTATTCGAGGGTCTTCCCCACCTTCTCTTCTATTAGTTTTAGTGTATCTGGTTTTAAGTGAAGGTCTTTTATCCACTTGGATTTGAGCTTCGTACAAGGAGATAAGAATGGATTGGTTTTCATCCTTCTACATGTTGACCTCCAGTTGAACCAGCACCATGAAAATTCTGTCCTTTTTCCACTGGATGGTTTTAGCTCCTTTGTCAAAGATCTAATGATCATAGGTGTGTGGGCTCATTTCTGGATCTTCAATTCTATTCCATTGATCTTCCTGCCTGCCTCTGGACCAATACATGCAGTTTTTACTACTATTGCCCTGTAGTACAGTTTGAGGTCAGGGATGGTGATTCCCCCAGAAGTTTTTTTATTGTTGAGAATAGGTCTCGCTATCCTGGTTTTTTATTATTCCAGATAAATTTGCAAATTGCTCTTTCTATCTCTGTGAAGAATTGATTGGGAATTTTGATGGGGATTGCATTGAATCTATAGATTGCTTTTGGTAAGATGGCCATTTTCACTAAATTAATCCTGCCAATCCAGGAGCATGGGAGATCTTTCCATTTTCTGAGATCTTCAGATACTTGAAGTTCTTGTCATACAGATCTTTTACTTGCTTGGTTAGGTTCACTCCAAGATAGTTTATGTTATTTGTGACTATTGTGAAGGGTGTCATTTCCCTATTTTATTTCTCAGCCTGTTTATCCTTTAAGTAAAGGAATGCTACTGATTTGTTTGAGTTGATTTTATATCCAACCACTTTACTGAAGTTGTTTATCAGGTTTAGGTGTTCTCTGATGGAAATTTTTGGGTCACTTAAGTATACTATCATATCATCTGCAAATAGTGAAATTTTGACTTCTTCTTTTCCTATTTGTATCCCTTTGACTTCCTTTTGTTGTCTAATTGTTCTAGCTAGGACTTCCAGTACTGTATTGAATAGGTATGGTGAGAGTGGGCAGCCTTGTTTAGTCCCTGATCTTAGTGGGGTTGCTTCAAGTTTCTCTCCATTTAGTTTGATGTTGGCTACTGGCTTGCTGTATATTGCTTTTACTATGTCTAGGTATGGACCTTGAATTCCTGATCTTTCCAAGACTTTTACATGAAGAGATGTTGAATTTTGTCAAATGCTTTCTCAGCATCTAGTGAGATGATCATGTGTTTTTTTTCTTTGAGTTTATTTATGTAGTGGATTACATTGATGGATTTTCAAATATTGAACCATCCCTGCATTCCTGGGATAAAGCCTACTTGATTATGATGGATGATTGTTTTGATGTGTTCTAGGATTCGGTTTGCAAGAATTTTATTGAGTATTTTTGCATTAATACTCATAAGAGAGATTGGTGTGTAGTTCTCTTTTTTGGGTCTTTGGAAGGCTTTAGTATGAGCGTAATTATAGCTTCATAGAACGAATTGAGTATTGTTCCTTCTGTTTCTATTCTGTGGAATAGTTTGAAGAGAATTGGTATTAGATCTTCCTGGAAGGTCTGATAGAATTCTGCACTAAAGCTCTCTGGCTCCGGACTTTTTTTGGTGGGGAGACTTTTAATGACTGCTTCTATTACTTTAGGGGTTATCAGACTGTTTAGATGGTTTATCTGCTCCTCGTTTAACTTTGGTACTTGGTATCTATCTATAAAATTGTCCATTTCATCCAGATTTTCCAATTTTGTTGAGTGTAGGCCTTTGTATTAGGATCTGATGATTTTTTAAATTTCCTCTGTTTCTGTTTTTATGTCTCCCTTTTCAGTTTTGATTTTATTAATTTGAGTACTGTCTCTGCCCCCTTTGGTTAGTCTGGCTAAGGATTTGTCTATCTGGTTGATTTTCTCAAAGAACCAGCTCCTGGTTTTGTTGATATTTTGTATAGTTCTTTCTGTTTCAACTTGGTTGATTTCAGCCCTGAGTTTGATTATTTCCTGCAGTCTACTCCTCTTGGGTACATTAGCTTCTTTTTGTTCTAATGCTTTCATGTGTGCTGTCAAGTTGTTAGTGCGTCCTCTTTCCAGTTTCTTTTTGTGGGCACTTAGAGCTATGATTTTGCCTCTCAGTACTGCTTTCATGGAGTCCCACAAGTTTTTGATATTATGTGTCCTCATTTTCATTAAATTCTAAAAAGTCTTTAATTTCTTTATTTCTTTTTTGTCTAAGTTATCATTGAGTAGAGCATTGTTCAGTTTCCACTTGTATGTGGGTTTTCGTTGTTTTTGACCAGATGAAAGCCGAGTCTTAGTCCATGGTGGTCTGATAGAGTACAAGAGATTATTTTAATCTTTTTGTATCTGTTGAGGCCTGTTTTGTGACCAATTATATGGTCTATTTTGGAGAATGTACCATGAGGTGCTGAGAAAAAGGTATATTCTTTTGTTTTAGGATGAAATGTTCTATAGATGTCAGTTAAGTCCAATTGGTGCATAACTTCTTTTAGTTTCATTATGTCTTAATTTAGTTTCTGTTTCCATGATCTGTCCATAGCTGAGAGTGGGATGTTGAAATCTCCCACTATTATTGTGTGAGATGTAATGTATGCTTTAAGCTTTAGTAAAGTTTCTTGTATGTATGTGGGTGCCCTTGCATTTGGGGCATAGATGTTCAGAATTGTGAGTTCCTCTTGGTACATTTTTCCTTTGATGAATATGAAGTGTCCTTCTTTATCTTTTTTGATTACTATTGGTTGAAAATTGATTTTATTTGATATTAGAATGGCTACTCCAGCTTGTTTCTTGGGACCATTTGCTTGTAAGATTGTTTTCCATCCTTTTACTCTGAAGTAGTGTTTGTCTTTTTCATAGAGGTGCGTTTCCTGTATGCAGCAAAATTCTGGGTTGTGTTTATGTATCCAGTCTGATAATTGATGTCTTTTTATTGGAGAATTGAGTCCATTGATATTAAGAGATATTAAGGAAAAATGATTGTTGCTTCCTGTTATTTTTGTAATTAGAGGTGGAATTATGTTTGCGTAACTATCTTCTTTTGGGGTTGTTGGAAAACTACTTTCTTGCTTTTTCTAGGTTGTAGTTTCCCTCCTTGTGTTGGAGTTTTCCATAAATTGTCCTTTGAAGTGCTGGATTTGTGGTGAGATATTATGTAAATTTGGTTTTGTCATGGAATATCTTGTTTTCTCCATCATTAGTGATTGAGAGTTTTGCTGGGTATAGTAGTCTGGGCTGGCATTTGTGTTCTCTTAGGGTCTGTATGATATCCGTCCAGGATCTTCTGGCTTTTCTATTCTCTGGTGAGAAGTCTGGTGTAATTCTTATAGGTCGTCCTTTATATGTTACTTTACCTTTTTCCCTTACTGCTTTTAGTATTTTTTCTTTGTTTTGTACATTTGATGTTTTGATTATTATGTGGTAGGGGGTATTTCTATTCTGTTCTACAGTATTTGGAGTTCTGTAGGCTTCTTGTATATTTATGGACATCTCTTTCTGTAGGTTAGGAAAGTTTTCCTCTATAATGTTGTTGAAGATATTTACTGGTTCTTTAAGTTGGGAGTCTTCCCCCTCATCTATACCTATTATCCTTAGGTTTGGCCTTCTCATTGTGTCCTGGATTTCCAGTATGTTTTGGGTTAGGAGCTTTTTGCATTTCGCATTTTCTTTGACAGTTGTGTCAATGTTTTCTATGGTATCTTCTGCACATTAGATTCTCTCTTCTATCTGTTGTATTCTGTTGGTGATACTTGTGTCTATGACTCCTGCTCTTTTTTTTTTAGGTTTTCTATCTTCAGAGTCGTCTCCCTTTATGATTTCTTTATTGTTTCTACTTCCGTTTTTAGATCTTGGATGGTTTTGTTTGATTCCTTCTCCTGTTTGGTTATTTTTTCTTGCAATTCCTTAAGGGATTTTTGTGTTTCCTCTTTAAGGGCTTCTATCTGTATATCTGTGTTCTCCTTAAATTCTTTGAGAGTGTTATATCCTTCTTAAAGTCCTCTATCATCATCATGGGAAGAGATTTTAATTCTGAATCCTGCTTTTCCAGTGTGATGGTGGTGTTCAGGGCTTGCTATGATGGGGGAACTGGGTTCTGATCTTTCCATGTAACTTTGGATTCTGTTGCTTACGTTCTTGAACTTGCCTTTTGTCATCTGGTGAACTCTAGTGCTCCCTGTACTTTCTGTCTCTGACTGAAGCCTGCCTTTCCAGTTATCTTGCTTGTATCTGATCTCCTCAGGGTCCCGATGTCTCTGTGATCTTCTCCCGGTGCTCTGAATACAGTGGTACCTCTAGGATGACTCAGAATATGATGTCTCCTAGGTAGCAGTCCACCCAGGTGTCCACTGTTCTGGGTGTAATGTCTCTTCTAGGATGTCTCAGGCTAATGTGTCCACTGCTCTGAGTGCAGTGACTCCTCTATTATGTCTTAGGATATGTTGTCTGTAGCTCTGAGTTCCTTTGTTCCTCTGCCACTCTGGGTTCAGTGGACCCTCTAGGATGTCTACTGCTCTGGGTTCAGTGGACCTCTAAGGTGCTTCAGGATGAATTCAGTGTCCTCAGGAGCAGACCGGGCAGGGGTCTGCATCAGGCCTCTGATTTGAGAGAGGGGCGGAAGGGGTGTGCTATTCCACAGGGGTGGAGTTTGGGGATCTGCTGGAATCTGAGCATTCCCTGCACTCAGCTCTGGGTGTAGGGCAGTGAGTGGGTCTTCTTACCTACTGCTCTGTGTTCTATGCACCCTCTAGGGTGGGTCAGGAGGAATCCGGTGTCCCCAGGAGCAGACTGGGCAGGGGTGTGCGTCAGGCCTAAGATCCGGGAGAGGGGCCAACTATTTGTGTTTATTGTCTTGCTTGTTCCTTGACTCTTTGCATTTATTGTATTGCTAGTTCCTCAACCTAGAACTGACCTTAATACTTAAATATAATTAAAATTATATAAAAGCAAAAAGGAGGAGGGGGATGGGATAAAAGGTTTCTAGGGAGGGGAAATGGGGAAAAGGGATTACATCTGAACTGTAAATAAATAAAATATCCAATAAAAATTGTAGGAGGTGAAGAATATTTACTGCACCATTACTAGTAGTCAATTTTTAAATATATTAATATTATTTTTATTATACTTAGAAAAATTTAAACATAATATTGATAGATATTAAGATATGTACACATATGAACAAGGAATGGTAGATGCCAGTTCATAATCCAGCATACACATCAGTTCCTGATCAGTATTAATACCCATTATCTATGAATCCATCCTTTAATCTATTCCTGACTTTTACCAGAAGATAATGACTACTCTGAAAACTCTGCTTTTACTTCCTTGTATTCTTTATATTTTTATTTTATATGTGCATGAGAAATGTGCTCTGTGGTGTCATTTATTTTTGAGCTTCATAAACTATGGGTTATATAGAAACACAAGTTTTCAACATTATGATTCCCCAAATTCTTCTAGTGTTTGCACATGGCTGTAGCTTATTGTTTAATATTCTACTTTGTCATTAAGCCATGTATTATATACCCTTGTCAGTGGCCCTCATCATTTTATGTGAATGCAAAGTGTTGTTATAAACAGTTTTAGACTTGTTTTACGTTTGTGCTGGAATTTTCACCAGGTATACACTTACAGTTAGAATTAGTGAGATTATACGCTTTGTACATTCAACATTACACAATAGCATCTATTGACTTATGGAGGAAATTGCCTTATTTCCTTGAGAAAAATGGAGTTAAGATTCCAAAGTTTCTGAGTCCTCAGGTAACACTATGCCCAATTTTCTGAGGAACCACCAGACTGATTCCAGAGTGGTTGCACTAGCGTGTAATCCCATAAATAATGGAGGAGTGTTCCTCTTTCTCCACATCCTCACCAGCATGTGCTATCACCTGAGTTTTTGATCTTAGCCATTCTGACTGGTGTGAGGTTGAATCTTGGGTTGTTTTGATTTGCATTTTCCTGATGACTAAGGATGTTGAACATTTCTTTAGGTGTTTCTCAACTATTTGATATTCCTTAGTTGATAATTCTTTGTTTAGCTCTGTACCTCATTTTTAAAATAGGGTTACTTGATTCTCTGGAGTCTAACTTCTTGAGTTCTTTGTATATATTGGATATGTATTGCCCTGTAGTGGATGTAGGATTAATAAAGATCTTTTCCCAATCTGTTGGTTGCCATTTTGTATTATTGACAGTGTTGTTTACCACTCCTGGGCATATACCCAACAGATGCTCCAACATATAACAAGGACACATACTCCACTATGTTCGTAGCAGCATTATATGTAATAGCCAGAACCTGGAAAGAACCCAGATGTCCTTCAACAGAGGAATAGATACAGAAAATGTGGTACATTTACACAATGGAGTACTACTCAGCTATTAAAAACAATGAGTTCATGAAATTCTTAAGCAAATGGATGGAATTTGAAAATATCATCCTGAGTGAGGTAACCCAATCACAAAAGAGCACACATGGTATGCACTTGCCGATAAGTGGATATTAGCTCAAAAGCTTGGGATACCCAAGACACAACTCACAGACCACAAGCTCAAAAAGAAAGAAGACCGAAGTGTGGGTTCTTCAGTTCTTTTTGAAAAGGGGAACAAAATACCCACTATAGCAAAATATGGAGACAAAGTGTGGAGCAGAGAATGAAAGAAAGGCCATTCAGAGACTTCCCTAGCTGGGGATCCATCCTATAAACAGTCACCAAACCCAGGCACTATAGTGAATGCGAAGAAGTACATGCTGACAGGAGCCTGTTATAGCTGTTTCCTGAGAGGTTCTGCCAGAGCTTGACAAATACAGAGCCAACCTTTGGACAGAGCACGGATGCCCAGTGGTGGAGTTAGGGAAAGAACTGAAGGAGCTAAAGGGGTTTGCAGCCCCATAGGAAGAACAATATATACCAACCAGACCCCACCCCCAGAGCTCCCAGAGACTAAACCACCAACCAAGTAGTACACATGGTGGGACCCATGGCTCCAGCCACATATGTAGCAGAGGATGGCCTTGTTGGGCATCAATGGGAGGAAAGACCCATGGTCCTGTGAAGGCTTAATGCCCCAGTGTAGGGGAATTGGAGGGCAAGGAGGCAGGAGTGGGTGGGTGGGAGAACACTCTCATAGAAGCAGGAATAGTGGGGATTGGATAAGAAGTTTCCAGGAGGGAAGCCAGGAAACAGGATAATTTTGGAAATGTAAATAAAGACAATATCCAAAAAAAAAAAAAAAAAAAAGATTCCAAAGTTTCATTTCTTTTAAATTACTTATCTTGACTTCTCTATAGTGGTTGTAACATTGTAAGTCATTATAATTAAATCACTCCTGAAGACTTTGTAATTCCATTCCCACACTGACTTTTCTCCTAATTTCTTTAGGAAAGAAAATATAATGTGAAGCAATAATCCCTCCTCTTCTGCCAAAATGAGGGCCATCGCAACACAGAACAAATTAGATGCATTTAATTATTTATACATTTAACTTGAACTTTGCATAATTTCTCCTTCTTTAGTTGTAGTCTGATATAAACTGATCTAAGAAACACAAGAGAAATTTCAACATGCTTTGTTGCTAAAAATATTATTGTTATTTTCATTTTTTTTGATGCAAGAGTTCATGGAGCCTCAAATTTGCTGCATAATTGAGGATGAACTTGAATTTCATGCCTCTACACACCTGTTTACATGCACCTACACACATGCTTCCACATCTTCAGTGCTGGATTTATAGGCATACACTACCCTACTAGCCAGTTTGTGTAGTACTGGGAATTGGGCCCAATGATTTCTGCTTTCTAGGTAGGCTGTCTACAGATGGAGCCTCAACTCCAGACCATTAAAAATATATTTTACCTACAAATACTATTATGATTAAGTATTGGTACAGTTAATTATATGTATATGAAGATGTCATTATTGGACATCCTGATACTTCTGATCCACACTGGAATATTACTTCTTCCAGGAAATTTTTACTAGAGAAGAATTCAAGAACTGTCTCATTGAAGTTATACAGTTACCCACTTGGCAGACTACTTCTCAATGGATTCTGTTTATAGACTAGGTTTATAAATTATCTCTATTCTTTATATTTAGATGAAAGCCTACATGGTGTGAATGTTACCAATAGGTAGATTTTGAGTGCATGTTAAAATACTGGTTTTCTACTTCCATGTAGAAATTATTCCTTTAAGTGCTCTGTATTTGAACTGGTCAAATCACTGATCTTTGGTTTTTAAACTGTATTCTCTCTTTTTTTGGGAAAGGCATTAGGACTGAATAAAATTACCCAGTCTACAAAATAATGCTTACTGAGCAACACCAATTTGCAATGTTTAGCACACTGTGGGAGCTAGCAGAACAGAACACAGCTTGACTCTGCTCCCTGGAGCAGAGGATAAAATTTATTTTGTAATAAATAATGAACTTTATAGGATGGAACATTGAATGCCAAGTGACAGTCACAAACATTTGTGGGGTAGGGGGTAGGGGCGGGAGAGCTATCAACTGTACCTCTTATTTCTGTCTGTATTTATAAGTATGAATATATGACCTAAAAATTGTTCCCCTGGTAGTTTCTTGTTTTATATAAATGCTGGTGCTAATATCAAAATCAATTCAGAAGCTAGAGTAGATTTGTAATTGAGACTCTTCTTCATTTTTTAACTTCTTTGGCTCACACCA
>JANHMN010000006.1:85755862-85792750 GCA_030674055.1 Rhabdomys pumilio | reverse complement strand
AAACAGCAGCACTTTTCCCCAGGAGAGAAATCAGCTTTTCACTCACAGCTTTGCGCAGCATGTCTCCAACAACCACACCTGTGAATGTGTCCCATTCCTAGTGAGTAAAATATGAGGGACATAAACAACATCAGAACACAACCAGCCAAGAGCATATCTTAAATTTCCTACAGGACAGCTTACAGTACAGCTTCCCCAGAACCTGGGGAGAGCACCTGCCCTTCTTCACACAGGCCAGCATTAGGGCGTCATGTGTCACGACAAACCATGCATGAAACCTAGCTGGCAATTGTCCTGAGACAGAAATTCATGTGTACTACATATAGCACACTCTTCATCTAGACATTTGCATTGTTCTTTTATGTACTACTACTCACTGACATGCATCGAGTGAGGCTCACTGAGGTTAAAACTTGTTTGTATTGGGTCAAATTAAGAAAGGTATTCCAGGAAGGCACAATAGGGCATATTAGGCCTAAAAACATATCGATCTCAGTTTTAAAAATTGTATGAAAGATAGATAAGTTAATAAAAATTATTAGAACCATGTCAATAAATTAAGCATAAATAAATACAACAGTGGATTTAGAAAATAAGAAAGAATATAGGAAGAGCTGTAACTGGTCTTAAACTCTCTGACATGAAAACCTAGAGCAATAATTACAATCTGACCAAGCAGAGTTAGATGGAGTAGGCTGAGTTAGCATTCTCTTAGCACCCTGGCTACTCAAGTATCCTTCTATCATATTCAAACAATAATTAACAAGAAAAATAAACATGATTCTTTCTCCCAGAGTAAGCACACCAGGGATGGACTAATTCAGTTCTAGCTTAGTGAATATTATACGTATTAAATGTGGGTATATGACAGACCAGAAGAAAGATTCTGGACAAAGAACATAGTATGACCCAAAGGGCTCCAAGAAGTTTGTGATAACTATGCAACTCCCCAGTCCCTCCTACTTTCTATGCTGACTCTTGGCAGGTGAGCAGTTCTGGCAGGTAAGGTAGTTGTCTACCCATATTACCATTTTTCCCTGTCTCAGCTGTACTGCTTAGAACAGTAGTCAGAGCCAGTAGAGGCTGGCTCTTCTGGCATCCTCAGTAAGTGGGCCTGGTTCACAGTAACCCAAATTCCCTGGTAAATTACTTAGCTTTCTTTCCTTCTGTCACTATAACACTGGGCATACACCATGTCACATGAATCACTTAGAAAATATTAGAGAATTTTTATATTACTTATAAAAGTCATCTCTACCCTAAAAAAAAAAACCTGTCTGTTATTGAATCTCTCCATAGTTGCAGGATTTCCTCCCTTCAATATTACTTACATTTTCTTGAAAGAGTTCAGGATGCATGCCTCGAACAAAATGCAAAGCAAACATCAACTGGTCAGCCTGCAAAGAGGAACAGGGTTACACTTTGCTGTTTCTTAATTTGTCCTTAAAGTTTGAATGATATAGTTCTGTATTGTCTTATTTTCCACCAGTAATAACAAGTAACCTCAGGTACTATCCACATAGAGCAAACCATATGTTCAAATTGACTCTTGATTAAGAGCATAAATTAACACAGTATTAACAAGGCAATAAATACATAACCTTGCCACATTTATCACTGTGGTATCCCTTGTGATAGATACCCATGATCCACATACAACTCACAGCATTACTTATTTATCTACTCATTTATCCTCTGCACTAAAAGAGAACACTGCAGTCTCATCACACTTACAGAATAGAAGGGAGACGCTGCCATTTTACAAGCCTCTGATTACTCACTGAGATCTGTAAGCTGATGGTAATAATTACTTAGCAGAGCACCCTCCAACCCTGGCTGGAAATGTGTGGTCAGTAGGAGTAAGAAGCTTAGTGTCCTTTTTGTTCTCTGGTTATAGTGCCACTCTGACTTTAGGGAAAACCATGGAATGGCATGTCACACACACATCCTGACGCAAGGTTCACACGTGCTCTAAGACAGGCTAACCACAATCTTCTTCCACCATCATTTTCAAAGGTGGAAATGGCAGAGGATAGCATCCTTTGACATTCTTCTGGTTGTCCAGTCATAGTAATACAATATTTCACAAGGATGCCATAAGGAAGAACTGTGATTCCAGAGTGAAACAAACCCACAATGCACAGAGGGAGAGAGAGCAGGAGTGCAGCACGTGCCACAGTATTTCCAATCAAACTCAAGGAAGATTACATATGAATGAGTCAAACTACAGAATGTCTTGGGTTTTCAAAATTTTATCATCCGTAATTGAGCAAATATTTTAGACTTCCAAAATCTCTCATCTATTTTACTTATCATATCAGAATCCTTCATCATTTCAGTCAAATGTCAATTTGTCTCAGTAGGTTTGGGTTCTGTCAGGAACTATTCTAGTATATATAAAACCCCAATGGATTCCCTGTCTGATTCAATGGCTGAAGGAAGGAAGAAGATAAACAAAGGTGAGTAGGACACTTCATGATCTACCACCTCCCATCCAATTACATTCAACACTCAGGTGAATAAGTAGAGGAGCCCAATGGATTCGGTTTAACATGGTGTGAGTCTTTATGAATGTCACAGAACAAGTTCATGTTTGTACTATTTATTTCACGGGTAGTCAGTCAACTGGCAAGTCATCAAGCATCAAGTAGAATGCTTTGAATTCTACCTTCAACACACTCTACCTCCAAGTTAAGAAAAGTCCACTGTAAATCTCTCAGCCTCCTGCTCTGCATAACACAACTCTCCTATTGGAGGCACTGAACACACACAAGGCACATACCTACCTACACCTAACAGTAATAACACTCTGAGATCACAGGAGACTGAAGGTAAACTGAGTGATGTCAAAAAAGAAATACACATCAAAACTGTTCTTCCAATTCTACAATTCTTAAGACTGCAAGTTAACAAATGTAAGTCTATTCTACAGAGGTCAATCCTTTTAAATCTGTTCACTGAGAAGCACTGGGCTCCTGGCACTTGACGAAGAAAGCCCATCCCATGGCAGAAGAGTTGAGACAGCACAGAGCCCAAGTCCCTGCTTTGGGTCTGCAGCTGTATCATGCATTTTAACAGACATCACTATGCACATTTATGATACTGTGAGAATAGGGGGATGCAGCATGGAAAGCTCCAAAAGCACCTACATAGAAAAAAATTACCTAAATTATTCAGACTCACTTCAGTGAATACAGATACAAAGTTTCTATACACTCATCCAGAGAAGAGCTATGTTCTTAATACAAGAATATCAAATTGTTAGTTTACCATCATTAGTTATTAGTAATACTTTATTTAAAAACAGCATACACCTGGATTTTACTCAGTGAGAAAATTCCTAGAAAGGAAGGCAAGATAAAGTACACAGAAAATATGAAAGGAAAAAAATTCTTTCTCATTCATGCTCATTTACATCTGATATCTTTGACAACAGCACTTCATGAGGAAGAGGAAACCTAGGGACCTATCCTCCCAGAGCTCACCTCAGTGTTCCTCCCAGAATTCATCTCACTGCTCCTCCAGAGCTCTTCTCAGTGCTACCCAAGTACTCCTGCAACAGCTACCCCTATTGTGCCCTATGCTCCTCCCAGTGTTCCCTCCCCCTGTGCTTCCCCCTAGTGCTTCTATGCTTCCCCCAGCTCCTCCCAGAGCTTCCCCCAGTGCTCCTGTCCCAGAGCACCTCCTCATCCCGTGCTCTTCCCAAACCCTCTTTCCCACATTTTCTCATCAAAGGAGAAACCTACAAAGACAGTTTCTTTTATCCCAAAATATTGACTGGGGGAGGAAACACTAAAAGCACATGCATTACTTTTATGTAGTATGATAAGTTTGAGGAAAGCACATATGTAATTATAGTTTTCACAGGTACTACAGTAAGTGTTCTGATTTCCTGAAGAAAGTGAAATGGCACGGCTGGTAACCTAAGCACAAATGGCTAAGCAGCTTTCGTTAATTGGTACAGTTTATCAAAAGTCAGCCATCTTCTGTTGCAAGTCAACTCACATTCAGTTTGATGTGACCTAAATACTAGTGACTCTTATGTCAACTCACATTCAGTTTGATGTGACCTAAACACTAGTGACTCTTATGTCTGAAGTTCACTGCCCAAAATGCTGGCATCAACATGGCAGTGGAGCTGCATGAGTGACACTCTCCTGATGGCTGCAAACCAGAGAACTTTCAAAGACTAGGAGAGCACTTCTGCCCTCACTAGTGCTTCAGCCTCCACTCATAGAGCAGTCCATCTCCTAGGCTATGAGTGATGTACTTTCCCAGCACTCGTCATTACTCAGACACCATGGAAACTGGACATCACAGTCGACAGTGGCAGAAACAAGTTTTACAAGATAGATATTTTATTAAGTAAAAACATAGGTCAGACATTGTCGATCATGGTGACACTTTTATGACTTGCCAATTACTCACAATAGATAAGTATTACTCAAGGTAGGAAATGAAAGACTCTAACTGCACATTAAAATATTGAGTGTGGCTCCTCATGTCCTCTCCTACTATGACCAAAAGCTATTTAGCACAACCTGAAAATATTTTTAAAAGGTAAAGTGACTTCAAAGAAGTCATACAGTCTACTGAAACAATCAGTTATCTTGTTGCTAATAGTGACCCTTTGCTAATTGCATTATAAAATACATGACATGGCACTGACACAGCAACGAGCCTGCATTATTACAGATAAGAATTGTAGACTGAAATGATCTCACCCTCCTTTACCTCTCGCCCACCAATTCCCCTCCCCCTGCAACCATCCTTCTCAATTTCATGTCCTCTGCTGTGTGAGTGCACACGGCATGCAAGCGTGTGTGCATGCGAGCATGTGTATGTGTATGTGTATGTGCATGTGTCCCAGGTTGATAAGCACAAATAAAAAGGTTCCTTCAACTTTAGTTCAAACATAAGAAAGCAATCTTCTCTACAAGAACAAGGAAGTAACCCTTATACAAGCAATTACACTTATACCATGACAGCTACTGATTCACAATGCGTACTTAGATCTGTACACAGAGATGAAGGTACTAAACAGACTACTCACTACAGTCATTCATAACAGCCAAAACCATGTACTAATCCTACTGTCATGTAACAGAGATGTCAAGTAGGACATAATCTGAATATCCAAGTTTGAAAGTCTAAAACCTAAAGTGCTCCCAGGCTAAACCTTTGAGTCCTGACAGATGTCACAATAGAAAATTTCACATGTGCCTTCATGTGCTAAGTCAGAATCAAAGCACAGACACACTAAAAACAATGTGTAAAAATTTCTTCCAGGCCATAGATAACTTTTGAATATGAAAACAATTGTAATAAAACATAGGTTCAACACCAAGATATTTTGTTATTTATATGCAAATAATGCAAATATTCCCAAAGCCAAAATTTTCTAAATGCAACACTCATGCTTTACAGCATTTTGGAAAGGAATTATTCACACCCGTATGACACATCATGACAGCGCAACCATGGAAATGAATGAGGTGAACTACCATGGAAATGAATGAGGTGTACTACCATGGAAATGAATGAGGTGTACTACCATGGAAAGATCGTTGAGACCAACTGCAGAGAGAGGGGCACACAGGACAAAATGCAGTAAGGAAGTACTTTTTAGAACTATTTCTAGATATTCAAACATGGGGACAATAAGGAGAAAAGCAGACTATGGAGCACAGACTGCCTCAGTTTAGGGCTTGAGAAGAACAGGAGGGGAGTGAGTCTTCAGTGGGGTCTGCTACAGTTCCATACAGATGTCACTTACAGTTTCCGAGGGTGAGAGTAAATGACTATCACAGTGACGAGCATGGCAGCAGGCAGCAGTGCTGCTAGACACATGATTTCATCGTGCAATACTCTATTTAGTATAAGAGAAGATAATACTTCTACAAATATCAGGAATTACACACTCTGTGGCTGATGGAACAAACCACTGTAAAGGTCATCCTGAGACATAGGACTGTAATACCCTAGGGCAATGTAGCTTTGAGGTCGTTTGCTCATAATTCCTAGTCTTAAACAACTTAAAGCTGAGGTCTAAAGGGGAAGTTTTAGAAACATAATCAGCCATAACACCTTTGAAAAGAAAATATACAGTTCCCACTGGAAGAGGAATTCTGTAGAAATGTCCAACTCTAAGTTCAGGAGATGTCTGCGCACAGTGCTACATAGGTCTACTGAGGGTTTACTCTGCCTCAACAAACACCGGACATTTCTGGATTTCCTGAGTATACATGACTGACCTGTGGCAACAACTCCTTAGACTCGGGAATCTGACTTTGTGAGAGCTCTTTATGTCTTGAGCTAAGTCTAAGTCCAACATACTGAACATACTGAACATACTGAACATACTGAACATACTGAAACTGTTCTGGATCTTTTCTTTTTTTTTTGTTTTTGTTTTTGTTTTTTTTTTTTGGTTTTTTGAGACAGGGTTTCTCTGTCTGGCCCTGGCTGTCCTGGAACTCACTCTGTAGACCAGGCTGGCTTCGAACTCAGAAATCCGCCTGCCTCTGCCTCCCAAGTGCTGGGATTAAAGGCGAGCGCCACCACTGCCCGGCTCTGGATCATTTCTAAGAGGAAGACATTTTCAGAAAATTGCAATTTGTAACTCAAAAGCCAGTAACTCTGTGCTGTGTAATTCCAGCACTGGGTACCAACTGCTGTAACACAGCTGAAGGTGTTTGAATGAGCATATCTCCAGAGGGTGATATGTTTCAATACTTGATTCCCCAGTTGCTAGAACTGTTGGGAAGGTGTGACCTTGTTGGTGGAGGTGTGTCACTGGGGCTGGGCTTTGAGGTTCCCCCAAAAAGCCCACACCATCCATTTCCTGCTAGCTCTGTCTACCCTCTGCTTGTGAATCAGAGAGATGTGAGCTCTCAGTTACTGCTCCAGCAGCGTGCCTGCCTGCTGCCATGCTCCACACCATGATAGTCATTTACTCACACCCTCTGGAACTGTAAACCCCCAATTAAATACTTTCTTTTTGAAGTTGCCTTGGTCATGGTGTTTCTTCATAGCAATATAAAAGTCACTATGACACCAGGGCCACTAGCTGATGTTTAGAAACACCGGATTTTTACAAATGAGGAAAAAGAGAAAGGCATGTTATTAGTATTTGATGAAGGCGGGGATGTGAAGACCCTCCCAGGCACAGAACAGCCACTGTCAGTAAACAAAGACATGTCTCCAGATGACACTAGACCTGAGGATGAGGAACTCAGGCTGCATAATGAACCCAATATTCCCCATGGATAACCTCCTTTTTAGTAACTATCAGACTGTTCAGAGCTAAGGCAGCTAGCCTAGTGACAACTATCTTTTCCTCTTCTTGTCTTTTTCTTCCCCATTACATTTTGGTATGTGGTAAGAAGCTATAGTCAGTGATTAACTGTATTCTAGAAAAAAAATCACAACTGTCAAATTCAATACCTTTTGAGTAAGTAAGCAGCTATGAACTCTGTTCTATAAGACAGAGGACTGAAGACTAGGTTATATCTGATGAATTCTTCTTACCTTAAACAGGCATCGGCATATATATTCATAAACCATATGTTTCAATGAGTTCACGAGACACTGGATTCTTTGTTCTGTATTTTCAGAGTCCTGTAGATTAGAATGTGAAAACCCATTTAAAAAGTAAGAAATGTTTACATATATTTTATAGTTGAGCTACTTTCAAAAATTATTCTCCAGGCCAGGTAGTAATGGTACATGCCTTTAATCCCAGCACTTAGGAGGCTGAGGCAGATGGATCTCTGAATTCGAGGCCAGCCTGCTGTTTCAGGTCAGCCAGAGTTACAGAGAGAAACCATGTCTTGAAATACAACAACAACAAACATTAAAATAAGAACAAAACAACAAAAAATCTTCAGACTAAAAGCTGGTTCTGAAACAAATACCTCATCCACAAATCCTAAGGAATTAACTAAGTGCATTAAACTTGTACCCCAATAAAGTATTTTATATTATGCATTTCCTTAAATGTATACAATTGAAACTTTTAATAAATGAAAATTACCATCAATTTCCAATAAGAAAAAAATAATAATTAAAATAACAAAATTCCCAATAGCACTAGTTTATTATTCTGATGCCTACAGCATTAAAAGTACAACTTATTTCATTATGAAGTAAGGCTATTTTAAAGCACTTGAATTTTAATTACCAATGCAGCTCAGAGTTACACTGTTTTCCACCTCAATTTGACAGTAGAAGCAAGCCAGGTGGGATAAGGATGAAAAATCAGTTTGAAAGTGGTAGAATAAAAATCCCACACCTCCAATATTCAGACTAACTTGGAAATTCTGTTCTACATAACTATCATAATGTTATTATCAACTGTTATTTCCATTGATTTATCAAAACTCAGACCATAAAGATTTCTCAGTGCGTAAAGGAGCTTGCTGCTGAGCCTTTCACAGTGCAAGGAGAGAACAACTCCTGAGCATAGTCTATAAATCCACAGGCAAGCGTGTGCACATGCACACACACGTACATATATATGTACATAATGCACACATTTATACACATAAACACACTAAACAAGTAAATTAAATAAAGAAAGAAAAGCAAGCTAAAAGTTCTCCATGTTACACTGAGGATGATTTAAAGAACAAATGCATGTCACGGATGACCAGGCACTGTATGAAACTGGCCCAGAATGTCAACAACTGTCTTACTAAGAAACCTCACATGGGAAATGAACAAGAGTCATCACAATACACTTGGTTCTAAAACACTTGTATGCTAAAGTGTTTTACTCTACATTTATAAAATTATATTAAAAATAAATTCAAATGTGCATATAACTACACACATGTACACATACATGGGTCAATGCTATTTAATGTAATATTGTCTGACACAGAACTATTGTTATTGATAAATATACATATTTATTCTTTTAAAAAATGTTTCCACCAACACATTATTATGAATACCGTTAGATTACACCTGAAATAGTTTTCAATTTTTAAGTGCCAAAAATAAGAACCATGATAACAACATTTTCAACAAAGGAAATTATATACTGTTGTGAGGTAGAGACTCCAAAAAAACAAAGGAGGATTTTCAGACTCCCAGAGGCTGAAGCAAATATATGAGGAGTCACAGGCAGATATGATATGCTTTACTCACAAGCACAGAGATCACCATGGAGATCACCACCCAGGCAACACACATCAGCAAATGCACACAGACTAAGGCAAATACTACACATGGATGTATATGTACAAAATCCACACAAAACAGCACATTGCAGGGAGGTCTATGTAACGATCACAGCACTGCTTACTCCCAGTTTCTGGATACCCAACATCTACCACCTTTCTGGGCCACTTTGGATTTCCTCATCAGAGTCCTGTGTGTGAACTTTAAATGCCCCTTATGGCCTTCTATAACCTTAAGTTGTAAAGCTGTTTCTTTTCACCATGAATAAATAGGCTAAAGTTTGCTTTCCCCTTTCTCTTTATTGAATAAAATGTTACTTCAAATTTGAGTATATAAATGTTATTAAATAATATGTCAGTGAAAGGTATCAGGAAAAATATAATCAATATTTATAGTTAGATAAAGGATTACAAATCACTCCTTGATGAAAATACTAAGCAGTCAACACCAGTAAAGATTGTTTTCCAAAACAATTTAAATACCAAATGCAAAAACCATGAGTCACAATTTTGATGGCATTGCTTTGGCAAAATTATCTTGTAAAACAAGTAAAAAGGTAGAAAATAAACTCAAAATAGTTACAGACATTATAAACATTAGGGTTCTTAACATATAAGGAAATCTTGACTTCATCTTGGAACTATGAATAGCAGAAAGGAGAAACAGGATGGAGAGCTGTTGAAAGAAGCACAGACATCACAAGTGACTCAAGCTCTGAGAGAGCAGCTGAGCATCCATCACGTCATAACAGCTCAATGAGACATGCACTTATTGTTGGCTTCAACACAGACTTAAAAGCTTCATGGAAAGACTCAATCCACCAACTAAATGTACTTCTGAAGGATATGTAGTCAGTACGTATAAAAAAGCTTATTAACGTGCATTTTTGCTCAGGTACCTATACATCTTAAGGGCTGTTCCTAGGTGTTATATCCAGTTCTTCAACAATCCTGCCATGAAGTGGTGTTCACTTGCTTGTTTTAAATCTAGAAAGGCCTTTAGTTATTTTAGTAATACATGTCTGCAGAAATGTGATTTAAAGCTGGTTTCATCTCTGTCTTACTGGCTGGAATATATTATTTGGTGACTAAAGGTGTCATGTAAGTTCATTTACTCCTCCGTGCTGTGAGTAACTCAACCCTGCCATAGAGGTTCTGCAGTAAAGAAAGTACCATCTGTTAAGTCTCCCTTAGATACCCAACAGGCAAATCAGGTATCCATCTGCACCCGAGCCATACCCTCAAGTTCCAGCTGAGCTCCAAGACCATGGAACCCTCTGTGTCCTAACCAAATCCCTAGTTAGTGAGACACTGTTTGATAAACTTTCCCCAGGAGAGCAAGAAGTAAATTGCTATGCCTCTGTTATCTGGAACAATGCTTCGCCTACAAGGACACAGCTCAGGTGATGATAGGACTATTTGGGTCACTTCTTACTTTACAAACACTTGTGAATTACTGGTGTTCAAGGGATCATTTATTATTTATTAACGTTTTTGGGACATAAAATGTTCCTTTGTTTCCAAAAAATACTGAAATAGTTTGTCAAGAATATAAAATGGAGTTAAAGAAATGGTATCTTTTAAATGTAGTTTAAAAGTGTTACCTGTGGTCCTCAGAAATACCAGCCATAAAAGCTATCTCAAATATGTGTTACTACAAGTTCAAATATTAAGTGGCCTCTTTAATACATGTCTAGCACAGCCAGCAACTTACCTGCTTGTTCTGCAGAGCTCGTTGGAAAAGCCGGAGAAATGAAGCCAAACTGAAGCGGTACATGTTATTAATCTTGGACAAGTCGGAGATGATGAAGTACATCTTGCTGGCACTCTCAGCCAGAGGCAGGTAGGCATCGCGCTCCTGTGGATCATCAGTGCAGAGAGGAAAGGGACCACCTGTTACCAGTGCTTCACTGCCACCTACAGACCACTGTACACATGCCTAGCCTAGGCTTTCTGTATTTACACCACCAAGATTTCTGTAACTTAAGTAACAGCAAGTTTGTTTATACAAAGTCATTCCTCAGTTTTGCACAAATATGCCTTCACTCCCTCAGGTCCTATGGAAAATTACATAGAAAGTAACTGTTCTGGAGGCTAGATAGCCCAAGCTTAAGGCACCAGAAGATTTGGGGTCTACCGAAGACCCATTTCTTTGCTCCTGGAGATAGGACATATTTTAAATTTTTCTTTATTAGATACTTTATGTATTTACGTTTCAAATGTTATCCCCTTTCTAGGTTTTCCCTCTGGAACCTCCCTTTCTCATCCCCCTCCTCTGAGATAGAGCTAGGATGTTTTGTGTTTACACAACAGAAAGCAAGCGAGTTCCCTTTGCCCTCTTTCCCAAGACACTGAACCCTTCCTCCTGACTTAGGAGGCCTTCACCCTCATGATCAATACTTCACAAAGGTGCCACCTCTTAATCCTGCCTCATCAGAGACTAGGTGTCTACATATGAATTTAGGAGTGAGGCTTATTTTTCTAACCTTCACATGGTAGAATCAAAACTGGTTGATGGATTAGTCTTGGTCAAAACCAAGAGTATTTGGAACAAGAAGAAAGATTGGAATAGTTAGCAAGTGAGATTGGGTGATTTACGTGATACAGATGCTAGGTACTACATCTTTCAAGTACACTTCAAACAAGGAGAAAGGGATGTTGGGGCAGAGGAAAGGAATGCGACTTTAAGCACCTAGTAGTGCCTAGTGCACAGACTGCCTGTACCTGCTAGTACAGGGGCCACTTTCTGACAGAAGGGATGGGAGAATCACATGGCTACAAGGTTCTGCATGCAAGAGGGTTCTTGCATTCTTAGCATCACAGTGCAGCAACTGCAAACAACTCCAGTGGAGTCCATCTACAGCCCCTAATTAGATATTTGCTGCACAAGAGAAGGCATGGCACTCACAGTGCTGAGGAAACAACTCAGGCAAGACATCTGTCAAGCTTGGCTTTGCAGTGCCAGATGCAATGACTGGACTAGAATCTGGTTTTGACTTTTGGTTTTATTCTGGTTTCAACGGAGCTATCTTCCAATCGTACAGAGTAGTAACAGGTAAGTGTAAAGTGTGAACAAGAGTAGGAAAGTACTAGAAAAAAAAAGTGAAACAGCCATTGAGGAGAGCAGATATAACTCAGGAACACTAGTGAGTCAGAGGTCAGGCTGCTGTCTGGAAACCCACAATGGTATTAACTCTGACTGTGTGAGTTTCCAGCAAAGATCGGTCACATTGTTCAGGAGAAAAAATAATACATATTACACTGATGTGGGTTGGAGCTTCCCTAAAGGAACATTAAAGCATAGAAAGGATTCTGAGCTATTTGTAAGAAACTGGTTCAAATCCTTACACTTACTGGGTCTACTCTGAATACAGGAGAAAAATGTTTTTTTTTAAAAAAGTGTATAACCCAATTAATTATATTTAACTTTTCGTAAGAAAAATTCTGCTGGGCATAGAGGCTCATCCTTGTCATCCTAGCACTCAGGAAGCTGGAAGAAGATAGCTATACATCTGAAGCCAGCTGGGCTCAAACCCAGTTAAAACCTGTTATGGCTATGCTTGCTTCTCAACTTGACTATATCTGGAATGAACTATAATAATCCAGAAATGGATGAAAGACACATCTGAGATTTCCAGGTGTGAGATCTCGGCTTGGTTTGAAGTGGGTGAATCCATTTCTAGTTCTGACTTCTGAAGTAGGAAGACACACACCTTTGATCCAGATTTTGAGTCAGGAAGACATAAGCCTCTGATCCAAATCTTGAGGAGGGAAGACAACCTTTAATATGGGCTACACCTTGTGCTTTAAGTCTCAGAAGGACATAGCTCGCCTGCTTGCCTTCACCTTGCTAGCACATCCATTCCTTGACTGGCACTGGAAGCTACTTCTTGTGGATTCCAGCTGAGACACCCAGCCTTGTGAGATTCAGCAACTACTAAATTCTCAAATTCTTTGTTCACAGATAACCATTGCTAGATTAGCTGGACTGCAACCAGTAAAAGTCATTCTAATAAATATCCATATATATATATATGTATATGTGTATATATATACACATATACATATAAATTCCATAAACTCTGTGACTGTACAGAATGATGACTAATACAGACTATAGTCTAGGACCCTGTCTAAAAATATAAAGGTCGAAAGGAAGGAAAGAGGAAAACAGGGAGACATCTAAGAATGGTCCCACAGTTTAGATGTCTAGATTTATAACAGCTCTGAAAGTCTTCATGTTAAAGGCTTACCTAAAGCCCATGGTGCTGTCAGCAGTGGAGGGTCTCTCAATTTATTGAATGGTGTGCCTGCAAAGAGGACTGACTTTCTGACCCTTGTTCCTCCTCACTCGCCTTCTCCTAGTCTTTCTCTCATACAGACGAGACGTGAAGAGTTTCAATGTATGCTCCTACCATGCTATACTTCCTTGCCACAGCCCTCAAAGCAATGAGTTAACTGACCTTAAGCTCCAATACCCCAAACTGTAAGCTGAAACACAGCTTTTATTACACGTTGATTTCTCTCAGGTGTTTATTCAAGCAGTAGACTGCTGACTAATACAAATAGCAAAGATCTTTGCTCACACTCCTTTTCAGAATATTTATTTTCGATTTGATCCTGAAGCCCATCTCTACTTTTAGTAACAATGTGGCATATTATTCCCTCAGTTCAGACACAGGAGCAGACTTTACTCAGTGTAAGTGGCGTCTTAGCTGCCTCCCTGTGACAAGAACCACATCCCAGGCTCTGGTATTCTTAAACGGCTTTCATTCTTGGCAAAATCATTCCCTTGAAGATCTGACTTCACATGTTCTACCAAATTCACCCAAATAATTAAGAAAAGCTGACATAAAATCATAGTAAAGGAAATAATTACTTGATCAAGGGAAATCTGGAGTTTGTAAGATTCTTTAAGTGAGTCTTGAATAAGAGCACTGCTTGCTTTTGTCTGATTCAAAGATTCAATCAAATCCTTATTTTCCAAAATATTGCCTTGAGATGTGGCAAGGGTCTGCAAGGAGAAATTAATAATAAAAGTTATTATAAAATTAAGATAACCAATTAAAGGAAGCCTATATTAACTATTAAAGTGGTGATAATATTTTAAAAAAATTACATTACTTAGCCTTCCTATATCAAATAACTGCATGTTTTATGTTTATCAACAGAATAACGGAAAGTAAATATACAGTCATAATTTCATATTAAATTTTAGTGCCTTTGGAAATTCCACATACGAAATGAATAATGAAACAATGCAATAAAAGAACTTATTAGTTTTGTCTTAATTATAACTATAATTATAATTATAAGTTTTAGACCTTTTTCTGACAGAGAAATCAGTGTTTTCTCTTGGAATTTTGACTTTAATATACTAGTATAGCTTTGGAAAAATCACAATATTTTTGAAGATATATCATATGTGCTATGACACTTGCAGCATGTATTTGATAACGAAGGAAGCAATATGAAAATCAATGTGAAAGCTTGTCACCTCTAGTAGAGACTCCTCAAGTCTAGCCAGCTGTATTTTCTTATCTTCTTCCTGCTGTAATAGCTTTGTTTTCTGTTCCTCTAGATCAGGTTTTTCATGCTGAATGGTTAAAGCTAAAAGCTTAAAAAAGAAAAACAAGAAACATAATTCCAGCAATGACCTTTTAAAACAGCATAATACTTCTCCTGACCAGGCCTTGGATGGGTAAGTACCACAGTACTGTAATAAAGGTGATATCATTTGATTCTTTCTAATTAAGTACAAGACACTTCAATGTCTGTTCTGATAAGAAACAGAAAATGGGTGTTTAAAACAATCATTATAATGTTAAATATGTGAAAATCACTGCATTTTCTAAGTATGAAAAATTTCACTAGTTAGATTAAAATACAAAAACTATAAACATGTATTAGTTACTCACATAAACATTTAATAAGACATAGAAAATATTAAAATATTATATTATCAGAGTCTGTGAGATAGCTCAGCAGGTAAAGGTGCCTGAACCAAATCTAATGACCCAGTTTGATGCTCAGAATCTATATGGTGAAAGGAGACACAGTAAGGATCCATGAGTGCCAAAGAATAACATACCCAGACTCAAACTGTACCCAAAAGCAATGTGTTTATCTGCAGAAACCCAGCGTGCAGGGACCTAGCATTCACTAAAATGGAGACCTGCAGGGAAGGTTGCAGGTGCAATTCAAAGCCAACTAGGGGAATTCCAGGGAAGAGTAGGTGACCTTCATTCTGATTGGTTGGCTCTATCTCTAGGGGTGCAGGTGTCCTAGGAATTGACTAGGGCTCTGGTGGACTTTCCAGAACCATTGCTGACTATTTATTCTTGGTTTAGGCCATACAAGAAGGCAACTTCTAATTTGCTGCCTATGGGCTATGTTTTTTCCTGGACTGGTTTGTTCAGCTCTTAGGCCTAGTATTCTGACCTTGCATTTTGTAATGTAGCATGGAGTCAGCCTGGCTCAAACTTCTCAAAACAGCTTCAAGTTGTCCTCTGATCTGAATATCCACACATACTACCCACCCCCACCCCCATATGACATATGTGTGTGTGTGTGTCTGAATAAACAAATAAATGTAATTCAAAAATTAAATATTATATCATCTAAACAACACTGAAATAACATTTCCCACCCACTAAAATGATTTGTTGCAAAAGCCATACTAATATCTAATACTAAGTCAAACAGGACAGCCATGCTGGAATAGTCTCTGTAGGCACTTGTCTTAAGAAGTCCTGCACTGGTCCTCCACCAACAAAGGGGAGCTTTCAAATCAAAGCAGCAGCAATTTTGTCAATTAATTCTGAGTAACTGTTCAAATATTGACAAAGTATGTAATTCATAAACAATATTCAAGAAGCCTTATTATATGAGAAAAGAATGTTTTGAAGTAGCAGATTTAAACTGCTACAAAGAAAAATTAATAGATGCACACGCTATAATGAAGAGCAAAAGAGGGAGATGAATATCATTAAATGAGTTAAATAAAAAACAATGATACTCAAAAAATCAATACATATTTCTTTCCAGAGAAAAAGCTAAAAATATATTCATAGAAGTTTGTAAACTTAAAACATTATTTGTAAACTCAAACATTAATTCTAAACTGTATGAGTCAGGTAGAGAGAAATGAACTCAAAGACACATAGCTTTCAGTGTTGATACTGGTTGACATGAATTTGAATGTGAGCAAAAAGGGGAATTTGGGAGGGTTTGAAGGGAGAAAGGTTAGAGGGAAATGGTAATTGTAACCTCAATACTAACTAAAAATATCCTGGCCCAGGAATCAGAACCTCTTGCCTTTATCAAATCACTGAATTTTTTCCACTTTCTTAATTGGAATTTTAAATCTCATCTTATAACTATGAACTACCTACCATGCAAGTTTTACCAAATGCAATAGAAACAGACTGTGAAATAAGTTATATTGGAGGAACCAACAACATGACCAAGCAGTAGAAATCTAATAAAGGATAAAATAAACCCGAATGCTTCACTTCCACAGATATTTTCCATATCCTAATTTTCAATTCCTATTTTCAAAGTCCTAATGAGCTTAACAAATCCATTCAGAGCAAACCTGGCTCTGCAAGTTTCTGCTGCTCTGTGCTGCCCACACACCTGTCCTCGCAGTCCACTTCTTGTTGTGGTAAAGTTCACCTCAGTCACGATGGATGCGGCATCCGGTGGGATGAAGGGATTTGGATTTCTTGTTGACAAGAAAAGGCGGAAATCTTCATTGTAGTCAATGATCTTGTCACCTATTTGTACCACATACCGAGGTCCTGTCAAACGCACACAGTTGGTCAGCTTGAATCTTCTTTTAAATACTTCTAAGTATTTAAAAACTGTTTCAAGCATTCCTGCATATAGAACTTAAAAAAACTCAACTGTATAGCAGCTTTCAAAGACAATCAAGACAAACACGCTAACATTCAAAAGCTACATTTTACTGAAAGAGGATTTTGTGTCTCAACACTTTAACCGTATATATACACCACATGCCACTCTCCTCTGGGACTTGCACTATTCCCCAGATTTCCCAGAGAGCATCAGGTAGCGTCTGCAGACCCTGATGCAGAGATCTCAGATTTTTAACACACTGCAGAAGCCTTCAAAACTGGGCTACTCAGGAAACTCCTAAATTGCTCAAAAAACATTAACTCAATCCTAGGATACTGAAGTAAGAATGCAATACATTCTTATAATGGGTATTAACTGTTCATATTCCAACTTTTTCTGAAATAGTTGCTTGTAAATATCAAAAGTAGATATTCTTGATGAAGTGTTATTCCCAATTTCAAAGTTATTTAGTTGAGGAGCAAACTGGGGGATGAATGTGTTTGAAATACATTATATGCATCTATGAAACTGTCGAATAATAACTAAAAATACTTTTTAAAAAGATAAAAATTATTAACATGTATAACTTTTTAAAAAAGTATTTATTGTGCTAGTACTTTATATATAATAAAATGAAAATCAAGGAATATACAAATTTTAGTAATTACTTAGATATAATAAAATAAAAATCAAGGAATATACAAATTTGAATAGTTACAAAGATATCCATTACCCACAAGATAAAAAGATGACATGAAAATCTGTGGGAAAATATTTGCAAACCATTTTAATGACAACATCCAACATTTATAAAGAATTCTTAAAAATCAACAGCAGAAAAGCAAATAACCCAATTAAAAATGGAATAAAACCTGAATAACATTTCTCCAAAGAAGACATTAAAATTGTCAACAAAGAATGAAATATGTTCAACATTATTAAGTAAATACAAATGGAAACTACCATACCACCTCACATCTATGTGGATGATAATTATAAAAATGTAATCAGTACTTTAGTCCATTGGTGAACTAAAGTGTAAGTAGAGTACTACAGGGTGGGAGAACTGGAAAGTGAGACCATGGTAAAGGAAGCAGGTCACATGACTGGGCCACCATGAAATGTATCTGACCCTAGCTACTATTCTCTGCTTTCTACACAACAACCAGCACTGAGCAACTCTGCTCCAGCACCACCATTAACTCCCCTTCTAGGATACAAAGCTCTCCATAGGCCCAGGAAAAACACTGCGACCCAAGTGGACTGAGCCTCTAAGACCAGGAGTCAAAAGAAATCTTGCATTCTTTAAGCTCATTTTCACAGGTATGTGTCATAGTAATGGGAACACAGACTAACACAACTAGTCCATAAAGCTATAGAATCACACATAGCATTGCAATATCAAACTTGGGAGACTTCTAGATTTACAGGACATTTCAAAATGAGAAAGAAAGATTCAAAATACTTAAAGAAAAAAAAAAAAACCCAAAACAAAAGAGCAAAGGGAAAACAAAACAAACTTTAAGGTATTTTCCTCAAGACAGGACTGAGCAAAAGAACATTTTTAAAGTGATAAAGAATTGCACCACACAACCAATATGACATAATTGATCTTCAAAGAAAATTGAACCAAAAAAAGCAAAATTTGTACAAATTTCAAATCTACATAAAGCGTCTAAGAAAATTATTCAAATGCCATGCATACAGAATTAATTGGTATGGCAAAACTTAAAACTGCTTCAAAGTAAGTTGCCCCATAACCTTTCCTGAGTCAGTACTGGACAGGCACAGTGCATACAGATCAAAGAGATGATTCAATCCAACTCTACAAGGATGAGCCAACGAGTTTCCCAGTTATTACAAAATCATTGTTAATTCATAAACTTCCTCCCCACTGGGAAGTCCTCTGGATAACCTATGTGCAACCAAACAATGGGAGCCCCTAACTGACTTATAGCCTACTATGCTCCAGAGATCTCACTCCTGAGTCATCTGTTTGTCTCAGACTATCTGGGAATGGAGGGACCTCATGAGTATTTCCTAACAGCCACAGGAGTCTTGGGAGCCCTGTGAGCCTTGCCCTCCTCCCTGCTTTCACAAGGGGAGCAAACAGCCCAAACCCTATAATCATCAACTACTGTGATTTAAGACAGTGCAGTCATGTGAAGCCAGAGGAAACAATTATCCATGTAAATGTTGTGGTTATGTTGGTGGTATATGCCTGTGTATATAACTGCAGTATATGTGTATATACTTTGCACACAGACATTCTTCGAGTTTCAATGTATTACATTCTAATCTCACAAATATGGATTTGGGGTTGGGGGTAGGCTGGGCTTACAAATTGCCCCAGTCAGTAAAATGCCTGACATGTTAGAATGCCCAACAGCTATGTAAAAAGACAGGCATGGCAGCACACGCCTGCAATCCTAACACTAGGGGAGCAGAGACAGGCAGATCCGTAAAGCTTTTTAGCAATATTCATGAACTCCAGGTTCAGTGAGAGATGGTCTCAAAAACTAAAATGGAGAAATTAATAACTGGTCTCTATATATACCTTCATACATACACAAAAAAACACAAAAACATATAGTATGCACACACACAAACACACACACATTCACCAGAAACAACAACAAAAAACAAAAACCTAAAAAAAAAGTAACTCTGGCTTAGTGCCTGTGCACAGACATCTTCGTAAAACCCTACCTGCAAAAGTAGTCTCTAAGCAGCATCCGGGACTGTGGGCTTTAGGAACATTCTCCAGGTTCACTGGTAAGACTAGCTAGCTGTGCTCAAACTGTTTGCACATGTAACTGCTGTGCTAAACACCTGCTTCTTTTTAACTAAGAGCAGAAAGTGCATGCTTACAGTTGCCCTGAATGAAAACTACTGAGTCTCTCATGAACTTCTCTGAGGGCAACAATTACATATGCTGGGACAACATCGAGGACCACAGATGATTACAGTATGTACTCAGATACTCTTCATCTATCCCCCAAGCCCTTTACCATGTGACTGTGGCAATTCAGCATGTCTTACATGGCTCCACCAGAAGAGACTCTTGACAAACTTGTGTCTGGTTCCCACTCTTTGCAAGATTTACAAGCTGGTAAACTCAAGACACTCACACATTTACCTTGAGCCACCAGATCTCGTCTTAGCAGCGGATAAAGAACAGGCTCTACCCCATCCATCTCTTGTATAATGAGGGTTTTCCCAAAACGTACTGCCAACTCGAGCGCGGTGATAAAGTTACTGTCCTGTGGTAATAAAGAAGAGCACATACTAGTTCCCTATCTCAATGCTTATGAAGGTTCCTATAAACAATGACTAAAGACACTAACAAATTATCTGAAGTTTAAAATGTCTATTATCTATAGTACTAATTGAAATTATCAGTGGTATTTTCTACTTATCAAATATTTAGTAATAAATTGCTTTAGTTGAATATTTTAAAGTCTTCGAATTATAAGTAGACATATAAAAATTATGCTTTAAAAATATTGTGACAAAAAGTCCAAATAACACAAGCTCTTCTTTTCCTACAAAACTCTTAAGTGTGCAGTCCAGTGGGAATTATAAAAATAATGTGGGAAGCATTTCTCTACAACATTCTTATCCTACACACCTAGAAACAATCCTGTACCAACTGAATAGCAAGTCTTCATGTCCACCATGCTACAAATGTTTCCTGCCAAGTTTCTACTCTCCTTACCATTGCTACAAAGAGAAAAATCCCAACTTCTATCTGAAATAGAAAATGAGAGAGAAAACAGAAGTAGCTATAAGATCAGTGCTGAGTTCTGCACATCTGCCATAGAAGGGATGGTGTGACACCTTCCTGCCCATGGAGCAGGGCCAGCAGTGTGTGGGCTGACAGCAGTGTGTGGGCTGACAGCAGTATGTGGGCTGACAGTAGTGTGTGCGCCTCCATGAGGGCTGACAGTTGCTAGGTGTAAGGCTTGTTTATATAACTGTATATATTTGCTTCATGTTCATCCTTCAGGGAGGTTCTCCCTGTCAAGATTCTTGGGGAATGTTCTCCCTGCCAAGGTTAATGACTCCACCAGTCCAGGAGGCAAGGGTGTGTCTATCTTCCTCAGCAAAATGGTAAACCTACATACATATACATACACATACACATACATATATATATATATATACATATATATGTGTGTATATATGTATAAATATACACATACATATAAAATTTTTCAACTATGCAAAATATAAGGTTGCAATATGAATTGTGCGTCTCCGACCTAAAAGAACAAAGGCAGCTGCACTAAGGAGCCAACTTGCCAGAAAGATACAAAGGCACGCAGATTTCTGAGTTCTAGGTCAGCCTAGAAAAGAGCAAGTTTAGGGTAGGTGTGGTGGGAATGGTAATCTCAGAGCAAGATCCCATCCAGCTAGCTTATTATCTGTGGTTACAAAGGTAGGTAGATTTCTGAAATTTGCTATGTTAAGGAAAAAAACCCTTATTTGCTGTCTTTTTCTAAGAATCAAGGGGCTAAGGTCATAAAATGCTGACTCGTGGGATAATCTAAAGGGAACCTAGGGCAGTCATTGAATTGATATGTAATTAACAGACTGGGCTTTGGTCTGCAAGAACTGAGCTGCTTGAGATGGAAAGCCATCTCAAGCAGAACACAGGGCTGCCAGCTTGTACCCACAACTGACTTTGAGTCATTCTTTTACCACTCCCAAACACCCTTCCTCAGGAACTCCTCTCTAAGCCAAGGCCAGTTCTTGGAAGATCAGGAGACTTTTTTATTGTCCAAACTAAGCTTAAGTCTGCAATTCCATATGGCATAGTGTAGGCATCTGTTTCTTTAACCTCCTATATGAAGAGCTATAACTACTCACTGTTAAAACTCCCAGGGCTCTAATGAAGTCACTAGAACCAAAAATAATGTGTCCCTGTGCTAGAAACGACAGACCTGAAGTCAGGAGGATTACTCGTCTTCCTGGATCACCACAATCAACTCTGCAGGTAGCTCATTCTGCATATGTCTTCTCATTATAGATCCCAACCTGTATTCATTATAGGTTTTATGCAAAGTCAGGGACTAAATTATAGGTAGTGCATACCTGTTGGTTAATAACTTCCAAACGCGAGTCCTTTAGATGTGTCTTTAACCACTCTGTTGCCTGAGAAGATGGATCTATCAGAAATGGGCACACTCGACTCTAGTGGGAAAAAAAATTCTTTTAAGATAATGGTAGTTTTTTATTTAAATACAAATAAACTTCTAAAAATTATAAATCAATCACAAAATGAGATTTTCTGAGTCTTTGTAGATGTAACTCATAAAACACAAGATGGAAGAGAAGGTGCAGCTTATTTCTGCATCAAAAGCCACATAGATAAATTACTAGGAACATGTAGTAAATAATTAAATCTAAGTTTAATGAAGTGAACATACTCTGCGAATTTCCTTTAAGGGAAACTGAACAAGCTGTCCATCAGGATTAAACAACTAGGAATGCACTTACACGGTATTTCTCAAACTGGTAAACTCTCAACCAGTGAAGCTGCCTTCCAATAGCACTGACTAAGAAGATAAGAAGGAGCAGCATACAAACATAAAATATGTGTTACCCGTAAGATATTTCTTAATCGTCATTATCCAGTAAATCTTTTGAAGAGTGAACCAGTGTTTCTTACTACAACAACAACACAATTTCTAGACATAGGGAGTACAAAGAAGAGTGGGAGCGGCGCTGAGATGGGACTGTGTCCAGCAAGGACACAGCAGTAAATTCAGCAGCATACAGGGGAAGGGCATGCTGGGAACAAACAAGCCCTCACAATAGTTTCTGTCACAACACAGTTCAGCGTGTGGAGACTCTACAGAGATGCTGGACTTTAGAACTGTTCTGTAATTTTCAGGCTCTCTACAGACAAGGAACTCTGCACTTTCTCATCAGGCATCTGTATCTAGAAGTCTCTCTTACTGTGCCATTGTGCAAACGCACAACTGGCAAAATGAGGTGGCTAGTAAATAGCCTCTTCAGTGTTACTGTGGGGTTAAATCTGGCTTTATGCTGACATTCAGTAATAAAAATCTCACAGTTCTATGAATTCTCTCATGCCTTCAAATTCATTACTTTTAAAATGGAAAAAGTTCTTACCCATGACTTCAAACCAATGATCTGATGCAGTCAGGAAAAAAGAAAAAAAAAGATGTGATAATATTTTTAAGCCTCTCATTTAAGCCAAGTATGTGATATAACAAACCTAAAGGTTGGTTTTCACTTATACTTCTTCATAATTTCTAAGGTACATTTTATCTCTGTGTTCCATGATAAAATGCAGCTAAAATTTACACTTAACACACTGTAACTGAGTACAAATGATAAGCTGCCATTCCTAGATTCATTCACCTCCCATGCTAGGGAACAACCACAGGAATACAGACAAGGAGTCCAGAAACGAGGAGGGTGTGCTCCCTTACCTCCAATGACTTCATATCCAATTAAGAAGCAAGAACAAAAACTGCATGGTCAGGAAGCACATAAGACACAGACACACACAGAATCAGGGCAGAGAAGCCAAGTCAGACTAAACTGAGACACGACCATCTAAGCAAAGGGGATCATCCCACAATGAAAGAAGGGTTGAAACACTTCAGTAGTCGGGCAGAGCGGGGTAGGGAGTGTGGGCATACATCGTGAATGTAACATGACAGAAGTGAGAATTAGTAAAGACTGCCTGACCACGAAGAGCTTCTTCATATACCATGTCTAAGAGTAATGAAAGCTCCACACTGCAGCGATGGAAAGTCACTGGCATACACGAGTGAAAGCTTCCGGATGAGCACAGTAACATTTCAGGAGCATCACTCAAGAAAAGAAAACAGGCAACACAAAGGGGAAGGTGCTGGCTGGCACAGTGAAATCCTCTAGATACAAAATAAAGTCACTAGAAGTGAATCTAAGTAAGCAGGATGCTTATAGGGATACTGAGAAGTAGATTTAATAAGACTAGAGAATAATTAACTGAAAACTGAGGGGACAGTAACAAGAAGTCACAGATGTGTACCCATAATTACTAGGCTAAGATTATGGTACCTCCCTCAAGAATAATAAGTGAAACAGCATGAGAATGGAGAAAGTATATTAAACTGTAGGTAATCAACTTTAATTACCAATATATCTGAGATTTTATTTAGAAATAGAAACATGCAATAAGTATTACATGTTTGCGTGCACTGCGTCCCTTTAAATATAATGTCAATGATCATCCGTTTACCTGTAAGATCACAAGGGCATTCTCAATAGAAAGGTCATCAGACGGAAGGCCTTCACTCTTCCAGATTAACTGTTCACTTTCAGTACAGAGAAACCGCCTGAGATCAAATTCTGAAAAGCGAACGGTATCAAGCAGTCACTATAGTGACCAGCACTTGACAGACAGACTGGCAGAAAAGGCCCATGGCATGCCCTGGTCTGACACCCATTCCTATGCATTACCTGGGGGGAAGGAAGCTTCCTAAAATGTGAAAATGGGCAAAACTCTTAATTAATTCTGAGGGAATGTTTCATAGCCACAATAATTTGTGAAAACCATGACATACACAAGAAAATTTAGAGCCTCACATTTCACTTTAGCATGTTAAATTAATGTAAAAATAATATATTTAGCTACATTCATGTAAAATTAAGAATAATTCAGAAAGAGGTCTGTTTCTAATGGGGATACAGGAGTAGAAAACTTATAATAATGAAAAAATTTATAATAATGAAACAGACTTGGCAAATCTGAAGTACTCATACTATCCTTGGTGACATACAGACAAGAAATTATATTTAAAAGCAGTAAAGGAGGCAAAAGCAGAGGGCCATTCTTGGCATAATGAAAGATCTCAATACACACTCACTCTCAAGGCCAGCTGCCTTGGTCCACTCTTCCAGACAGTTCTTCCTGAGGCCCTCTGGAGCAGCAGAGAGGTAGGTGATGAAAGCAGCTGCTAGCTGAGCTCTTTTGGGTAGAGTAGCTAACTCTTCAGCTATCTCAGCAACCTGGAAGCAGACAGTGAGTGTGAGTGTACTCCCTCAGAAGAGAGTACAGCATCGTAGGTAGGAAAATAACTCAGCATTCATCGGCTTAAGTAGTTAACACCTTAATAACTCAATCATCAAATTTCAAAATATCAGTGACTTAGGGTTTATTGCTATAAAGAGATACATGACTAAGGCAAACAATGAACTGGGCCTGGATTACGTTCAGAGGTTTAGTCCAGTATCATCATGGTGGGAAGTATGGCAGTGTGCAGGCAGATGTGGGGCTGGAGGAGCCAAGAGTTCTACATCTTGACCCAAAGGCAGTCACAAGGAGGGTCTCTTTCCACACTGGGTAGAGCCTGAGCACTAGAGACCTCAAAGCCCACCTACACAGTGACACACTTTCTCCAACAAGGCCACATCTCCTAATACTGCCATGTCCCATGAGCCAAGCATATTCAAACCACCACAACCACAAGAAGTCAAAGATTTTTAAAATTTGAGAGACAAGATATTTCTATAAATAAATGTGTTTTGTTATATGCATACACCCTGAAAAATTAAATTTAAAAAAATTTAAAAGAAATAAAAATGTTACTAATGTTGAAATGATGAAACATATCAAAAAGAAACAAATGATGAACATACTGAATGTTAACCTTATGTGGTAAAGGTAAACTCCCTCAGATCCTTGCCCTCCCTGACCTTCTCATCAACAACACAGGCGAGCCAAAGGAGAACAGGTTTGATTTTCCGAAAGTGTATACACTTTGCTTAAAGATTACTTAACTTACTTAATTAAAGATTAAAGATTTACTTAATTACTGACCACTTACTTCTAGATTGTCTATCAATGGCCAGCAATAGGCTAATGGCTATTTTTCCTGTATCTTTTTATGATTTAAACAAATACACGTGTTTTGAGGCTCTTCTCCTAAACAAACCTGGGCATTCCATCTCCTGTGCTCTCTGTCTAGCTGACTAATGAGGACCTCTGCAGCTTTGATGGTCTCCTGTGCCTTGCTGACTTCAGCTTCCAGTTTGGCAGCTTCTGAAGTCCTGGTCTGAAATCTAAGAAAACAATTAACATATGATTAGAAACAAACCAATTATATATAATTCACTTATCCTTGGGATCCACTGATACATACATATGAGTATGAAATACCATCATTACGATAGACAGGTATACAAACATACACTCTTAAGACCTTTCATTTTTGCTCTAGTAGAGCTCAGTGGTAGAATATAACACTAACACAAAACCCTCATATAATACAAACACAAAACCTAGGGTCCTTCCCTCACGTGTGTACCAAAAATCAATACAGTATCTCATTCTGTCTGCTCAAGGACCAAACAGAGCTTCTATAGCCACATTCTATACACATTTCTCAAAACGTTTCTTGAAGGCTCTGACCCTGAGAATTGGCGAACCACTTTTTAAAGTTTCTCTTTCTATTCTCGTTGCACAAGCCTATCTGCTAGCTGTGAACGTTTTACGTGATGATAATATAACCTATCTGCTAGCTGTGAACGTTTTACGTGATGATAATATAACCTATCTGCTAGCTGTGAACGTTTTACGTGATGATAATATAACCTATCTTTGAAATGTTCTTGAACATCTGCTACCCACTTCCTTCCTCTCACCTTACTTCTTGGCCTAATCCTCTCAAACACCTACCTGCAAAACAGAAATATCTGGTCCAGTGTGCAGTGTGCATTATCTATCAGTTAGTGTATACCTGCCAGATTTATTTTAACTGTCTTTTGTGTATGTCTTTATATGCGTAAGTGTATGATATATGCATGTGTGGGTATGTTCATCTGTGCAGGAACATGTAGAGGCCAAAGGTCAATGCTGGAAGGTCTTCCACAATCAATTCCCCACAGTCCCATAACAAAAAGGAAATGTAATCCACAATTTCTAAAATAATTTTTTCTACAATTAGTAGTTTTTGTTAGAATGCACAGGACCCTAATTTTGATCCCTAAATAACCAGAAGAATAGAAAAAAAGTGGAGAGGTATTACTATTATTTATTTTGGCTTTGTTTTTTGTTTTCTTTGTTTTGTTTTTCAGTAGCCCAGGTTACCCTGTAACTAGCCATGTAGCCAAGGATGATCTTATACCCTGATCCTCTTTCTCCATGTCCTAAGTACTGGGACTTCAGGCATAAGCCATCACATAGCTAAGTAAGAATAGCATCTCAAGTGCTCTCTCCCAGTCTCAACCTGGGAGTTAGGAGAAAAGAGGAAATGCCATGGTTATATCACAACCAGGATGTAAAACCTTGCAATGCACTAAGGCGCACTGCAGTCTAGACCAGACTTACTTTTCTTTGAGTTCTGACACTTTCTGACCAACAGAGTTCAGAAGATCTTCCAGCTTCCTTTTTCTGTCTTCAGTTTTCTTCAAATTCCTAAGGTATGATTCAATGTTAGATGCCACTGTATGCTAGATGTCAACATTCAAGCAGCATTGTAAGGAGTCATATTGCAATAAATGTGACAGAGCGACCATAGTGCAGTGTTTTAACACTGCTTCATTGGGAGATGAAGCAATAGCAAAATAAAAGTGAACCTTTTGATATAATACATATTGCTTCTCAGAATTTGTAATTTAAAACACTAGTGACTGTAAACTTCTAAATGAAAATGGTAAACATGTTCATCTATCTTCTTTCAAAACAATATAAAATGATACCATGGAAATAAATACACACACCCTGCATATATGATAAAGAGAATTTAAAAAGTATAGGAAAGGAAATTTGGAAAGTAAGTACTGATAGGCCTGAATAAAAAAAACAGTGAGATGCCTGTGAGAAGCAGAATAAAATACACACAATTCCAACTGCTCAGTGAAGGTGACCAACATCTGTCTCTGAAAGTAACAGAAAAGCTAGAGAGACAAATGTGTCTAAAAGTTAGTTGGATGCACTCAAGAGTTAGATTTCAAACTTTACCCCTCTTGAAAACACTTTTAAACCAACCTAAACACTTCAGCACTTCTGGCTGACAATGCACCCAACTCTAGACAGCCCTACCGACAGCATATAAACAAAATATGATGCTTCTTTATGGGAAAAGTGAATGGTACTCTTGCTCTAAAAGATACCCCCAAATACTAAAGAGTAGTCAATACCTAGGTAGTCTTAGCTCCAGGGCACAAATGGAGACCAGAAGGTTCCTGTCCCTGGCCGTTCCACGGTTCCTGTGCCCTGTGAGCTCCTGGGGGTTTCCTCTTTGGCCATTGAAGCAAAAGTGGTGGTCTTACCTGTGAGCTTAGGAGTGACAGCACTCCTAGGAGACCAGCTCTCTCCAGGTGGGATTTGGATATGGAGGGCTGTGGGACATCCTTAGCTCCCGGGTGCAGATGGAGATGGAAAGCCACACCTAAGCAGTCTACACCTGAATACTGCCTCCTCACACCAGCACACAGTAACAAACTACACACTCTAGTTTCTACGACTGTATGCTGATTACTGTCAAGGATTTGACATATCAAGAATGCTTCTTAACCAGAACCAAAACAAAGCAAATGAATGCATGGTTATAGAAGGAAGCACAAAAGGTGAGGATGAAAACTGAAGTAAAAATTACACACTCAGATCTATAATGTTAGAGAACGAAACTGGAAGAGAGTAATAGGGCCCTGAAAAGATTAACAGAACAGTGAAGTGATGAGAAGAAACCACTGAGACACTAGAACACAGGAGTGCAGACATGGAAGGAAGGCAGGTGCGCTGTATACATGAAAGGGCCTGGACCGAGGCTCTTCCCACGGGAGACCTTTTCTCTATTTTGCAAAGTGTCATAATTGTTACCAGAACCCTGAAATTATTAAGACCAGCATAGATTAGTACCAGCATTCTAACAGCACATAAGAAGTTTCTGATCATAAAAATGAAGATGGTCCTTCCATCATCCTTCTGATCAGAGCAGTTTCTTATTGTAGGAGCCTGGCAGAACCTTAGGTTTGTTCTGGTGTGTGCTAGGTGGGAGGGGAGATCATGTATTCAACTAATCATGACAGTAAAAGGCAAACAGTAGTAAGCAGCGTCTCCTGGAGTCTTTACAAAAGGCTTTCATTCTCTTTAAGATAAGTACACTTTAAAAAAAAAGAACGTTCACCAAAAAAAAAAAAAAGTAATTTAAAAAGCATATCATCCTGTCTAGAAGATAGAACTGATATCGTACTATATTTGTGAAATGGGCAGTTCATTTACAAATAAATTGAAATTAACAAAAACTGAAGGAAGAGCTTCATGGAAGAAAATAACCCCCTAAAACCAAACTACTTTGGGACTTAATAACTGTAGTGAAACATGCCACAGAGTTTCTTGAGTGATGACTGCACAGATCTGTAGCCCAGTATGCACAGAAACAGCCCAGTATAGCGACAGGTACAGAAGAAAACTACTGAAGGAATAATAAACATCTCCAGAACCAGTATGTGCATTGAGTGTACCCCACCCAACCCCCCAGAAACAGGGTCCTAAAAACTTCCAAGGAGAAAAATTACAAGGTAACATATCAAACACAGGAAAACAAACAGCACTACTTTTTCAAGAGCAAAGCTGCACTCTGGAAGCCAGTAGAAATGTGGTTCCACTCTGAAAATAGGATTCTGCACACCAGCAGAAATGGAGTTCTTGATTATCAGTGTATGTATGAAATCACCTAAAGGTTCAGTTCAGCCTGCAAGGCTTTACCCTGTCCCATGCATATCTCACTCTGCATCTGGAAAAAGTGAAAATATTTGCACATTTAACTAACACCAAGATGATGCTGAAGCTCCTGGCACAGAGACCACATGATAGAACAAGTCCATCAAACCACTAGCTATAAGCCACTCCAATACTGAACATATATGATAACAGAATAGCATGCAAGTCAGATCTGCCCACCACCCCTGGAACAGCCTGAGGGGTGAGTAATGGAGCTGTCCCCAGAGCCCCACTGTCTAGCTCAGGCTTGCTCTTCAGTCTGGAGGACTTTTGTGAAACCTGAAGAGCATCCTGATTCCCTATGGAAACCTTTGGGGCCCCAAACTAACCAATTTGAACCCTGTTTGACCAATCCCATCCTAGTCAGATCGGCCTACCATCCCAGTTAGTCTACCTGGAGTGGCATGCAGAGGTAAGTTGTGCCTGGCCTCATGAGCCCCATTATCTAGCGCAGGGCTCGCTTGTTGGTCAGGAGGACCTCTGAGTATCCAAAGATCATTCTGCTTCCTCCTGATAACCTTCAGGACCCCAAGATTAACCAGTATGGAACTCTGCTCCACGAATCCCACCCCAGTAAGATTTGCCCACCATCCCAGTTGGGTCTGACTGAGAAACAGCCCACAGAGTGGGGTCTGCCTGAGGCACAGTCATCCAAGTCCAGTACCCTGACCTCCATTGTCTGGCCCATGACTCCCTCCTCCTGCCTAAGAAGTCCTGCTGTCATCAGGATCATCCAGCCAACACCAGGGAAACTAGATGCCTAAAGAATATCCTAAGAACACAATCAATAAGATCCAGAGCAATACTGTACCACCAAAGCCCAGCTATCCCGCTATAACAAACCCTGGATATCCTAATAAAACTGAAGCACAAGAAGAGGATTTAAAACCAATCTTATAAGAATGATAGAGGCCTTTAAAGAGGACATGAATAAATCCCTTAAGAAAATACAAGAAAATACATTCAAACAGGTAAAGGCATTAAAAGAGGAAGCAAATAAATATAAAGAAATACAGGAAAGCTGGGCGGTGGTGGCGCACGCCTTTAGTCCCAGCACTTGGGACGCAGAGGCAGAAGGATTTCTGAGTTCGAGGCCAGCCTGGTCTACAGAGTGAGTTCCAGGACATCCAGGGCTACACAGAGAAACCCTGTCTCAAAAACACAAAAACAAAAAACAAAAAAAAAAACCAAAAAAAAAAATACAGGAAAATATAATCAAACAGGTGAAGGATATGAATAAAAATGACCAAGACCTATGAAGGGAAATGAAGCAATAAAGCAAACATAAACTGAGGCAACCCTGGAAATGGAAAACATAGGAAAGAGAACAGAAGCTACAGAAGTAAGCATCACCAAAAGAATACAATAGATGGAAGAGAAAATCTCAGGCAGAGATGTAATAGAAGAAATGAAAAGTATCAGTAAAAGAAAATGCAAAATTTAATAAGTTCCAGGAAATTTGGGACATTGTAAAAAGACTAAACCTAACAAGAATAGGAATAGAAGAAGAAAAATATTCCCAACTCAAAAGCCTAAAACACATATTCAACAAAATCATAGAAAAAAATGTCCCTAATCTAAGAAAGAGATGCTTATAAAGCTACAAGAAGCTTCTAGAACACCAGACTGAATCAGAAAAGAAAATCCTCCTACCACATAATAATCAAAACACTATACAGAACGTAAAAAGAATTTTAAAAGCAGCAAGGGGAAACGACCAAGTTACATATAAGGCAGACCTATCAGAGTTACACCTGATTTCTCAACAGAGACTCTAAAAGCTACAATGACCTGGGCAGAGATCTTGTAGACCCTAATAGACCACAGATGTCAGCCCAGATTAGTATACTCAGAAAAACATTTAACCACCATAGATAAAAAAACAAGATAGTCCATGACAAAACCAAATTTAAACAATACTTTTCCATTAACCCAGCCCTACACAGTATAATAGAAGGAAGATTCTTAACACAAGAACAGTAACTACATGAATGAAAACAGAAGAAGTAATTTCACACTAGTAAAATGAAAAGAAGAGAAACATACACACACAAACACCACCAACATTAAAACAACAATCATTGGTCATTAATATCTCCCAACCTCAATGAACTCAATTCCTAGTAAAAAGACATAAGATGAAAAAAAAGAATCCATCATTCTGCTATATACAAGAAACACATCGTAACAACAAAGATAGTCATTATCTCAGTATAAAGGACTGGAAAATTGTTTTCCAAGGAAATGGACCTCTCCCCACCAAACAAAGCTGAAGTAGCCATTCTAATATCTAATAAAATAGACTTTCAACCAAAAGTTATCAAAATAGACATGGAAGGACACTTCATACTCATCAAAGAAAAAAATCTACCAAGAGGACATCTCAATTCTGAACATCGATATTCCAAATGCAGGGGCACCCACATTCATAAAACAAGCATTACTAAACTTTTAAATCATTCATAGAACCCCACACATTAATACTGGGAGACTTCAACACCCCATTCTCACCAATGGACATCGAGGCAGAAGCACAATAGAGAATTAATGAAACTAACAGAGGTTATGATGCAAATGTACCTAATAGATATCTATAGAACATTTCACTCAAACACAAAAATATGACTTCTCAGCTCTTCACGAAACCTTCTCTAAAATTGACCATATATTCAGTCACAAAGCAAGCCTCAACAGATACAAGAAGAATGAAATAACCTCATCAGATCACCATGGATTAAAGCTGGGCTTCAACAAGAGCAGAAACAACAGAAAGTCTACATATTCATGAAAACTGAATAACTCTCTAATCAATGATCACTAAGTTAGGGGGAAAAAAAGAAAAATTAAACATTTTCTATAATTCAATGAAAATGAGGGCACAACATACCCAAACTTATGGGACACTATGAAAGCAGTGCTAACAGGAAAGTTCATAGTACTAAGTGCCCTCATAAAGAAATTGGAGAGTTCTCATACTGACAAATTAAAAGCACACCTGGAAGTTCTAGAAAACACACACACACACACACACACACACACACACACACACACATGAGGAGTTGATGACAGGAAATAATCAAACTCAGGGCTGAAATTAATCAGTTAGAAATAAAAGGAACAATACAAATAATCAATGAAAACCAAGAGCTGGTTCTTTGAGAAAATCAACAAGATAAACAAACCCTTAGCCAAACTAACTAAAAGGCAAAGAAACAGTACCCAAATTAACAAAATCAGAAATGAAAAGGGAGATATAACAACAGACACTGAGGAAATCCAAAGAATCAAGTATTACTTTAAAAGACTGTATTCCACAAAATTAGAAAATCTAAATGAAATGGATGATTCCTTTTAGGCAGATACCAATTACCAAAGTTAAATCAAGATCAGGTAAATTATCTGAATAGTTCTATATCCCTTTGGAATCAGAAGCAGTCATTAAAGTCTCCCAATCATGAAAACCTCTGGGCCAGATGGTTTTAGTACAGACTTTTATCAGACTTTCAAAGAAGAGCTAATGCCAATACTTCTCAAACTATTCCACAAAATAGTAACAGAAGAAACACTGTCAAACTCATTTTTATGAGGGCACAGTCACCCTGCTACCTAACCACACAAAGGCTCAACAAAGAAAGAGAATTTCAGACCAATTTCCCTTATGAAGACTGATGCAAAAATACTCAACAAAATACTTGCAAACTGAATCCAAAAACAAATCAAAGACATCATCCAACATGATCAAGTAGGTTTCATCCCAAGGATGCAGAAGTGATCAATATACAAAAATAAATAAATAAATAAATAAATAAATAAATAAATATAAAGAAAAGAAAAAAACAATCTATCATATAAACAAACTGAAAGAAAAAAAATCACATGATCATCTCACTAGATACCTAAACGCAATCAAGGCAATATACAGCAAGCCAGTAGGCAACATCAAATTAAATGCAGAATACTTAAAGCAATTCCATTAAATTCAGGGACAAGACTGCCCACTCTTTCCCTAGCTATTTAATATAGTTCTTGAAGCACTAGCTAGAGCAATAAGACAGCAAAAGGATATCAAGGGGACACAAATTGGAAAGGATGAAGTAAAAGTAACACTATTCACAGGTAATATGATAGTATACATAAGTGACCCCAAAAATTCTACCAGAAATCTTTTACAGCTGATAAGTACCTTCAGGAAACTGTTTGGATGCAAAATTAACTCAAAGAAATCAGTAGTCCTCCTCGACACCAGCGATAAATGGGCTGAGAGAGAAGTTAGTGAAACCTTCACAGTAACCACAAATAATATTAAATACCTTGGAGTAACTCTAACCAAGCAAGTAAAAGACCTGTATGAACTTCAAGTTTCTAAATAAATAATTTGAGGAAGATCTCAAAAGATGAAAAGATCTCCCATGCTCATTGATTGGCAGAATTAACGTAGCCATCTTTAAAAAGCAATCTACAGATTCAATGCAATCCCTATCAAAAGTGCAATACAATTCTTTACAGATCTTGAAAGATCAATTCTCAACTTCATCTGGAAAAACAAAAAACCCAGGCTATCTAAAATAATCCTGAACAATTAAAAAAACAAAAAACAAAAACAAACAAACAGAAACCTTCTAGAGGGCTCACTGTCCCTGACTTCAAGCTACACTATAGAATCATAGTAGCACAAACTGCATGGTATTGGTACAGAGACAGACAGATGGATCAATGGCATCCATTCAAAGACCCAGAAATAAACCCACATACCTACAGACATTTGATTTTTAACAAAAAAAGCCAAACAAATACAATACACGTATTAAACTGACTGCAATGCAGGTCAGACCATCCCGTACTTTGTGGTGTTTGACTTACAATTCTAATCCTGACTGCTCTGTTTCCAGAGGCTGGATCCGTTCCAAGACATGGGAGTACTGGACATTGGCCTTAACCCAAGCAGCCAAAGGGGCAGCTGCAGTGCTGGCACGTTTAGCATTCTGAAAAAAAATCATTACAAGGTATGCAGTACCTGACTTATCATCAGACATACATACAGTTTATGTCAACATTTATCTTCACATTTATTCTACTTAGGATGTTATTGATAGTTTAAACTACAGTCAACTGTTTTTATTGAAAGAAGTAAGTATTTCTGAATCCTACTTGCAGTTTCAAGTCAATCTCCTTTAAGCACATCTGATCTTTCAGAATTCACATGAGCCAACAAAACTGTTCTGTCTTATTTATAAATAGTGCACATACCATTTTCTTTTTACATGTGATACATTTTTATTAAATGAGAGCGAGTTTAAAAGCATTGTTACTGATGTCAAAGAAGGTTTAACATTTAAATAAAGAATCTAAAAAGTATCAGAATCATTGAAGTTAAACTTTATTAAAATTTGATACATGTATGGGGAAATAGATGCCCACTGCTCCAGAAGTATCCAGCAGAGTAAAACGCTATGCTGGGAATGGTGTGGGGCAAAGTGAGAGAAAAGAAAAGGAGAAGCAGATGGTGAACTCGAGATTCAAATCCATACAGGCAATAAACCTGAAGCTTTGCTTTTTAATTTAAACTTTTAGATGATCTAGACAAATGTTTGGTAATGACAAAGCATCCCACAGTAAAAAACAGATTACATATATAGCTTAGAACTGAAACTACCTTTGGATCAAAAGAGGCTTTGTTTTTGAAGAGAAGCTCCTCCACGCTCTCTCGTATCTCTCTAGGGATGTTCCGTGCATCTAAGGTTGCAATGTCTTCTCTTACACCCCTTTTTGCAAGAAAGCTAAGAAGAAGGCACAATAATTCAAATATGGCCAACTCAAAATTGCTCTTTCTAAATAAACATGGCACGAATAGTGCTTAAAGCCAATCAGTTAACAATACGAGGCTATGAAGATTTAACATAGAGCAAATAACCATCATATTTTGATGAACAAGAAGCACAAGCTTTGGGAGCGTGCGACAGTCTACCTGCCATCCCATGAACAACCTGGACGTGGAATGTGAGGATCACACTGAGGTGCACGACTCTCTCCCATAGTCTAGACAGACTTCCATAGTCCTTAAGGGACTTCCTAACATATCAACGAAGCCTAAACTCTATCTCTAGAGGTAAAAAGGACTCTTTATCACCAACATGGATCTCAGTAACACAAACACCAACACCAATGTTCTGTGAAAGACTGGAAGCTAAGAGGCTCCATGCTTAGTCAATCCTAAGCCCTTTCCAGCTTATGTCCTATGTTATTCTAAATCACTCACTCCTCCCTTATTCTCTCTCTCTTACCTCTCCTTCTTTACCACCCTCTTTCTCTCTCTCCCCCCTCTCTTCAAACCATCCCCAAAGTACCAAGCTCACAGAATGTTTTCTTCATCAGTAACCTGTAGTGAAATCACAATGCTTTTCTACTATGTAAGGATTAAATTATTAAATTTAATAATGGCCATTCTTAAAGATTCTCAGGCATTCCTCTCTTCCTTGGTTAGTATTTTGAATAGTCACTTGCAGAGAGAAGATATTTACATTTCAATATGATCACACATACCTTAAAATTTCAGGTTAGTCTCTGTACTATGTATTTAGATAAAAGTTAGCCTGAGAAATAATAAAGGAAATATTAAGAATGATCCAAGAAAAGACTGATAGGCAGCCATGATGCCAATCACAAGAAGTAGACCAACCCAAGAGAAAGTGCCAGAGTATAGCTGTAACTGCACAATTGCAGAAGATGGGCAGGCAAAGTGAATGCAACAGAAGCAGTCATTCTGTCTAGTGAGGGGTTAAGAGGACATGTGTTGTTCAGGAAGCTGAGCCCTGTTCCAGGAAGGTTGAAGGCAGAGACGACTAACTTGGTAGACATAAATGGTGTCCTAGAAACAACCTTCAAATGGTGAAGAACCCATAGACAGTGATGAGGATAATTCCGAGGGAGTAGGCAATTGCATTCACTCTTGGATGAAGAAAATGTCTGGCACTTGAAAAAGCACTTGTCTGCTTTTCATGACCAAGTTCAGTTTCCACTGTGAGACTTGCCCTCACAGTGGAATGCCTCCATTGTGAGAAGTTCTCGCTGTGGGATGTCCTCACACTGGGCTGCTCT
>JANHMN010000006.1:85706668-85755852 GCA_030674055.1 Rhabdomys pumilio | reverse complement strand
GGGATGTCCTCACACTGGGCTGCTCTCACTGTGGGATGTCCTCACACTGGGCTGTTGGGCATGCTCATAGTGGGTTCCCCTTATGGTGGCATATCCTCAGGGTGGGATGCTATCATGCACTGATTTCTTAAAGAAAGGGAAATATGCCTCAGTGGTTTAGCCAATGTGAGGTTAATATTGATTATCATTTCATCAGGGTTGGGTATCACCTAGGAGATAAGCCTTTGCTTTGTCAGGAATTCTCTAGATTAGGATACCCTCTAACATGAGGGATTATCTAGATTAGGCAAAACAAGTGGGAAGAAGCCCCAGGGACTGGGACCCTGGACCATAGAGAAGGAGAAAGCAAGTTGACCTCTAGCAGTTATCTCCCTTGCTTCCTGACACTGGATCTAACCTGACCAGCTGCATCAAGCTTCTGCAGTCTTGAACTGTACTGTGAGTGGTATCCAAGCCCTTTTTCCTGTAAGTGGCTTCTGTCAGAGTATTTTATCACAGCAACTGAAGAGTAACTAAGAGAGCAACCTAACAAGGTAGTGCTGAGCATGGGTGGACATGTGAACTAGGCTCTTCAAAAATAAGGATGAAACCACTTATTAGTAAAGATTGGGAATACATGATGAATGGAGCACGACTTGGAAAATGACTTGATCAAATAACACTGTCAGAACAATAAGTCTCTTTCTTACGAGACGAATTCTTGGGAAAGAAATGCCCTGGTCCAGGGAATAAAGCCCCAGAAGTATAACATGTCAACTTGGATTTTAGATAAGGCCAAGCAATTCTTACAGTGATCCTTACCTCCAGGACTATAAAATATGAAACCAGAGAAACCTGAGCTCATCACTGCTGGCAGTGACTTCAGACACGTTATTTAACATGATCAGACTGAATTTCTTAAAGATGTAGAATGAGAACCTTCAGTTTACATAGCCACTATATTTGTGAAAATGGACAAATGAGCACAGATATTGACATTGGGAGTACAAGTGTGTCTGGGAACATTCCCACTAACATGGTGCAGAGCCTCTGGAATGCTTTGTGGGAGAAAGTAAGGTAAGTTTGTTGATATGGGCAAGCAAAGCCTCAGAATGCTGGCAGGAGCTTAGAAGACAGAAAGGAATGCCAATAAGAAAGATGGCTCATGAGATGTCAAACAGTAAGAATGACCTGCAACTTGTGTACATCTTCTTCCCTGTCCTGCGGCTCCGTGTGCGAGTACATTTAGTGGTCAGAGTTTAGTCATATAGTGGACACAATTTCAAGGCGTCCCAGATTCTAGATTATCGCTGACTGCTTTGGTTTTTGTTTAAGGAGAAACTTGCAAGCAAAAGCAAAGCAGAAAGATTTAAAAATCTCACAGTTTTTCTAAAAAAGAATAAGGCTCGATTGGATGGATGGATGATGGATGGATGGATGGATAGATGGATGGATGGATGGATGGATGGATGGATGGATGGACAGATAGATGGATGATTCGATATGCTCCGAGACAAAGCATATAAAGTTTGGGAGGATTTCAAGCATGAGGAGGAGCGAGGCTTGAACTCATCTGAAGGGCTCTGCTATGAGATAGTGCTGTGGAACCTTTCTCTCACACAGCTCCCAGTGACAGCTGTTTCCTGGAGATCAGTCACTGAGGCAGCAGTAGACATTATCTAAGCCCCCACCCCCACCCCTGCTAATGCTTAAACTAGTGGAAATCTGGCATCGTTCATGTGATTGCAGAATTTGAAGGCATCCAAAATGCAATAATTATGGGGAAACAGGGAACTCAAATAAAAATGCTAGAAGCCATGGGATGTACACAGGCCCTGAGAGGGTAATGAGTACAGCTGAAGATAAAGCAGAGAACTGAGGAAACAGAGGCAGCAGAAACAGAAACATGCAGACAAGGAGTCATCCCCAGAGTGAGGCCACACAGGCTGAACATGCACAGCAGTGCCCACACGCAGGCTGAACACACACAGTGCTATCCAAACCCTTTGGAACTTACACCACAAAATTACATGTCCCACGCATGGAGCTGGCAGATTAAATGTTTACCATACTGGCTAGCATATTCACTTTGGTCTCAATTCCTTTCTTATAGAATATTTATGCTGTGCCATTACTTGTTCAAAATCTACAAACTGCTTTTTAATTGTATAGGGCTAATAGCTAAAACTGCTAGAGTCTAGGTTGACAAAGAAGAAACTTTGGACCACTAAGCAATGCCAGAATCACTAAGACTGGGATCTCATGAAGATGGACAGAATGCATTTTGTAATGAAATGGTTTGAGGGGACGCTGTGGTTTAAAAAGATGTGTTTGGGTACCAAGCTAACAAAAAGGGTTAGGAATTGAGACAGTTAATCTTGATAATCAACTTGAGAGGATGGAGAAGTAACTGGGGAATTAGTAAAGCACACTCCTGACACTCCTACAGAGGGTTAATGTATAGCACAGCCCTATAGGCTCGAGCTCCAGATGGAATAAAAGGAGACATCATCTACAGATGTTTGTTTCCTGGCCCTGGTGATGTGAGCTGACTCGCCTGTCCCTGCCGTGGTAAACACCTCTGACACTGTGATCCAAAACTATATGTATGCAAGCAGGCAAAGGTCATTGGTAGAAAAAAAAAAACATTCTGTATAAATTAAACAACTTACCTTTTCATGCTTACCCATGATGTATCAAAGATACCCATTAACCTCAAAACTCCTTCAAGAATGTCTCGGATTACATCTGGTGGCATTCGGAGTGAGCGGATTTCTGAAAGAGATTCTGGCCTAATGTTTCCAACTGCTAGCTTAGCTTCATTGACTAGAGGCTAAAAGACAAAAACATCAGGAACTGTCAATGTGTGTGCTTTTCAAAATCAGTAACATTTTACAATCATGTAATACAAATTGACATTTTAGTCAAATGATCACAGTTACTAATGGCCTTACTTTTTTAAACACACACACACACACACACACACACAAACAAAATACTCGTACAGATCAACTAAGCCACCATGACTGCGACATCTTAACTTAGCCAATTTAATTTGTTTTGAGATACTTTTTCCCCAGAGGATCTTTACATTGTAGGAAAAGCCTGGCTACTTAGTCAACTGTGCAGAAAACAGACTTAACAGTTTGCCCCAACTCCTACCTGGCAGGCTTTCCTGCTTGCTTCTATTTCCATAATTGACACTGTGCATAGACCACACTGGCAACAGTGCTATACAAAGCCTGAGCTATGACAGGACTTACACTCCAATACCATGCCAGGCCAGTGTGAAAGGGTCACATGCACACTCTGTCACCATGCCAGGCCAGTGTGAGAGGGTCAGATGCACACTCTGTCAGAACACAGAGTTTTAACTTACTTGTACTTCTTTTAATTCATCATCAATTTTACTCTTTCTCTCTTCAATTTTGATAACTTCTTCTGCTATTCGCTGTTTCAGTCTTTCAAGTTCTGTCTTTTGCTCACTGGCATCCTACAGGAATAGGATTAGGACATTACAATCACATATACTTCACTCTGTCTAAAAGCACAACAACAAAAACATTAGCCTTTGCTAAAACGGTGTCTCCTGATTCTTTTTATATTAATTTTGGGTCAATAGCATGATGAAGGCAATTTTCTCAGTTGAGGGTCCTCTTCCCCACATAACTCTTGCTTCTGTCAAGTTGGCAAAAAATGAACTAAACAACCATGACAGTCAAAAAAAATTGTATTTGAGAAATAAATAAAACAGAATTATGGCACACAGATCTAGTATGATTTATAAGTTCTGCTCAAAAGTCAGCTCTACGTTACCACCATCAGTAGAACAGAAACATAGGATAGGAAAATCATAAGTTCATTCTCAAGCCTGCCTTATTTTGCAAATGAAAAACTGGGCTAAGAAGATATATTTTATGGGTAACTGTACATTACAGCTCCCAGGAGAGACTGAGCTACAGAACTCAAAGGGATGGGCAGCTTCTCAGCCCTCCAATGCTGGTGGTAAAATGATGTAATGGACAAAGCACAGGGCACATGCAGACATGACACCCAGGCAAAGAAACAGAATATACATGTTGGTTGCACACAGGTCCAAACACACAGTGTGAAACTGAAGTGGGAATTTCTGGTTTTATTGGAGACTTAGTTGTGTCATGTAATGTTTTTTTCTGGAAGCTATCTTATGAGAGGATGTTTTGCTGAAATAGACACATAGTGTTTTTCTGAAACCTGTCTGGTGGAAGGGCATGTGATATTTTGCTGGCGTGAATGCTTGAGAGGACACGTGATATATGTAAAGGATATAAGTATAACCCAGCACAGTGGACAGTGCTCTGGCATTGGTTCGCCTTGCTGGTCTTGCTTGGGCTTCTCCAACACTGGTCTTCACTGATGATGTTCTTGCATTGGTTCACCTTGCTTTCTTCACTAATCTTCTCTTGTTGTGACGTCTTAGAAACACAGAAAAGAACTCCTCCTGATATTCCAGGGACTTCTTGCTGTTTCTATGAACTTGTGCCAATAGGCAGATCTTCATGGTTTCTTTTGGACCAAGCCACTGATGATGATTCATGTTTGGTGTTTGCACCTGAAAGAACTATTTCTAAACAGGTCCATGTCCCCTTTGTCCTATCAACCATCATACTTCCCTACCTTAGGGTGGTGGGCTATAAGGGAGGTTGAAGCATTTAAGAGCTTTAATTGAAGTAGGTTTTGAAAGCTTCTCTGCCTTTTGGCTAAGATCAAGTGTAGTATCTGTTCCTATCTGTTTAAAATGGGTTTTGAAAAATATAAGCCAACAGAAACAGCTAATACAAGTGCACATGCAACACCTGAGGGCTTGACATTATCAATATGTGGCCCAAGCTGCCCCATGTTGGGCGCCAAAAATGTCGCGGCCTGAGCTGGCCCACACTTGAGGGGCCAAATGTTGGACCGCTCTGTCAGTGTTTGAACCCGAACTTCCAAAAGCCTTGGGGACTAAACTGTTAGAGGCTGCATTGCCCCAGGCTATTCCAGTTCACGGGTCGGGGTTCAGCAAGAGAGAGAGTGAGGACGGACTATGGAGACTAGACAGAGTATGATTCAATCCCGTTTATTCTTCAGTCTTTCTTCCTAGTCCAAGTCCCAAGTCTTGAGTTCCTAGTCCCTAGTTCCTAGTCCCTAGTGCCTCCAAGTTCCAAGTTACTTTTTCCAAGTGCCAATTGCCTAATTCTCTGTTCCAAGTTATACTGTGTCAAGTAATCTGTTGTCTGGCTCTCTGATCTGTCTGCCTCTCGCCGTTTATATGCCTCACTTCTAAGCCACGCCTCTAAGTCATGCCGTTAAGTCATGCTCTTAGGCCTTGTCTCTAAATCTAATATCTAAGTCACATCCTTAAGTTTCAGCTCTAAATCACACCTTTAAGTCTCACACACCCAAGGGAAGATCCTGGGTATCTAAAACAAGATGTTATCAGAGTGTGCTCAGCTGTTGTAGGCTAATGTAATCAAGTCTCTTGTCAGGGTATAAGGCTCAAGATGGTTACAAGGGTGATAGCTGCAAGGGTGATAGTATGAACTATGTGGAAAATTACATGCATGTTCTCTAAAGGTCAATGTAAGACAGTATAGATGAACTAGCTCTTTTAATCTGAGGTAAAAACATTATTTTTCACACTGATTGACAAGTGCTACAAAATTCCTCTATTTCACTTATTCATCTACTGACCCCTGGCCCTCCCAAACATCACCTGCATGGACACTGTGATCTCCTGAAGGGCTGAGTCCGCTTCATCCTGCTTTATTCGAAGCAGGATACTCTGCTCCCCGGCCTTTCTGTTCAGCTCATCCACCAACGCTTTGGCTTCATTTAGTTTAGACACGCCAGCCTAAATCAACACAACATTGATTGGAGACATTTACATTCAGGAAAGCCCTACATGAAATGATCACGCAAATGGAGGAGATCATTCTTTTTCTTCTTTGCTAACCAGAAGGTTTTATCATACCCATCAAGATGTACTAGAATACTTGGTAGAAATTTAAGGAAAAATATACTTTAAAGCAGTATTTCTCAATCTCTTTGTGGTCATATAACAATCAGATATCGTGAATATCAAATATTTACATTACAATTCATAACAGTAGAAAAATCATGAAGTAGCAACAAAATAACTTTATGGTTGGGGGTCACCATAACATGAGGAGATGTATTAAAGGGTTACAGCATTAGGAAAGGGAAGAGCATGACAGTGAATGCTGAATAAAGCAATATAATACTTAATAATTTAATTAGTGGAATGACTCTTTTTTATGCATTGTATGTGACAGAAAGAAAAGGAAGTTTTAGTGAACCTTTCAGTCTGTAAGCAGAGTGAGTCTTTCTTACTGTAGGCTTGGTTTGTCTTTGTGTACCTCAAACACAGTGCTGGCAGACATCATCAAAATTACCCCCACATCTGACCTGACATGGCCATTATAGGCCCCTATTGTACTCCCCACCATAAATCTAAGGGATGGCCATGGAAGCAAATTCTTATTCTTCTATTAATTAAGTGCAGTTTCTGTCCTCTATCAAATTTAGAAAGAAGGTCAAGGGAAAAAGACAATATAAAAAATATTTATGGAGCACTTAAACAGAACATAGATATCACACAGAATTTTGTCTAATATACTTACATTTAACTAACACAATGCAGGAACAATTCTGCAAGTTAAAATAATTTAACCAAAAGCATCATTAAGAACTAAGTCAGAAAAGCAACCCTCCCCAAATCATATTTAGTTACTGGCTTCATACCCTCTTAGTTCCCCACCTAACTAAATGGTAAGATACTTTTGTGTAAATCACCGTACACCTCACACTTTGGTTACAGGATAGTGAGACGTCAGTCTTGAACTTAATCTGTCCTGCTGACTAGCTTCCATATAGCAGGAAGGCGCTATGTATGGAGTCAAAAAAATATGAGTGTTTTATTCAGCACTGAACCCTAGATAACCCACTTCTGACCTGTCAGGTAAAATGTGCTCACAGGAGCAATAGTGCAAGATTTGAAGACTACTTCACAGATCAAATTCATGATAGGCACTCTTACTATAGTCAGATCCATGACTATGGATGTCATGGGGCCAAGAGGAGGGAGTACTGATGCTGTTTTCCTACCAAATAGTCAGGTTGTCAAATTCCTTTCTAAATACAAGTGTGTCTCGGTGCCAGTCTTAATCAGAGAAGCTTCTTATTGTAATAGGTGGTGCTTAAGTCTACAGTCCTAAGAGTAAAAGACTGTCAGTATTTAGCCATAGAGTGACATATATGCCAAGCCCTCACTCTAAGATGCAGGGAACATCAAGGAAGAAGAAAGAGAGTGTGTGAGGCAGAGACTGGGAAGCAGCACCATCACTCCTCTCCTCTTGACATGCCATGGCTACTGCACATATGGAAAAGAGCACTCTGGTCGCCTCACCAAGACTCAAACAAGATGGACCCAATTCTAAATTCTAGCCTGGGTGTGAGAGAGGGCACTACAGGGCTCCACTTCTCATTGAAGAGCTATTGGTAATTAATGGCTTCTGGCAGACACTCTCCTCTCTTTGAAGGCATAGTCACTGGTAGTCTCCCCCATGTCCCAGGGGATGACCCCATGGTCACATACACATAGACAATACCAAATAGACTCGATGGGTAAGAAGAGAAGTTTTAAAGGAAGATTTAGATAATTCAGTCTTAAATTAAGTTGGATACTACTATGTTACCCTACTAGAGAGAAGGTAGAACTCTGGAAAAGAATATATTCTCTGAGAAGCTTAGAAGCTGGCATTCTAGTGTGTGTGTGCGTGTGCGTGTGTGTATATGTGTGGTGTGTGTGTGTGTGTTGCATATAGTGCTGGGGATTGACTCCCAGCACTATACTCTGGGCTCTACCTCAGAGGCTGGCATTTTAAAACCACATTTAAGTCTCTATATTTAGAATAATACACAAAGAAACCTCAGAATTTAAAGTGACACAGGTAAGAACATTATTTTATATAATTTTAACCAAAAACAACAGTTTGCTTTCAAAACATAATTTCAGTTTCACAGTGTCAAATATTAAACTTTGTAGTGATATTTATAAAGCATTGATTAGTTTTACCTTATTCTCTTTCTTTTTTGTTTTCTGGTCTTCTAATTAGCTTGGTCTAGATCAAACTCCCAATCCTCCTGCCTCAGCCTCTCAAATATTTTGTTACAAGCATGGATAATGCCCAACTAAATAAAAAGACCCTGAGAGAAGCACTATACCTGTTTAAAACAATAAATGCTATCCCTCAAGAGTGAAATAACTATTCATGAAGAAAAACTCCTTACTATAATCTAGTGGGAAATACTGTAGAGAATTATAATTATTTCTGAGTTTATTATACATTATTTACTTATATTAAGTATATGCCACATGAAACATCCATTGTGAACTACATAATTATATTAAGTATATGCCACATGGAATATCTATTGTGAACTACATAATCATTCCCTATAAACAGTAACTCAAGAAATAATAATCAAAAACTAAAAATAAACTCTTGACGATTACCAGAACTATACCTGTAAATGACTCTGTCTTTTCAGTAACTCCTTCTTCTTGCTGCTGCTGATGGCAGAATACACATGCAGAAACGTCATGTATCTGCTTGGGGTGGCCCCATAAGCTTTACAAGACTCATGGATTAGTAAGAATGACTTTATAAAGTTAGGATCAACTAGAAAAAGACATAAAGTGAAAGTTACTTATAAGCATGATGCATTAAGAATTACATCAAATAATCTTACCTGTATCTCAGATAGTTATAAACACAAGCCCTTTCTTAAAAACATAAAAGCATCCATAGCTCCTATGCTCCTTAAGGATTTGATCACTATGGTTGCAGTGGTCTCTATCTATGCATTGTTATTTACTTCTCCTGAACACAGGTATTGTTGTAAAATCAATCTAATAATTAGCATTAATTATTCTAATAATAATTATTCCAATTATTATCAATTGCAATAATTGTAATACAATTAAGTTATATTTTAAAATCTAATAATTATTCTTAAAATTAACATTATACATGTAATCAAAAAGACAACGTAGTAAAAGCTACCTTAAAGAAGAGATTCTAAACCAATTAAAATGTCATTTGATAAAGAAGGGGAAAATACTTCAAAACCCAGAAAGTTAAGAGTGCGTTCACATAGAATTCAATGTGTCTGTGATCAATCCCACACTTGCATTCTCTACTGCAATGAAAGAAGCTGACTTCTCCTTACTGCCTCAATCCAGAAGCCACAGACAGAGGCACAATTGGCTCATCCTTTTCTTTATGCCAGTCATTACAGTCTAGTCTCATGGTAACCATTTCCCAATACCCTCCAAAAGTTCATTCTTTCTCAGCTTACCTCCTCCTTGGCTCAGGCCTTGTCTGCCCCATGTCACAGAAATGCACTTCTAAAGTGGTCTAGTTACATGCCACTTTCCCTATACTGACCGCTTGATAATGACTGGAGGAATAAAATGTGGGGATGGAGTACTGGGGGAAGGTGGGGGAACAGACTGAGTCAGTCTCCTTTAAAAGAAAATCCTAATTATATTCCTATTGAAATCTCTCAAATATCCCAGAGGCCTCAAATTAGATTACAAATTCAGAATACCATGCTAAGCTTCGGTCCACTGACCTTGACCATCCTTTCTCTTCATTTAAGCTGAGCTGTCCTATCTTTCAGATCTTTCAGATCTTTTTCAGACCACTACCTTACAGTTCCAGAAAAGTATACATGCTCCTTTCCAAGCTGTCTTCAGAAACCTTTCCAGATTGCTGTTTAGAGTACTTCTACTTCCTATGATACTTCTTAGCACATAAAATTGTACCTCTTAGCACACTTTAGATGAACTTCTACCACCGCTTTCTTGCTATATCCAAGTTTAATGTCTATGTGAAACACTTGTGGTTTCACTAGGCTATTAGCTCCTTAGTAAACTGCCCTGCATCTAGCACAAAACAACTTTAGTAAACATTTCATGATTAGATGCTTATGTTAAAGAATGAATATGGCGGCTCTGTCTGGGGGTTCATTTTCAGTTTCAAGTCATGTACTTTGGCTGCCAACATGTTGATGCTGTGAAAGACAAGCTTTAACATGATGGGCAGGAATAAAAGTATTCTCAGAACAAAAAGGGCTAGCATAATCAAGCTATATATGCCATTCTTAAAGCTTGACCAAAATACTGAACTCAGGCCATGGGTAATTTTATCAGAATTATCTGCAGCATCAAAGCTCAACAGAGAAGCATTCTTTAAATTCATAATCTCACTGTGCAAAGTTAAAACATTCAGAGAGGTGTTAGAATTATGCCAAATACCCTACAGGTGTCTTTAAACTTTTTTCTAATTATAATGACTATCATTTTAAATTTTAGAAGTAACACCACTCCTTTGGTATTTGTCATGACACTCAAGATGGCTCCTAACTCTTAAACGCTGAACCTTCTTCTGATAATTTGAATAGGATATAGAGCATCAATCCTTGTTCCAAACACCTATATAAATCCTCTTGTATACTAAACACATTAGTAACACTTTTTTCGCTAGATGATTAACAAAAGTAGCTGTCTTAGATTCTGCACAGAGCCCTACCAACCTAAGACAGAATTGCATTGCTTTTGATAATGCATATTCCATGACTGGTAAGAAAGACATTCTTGTCAGAATAACCTAAGATAGGCTCAGTCTGGTTTATGCAATTTAAAAAAAATGGGAGATGTGAAGAGCTTTTGGGGCTGCCTGGCAGGAATGTAACATTGGCCAAGGACAAGGAAATGTGCTACTTGGAAGGAATCTGACATTAGACTAGAACAAAGAGGTAACTTCAGGCAGAAATCTAAACCCTAGGCTAGAACAAAGAAGTAATTTCAGGCAAGAATCTAAATCTTAAGCTAGAACATAGAAGTACACTTCAGGCATGAAAATGACTTTGGGCTAGGACAGGGAAGTAAGCTCGAATATTTTGGTCATCTTGATAAGCCTTTAAAAATAGTGATCATAGGAGTTCATTACAGGACTCTGTTTATTGTCCTGCGTGTTCTTTGACTATCTGGGTTTATTGTCTTGCTTGTTCCTTGACTATTTTCATCTATTGTATTGCTAGTTCCTCAACCTAGAACTGACCTTAATACTTGCATGTAATTTAAATGGTATAAAAGCAAAAAAGGAGAAGGAGGGATAGGATAGGGGATTAATGGGGACAGGGGGAGGGGGGGAATGGAGGGGGGAGTGGGGAAGGGGATAACATCTGAAATGTAAATAAATAAAATGTCAAATTAAAAAAAAAGAATGAATATGGCTATGGTATAAAAATAGCTTATTCAAAATTAATGTTGAATATTATTACAATTGAGAAACTACCATCTATACTCAGACAATATCACAAAACTTTTCTGGACTCAAGCGAAGTTATATGGCACAATTACTGATCAGAGTCAAAACAATATAATCAGCACTTCACTAGGTCCAAAAATTTTTTTTTGTTTGTGAATGGTTAGAGAATGGGGGTGGAGGACAATGTGTGCAAGTTCATATGGGGTACACGTGTATATGAGAGTAAACATGCTCATAGAGGCCAAAGGTCAACCTCAGGTGACACTGTCCAGAAGTTGTCTCCAACATAATGCCAGGCCAGCTGACTAAGAAACACAGGATCCTCCTGCCCCTACCTTCCTAGCACTAGGGTTACAAGCAACTGCCACATTGAAACTCAAACTCAGGCCTTACGCATGACACAAGCAGTTTACTAACATATCTCTCCAGCCTCGCAAAAATAATTTTTGAATTTCTGACATTATTATGAATATTCTTTTGACTTGCATATGCTACAAATTTAATTTAAAATTAAAGCAAGCTTCAAAATTTCATTGACAAGAAACTTGTTATCAATTTTCATTATTTAAATTCATAATTATCTTTCATGAATCTATAACATGAAAAAAGTAGCATCTCGTGAATACACATTTTTAAAAATTCAATTACACCAAAATACTACCTGAATTTTTTGTCTTTTCATGTTTTCTTTTCTTTTCATATTTTTCTTCACCATCTGTTTCACTGAATAACATTTCTGGTATCTAAAATACAGAACAGTTCTTTAAAACTGAATGAAATGTAACCCAAACCAATTCTTTAACTAACTCTGAGCTTCCATTCGCTGATTTATGACAAAGCAGCAAAGTCTCTAAGAGGTTTTAAGTGAGCATTTGTGGGGTACAGTATATTAGGAGGAGCACTTGTGAGGGAAGCACATGCAAGCATGTGGAAGTGTGTATTCACGCTCACAGAAAGCAGAGGGTAATCCAGTGCCATTATCAGGAATGGTAAGCCCCTCCATGGGGACAGGGCCTCTTGCTGTGCTCTCCAATCAGACTTGCTTCCTAGCTAAGACTTGCTTGATCCTGCTTCCCCAGAGCTGGGATTATAAGCATGGACCACCATGCCCAACTTTTTACATGGCTTACGGGAGATGCACACTTGGTCCTCATTATCTCTTTATTCTATTAAAATTTCTACACTCAACTAAAAGTTTCACTCCTAAGTTCTATATTCTACCAAAGTATCCTAAGATAAAAGAAATCAGAGATGATTTCAGACAGAGTAGAAATCCCCAGCCCCTCAGTTAAGCTAATGCTCACACTGGCCCCAAAGACTGTGAAAGTAACATCACACAGCACGTGCTTTTTTTCACATCTGCAAGTTGCAGCATCAGAACGTACCTTCTTCATGCTGTTGTCTGACCAGCCCTCCATCCACAGCACCTGGCATTTCTTATGCAAAGCTGGATTACTCTCACAGTTTATTATGAAGTTCAAATTTGCAGAATCCATAATCAAGACAATATGCAAGTTTTGTTGAATTCCTGAAAAAATGGTAAGAGACTGTATGAAAATTATGAGAATAATTCTGATTATAGAATGATAAATCCGACAATTTATATATGAAGCAATTTAATAAAATAGACATTTCCTACAAATGAAACAGTAAAGATACTTACAAGAAAGAACAAGCTACAAAATAATAGTAAGGCAAATTTGTGCAGTGGTTAAAGAATTACTTGCTCCGTATTTCCTCCTTGAGTATTTTGTTCCCCCTTTGGCCAGAGCCTCACAAATACAGAGGCAGACGCTCACAGACAACCACTGGACTGAGCACTAGGTCCCCAATGGAGGACGTAGAGAAAGGACTGAAGGAGCTGAAGAGGTCTGTAACCCCATAAGAACATCAACCAACAAACCAACCTGCCCCCGACTTCCCCCAGAGCTCTCAGGGACTAAACCACCAATGAAAGAGTACACATGGAAGGATCCATAGCATCCAGCAGAGGATGGCATTGTTGGGCATCAATAGAAGGCGAGGCCCTTGGTCCTGTGAAGGCTTGATGCCCCAGTGTAGGGGAATGCCAGGGCAGGGAGGCTGGAGTGGGTTGGTGGATAGGGGAATGCCTTCATAGAAGGAGGGGGAGAAGGAATGGGATAGGGGGTTTCTGAAGGGGAAACTAGGAAAGTGGATAACATTTGAAATGTAAATAGAGAAAATATCAAAAAAAAAAAAATACCCAATAACAACAACAACAACAACAACAACAAAAACCCTACTTGCTTCTCCAAGGAAGTGTCCCCTTCCTTGGAATTAGATTGCCTGGAATCTAGTATCTGATCCAACACCCACATACACATGGACAGCACTGACTAGACTCTGGGTTCCAAGAAAAAGGCATCAAGTTGGAAATGGGGTATGGTAGGGGATCCCAGGAGTTAAGAGAGGGAGCAAAGGTTGATATCAATGTATATCAAATTTTCAAAGAATGAATAAAATATTTGTATACATGTAAGTCATGTTTGCAAGCAAAGAAAAAGGTTCATAAAAATAAAATATAGGAATGGCTGGGTGCCATAATTTTTGTCATTTTAAAAAATTCTATTTTATTCCCATAGTGCATAAGAAAGTGTTTATGTATAAATCATTAGTTATTTGGCATTTAAAGATACTATAAAGATATATAAAGATTACAGTAAGCATAATATGATCAGATGAAAATGCAGACAGCAAGGCTGGTGTTCCAAACACATCACTACAATCTCAACACTGCCATCTGATGAGATATTATATGATACTGTTATTCTAGCTCTTCTGTGCTACTTTCTAAAACCTGCAGAAAAAAAGTAATTAAAAGAAAAAGGTATTAATTACCAAAAAAAAGTTAATTTCAGATAAATTTGTAATCTACTGAAGAATTAAAACAAATTAAAAGGCCAAGAAAGTCTCTAGTGAATGTGTGATGTTTAACAAGTACACGGTCATGTCAAGGATTAATGCCTCAAGCCCATGAGAAATTGGCAAAGCCTTTCCCTCTACCTGGTGCAGGCTTAGAGTGAGAGCAAAATCTTTCTCTGCTCTAAATGTAAATGTAGACAGTGTGCAAGTATGAGTGTTTACTGTACCTCCTACCTAGATGAGCGAATTCCCACTCCTGCGCTGCACATAATTATATGAATGACTGACCAATGTGTGCAAAACTAGTGACTGTACCTCCTACCTAGATGAGCGAATTCCCGCCCCTGGGCTGCACATAATCATCTCACTCCAGCAGTGCAGGCACGGCCTACCTGTTCCAATTATTCTGTGCAGCTGTTTGTCATTTACTAAGTTTATTATCTATTCTTCATTCCCTCCCCACCTCTAATTATGGAAAGTGATCAAGGTGCCACTTGACACCATATGGTGTTTTTAATTTAATATGGTGATAGACAGAACACCCTATTAAATGATATTTATTTTACTCCAATCAGAATGTAAACGTAGTAATGAACTCTGTGCCTCTTACTGTATGTGAAGTAATTGAAGACTGGTCCAAAAAACCCATCCTGAGAAGCTTGATCTTTCAGAGGCAACAGCAAAGGCTCCAATTCTTCAAGAGTATACAGCCCAGGAACCTCGCCTGTAGAAGAATATTACATTTCCTTCTTATTTTGACTACCACACACCAATTCAAAACACATTTTACATATGAGATGATTTTAAATTTTTGTGTTAAATTCTTCTGTTCAGTCATTACCAGGACTATTAACAATAACTTATACAATTCCTGAATTCTTGGTTTTATAAAGCTTGAGATTTTGATGATAACCATGTGTCAGCTCTTATGACCTTAGTAACAACTGCATCCAAGGCTGTCATCAGTACTGCAGGTAAACCTTATACAAGGTAATTCTAATTGGGCAATTTTCCCCATAGTACTTATATTTGCTTCACAGAAGCCATCCACTTGCCTGAAGACAAAAGGCTATTGATCATCTCCAAGAATGTGGGATGTACAAACTGGTAATCCTCAAGAAGAAAGACTACCTGCTGTGCTTCGACTCCTGCAAGATGCAGCACCTGCAAAACCAAGGGAACATCAGTCCTGTCAGAGGCTTTTGGAGGAATTAAAGACTATTATCCTTAGCTGGCCTGGCAACACAGCCTGGACCACAGTCTGAAGAGTGCACTTAAGTGTGAGGCTGGCAGTGGCACACAACAAGTTGTAGAGCAGAGGGGCTCTCTACGTAAGGAAGCGACTGTAACGTACATATCTATTTACAGGTCCGTTGTTTTGCTGTTACTGATGGTTTCTGAGACACAGCATCTTGCTATGTGACTTGGGCTGGCCTTGAACCTGCCAGCACCCTGCTACTTTTCTCCGATGTAATCATATGCAGCTTACTTGGAGCCTATTTACTGACTAGAAAGGAAGTCACATTTTACCTGCACAATTTGGAATGTAAAGTCATCAATAACTATTACTTGGAAGAAAATTTATTTTAGAAATAAGTCTCTAAAGCAAAAACGAGATCATTTTCATAAATATGTTCTTCCTACACAATTACGTAGTTATATTTATCATCAAATTAAACATCCCATAATCTCAGTTGCCCACAACCTTAATATCCTAACAAGAATCTCCCACATACAGATTAAAAACTCAGTAATTATGGGAAAACAATCAACAAAATTAGAAGGAAGACTGTGTTATGTATGGGAGACTAAAAAGCTTGTATAATTAGCAAAACTAAAACCCAGATAAAGGGAATCCTGTCCACAGCTCACATGCTTGAGATCATTTCTGAACTGCTTCGGCTCATAGCCCCTGGAGATTTTCGGGGAGAAGAGCACAGCACCATGCATGTGACTGACTAAAGATGTGACAGTCCGCCGCCCCACGCCGCTTCGTCCTGCCAACAGAAGAGAGCCTCCAGGGAAACTCAGCACTCTGTCTATCCTCGACATGTATTCCAGAACTTCTTGGAAGAGTAAAATATCTAAATTCTGGTTATCTCGTCCATAATGAATAAGACCCTATGAAAAATAAAAACAAATTTCATGCTTAATGTAATTTCTAGTTATACAACAAAAATGTTATTTTTCTATGGCTGGAGAGATAGCTATCTTGCTGGACCTAGATTCTGTTGTCAGCACCCACATGTCTGTAAGTCTAGTTCCAGAGGATCTCATCCATTCTTCGGGCCTTCACAACTCCTGCATGCACACTGTGCACATACTCTCATGCAGCACACACATACACGTAAGTAATAAGTAAATATATCTTTTTTACGTTACTTAAAGTTTTACATTTTTGACAATTTCAAAAAAAGGTGAAGCAACTATATTTTATCTGACACCTAAATTTTACTATGCAATAACACAGATTTGTAAGTATATAAAAAGCTCGTGTCATTTCACAGGTACACAAAATTCAATTGTACTAGACAGCACCACATCTTAACTGGGGTTTGTTTCCCAGCATGCATATAAGGTAACTCACAAGTGCTCATAACTCCAGCTCTGCTGGATTCGTCCTTTCTTCTAATTTCCAAGAGTACCCACAGGCAAATAGTATTCACAATAAAAAAGAATACATATAGCACATGGTTTCCTCTTCATCCTTATAACTACACTAAAAGCAAGTAGGGTGGGGCGGCAAGGGAGAATAAAGAAAAGAAGAGACAGGAAGGGGAGGAAGAGCAGAGAAACCAGGAAGAACGAACAGAATAGAGATGGAGATTCAGAATCTCCAGACCACACCTGATGGACCTGACTCTGGAGATGCCACCCTGAAGGCTGTCTAATACCTCCTTCACCACAAGACTTTGACACTGAGGTACAATACTCACCATCCAGGAGTGCTTTCCAATCACTATTATCATTGCTATGCCAATGGTAATACAGACATTAAACATGTATCTTAGTAATATTACATACATGTGAGCATCCCATCATGTCTGCCAGAATGAACTAAATTCAAACAGTGAGAAAAGTTTTGTCCATCATGTGACCTTTCATTCAATGTACTCAAATGTTTCTAACAAATAATTCGTTACTGTTATAGCCACATCTTACTCCCAGGCATAACTCCCATAATACCTTCTTAATGACATCCTTCAGGTCTGCAGAAGTCAGTTTGCCAAGTGGTTTCCCATGTGGAGGTAAAGGCTGTCCTGGAGCTGTCTTTGCTCCTGAGATATGTTGGGCTCCCCATGTAACATAGAAACTATCTGCAGTAAAGATGTTGATACATATCACTCGTGATGAGAGAATCAAACACCACAGTTCTTACTAATTTTTTTTTTACCCAGTTGAAATAAAATTGTCTCAGAAACACAAAGGTGGCTTTTACTAATTATATTAATATACTAACATAGAGAGGTATAAATATAAAACTATATAAATATACTAATATTACACTACATAAAGTACACTATTATACTAATATATAGATATAAATATACTATTATACTAATTAAATTATAATTACTTGGAGATCCAGTCAGTAAAGATACAAAATCATATTTTAATACCAAAATCAGCCTGAGAATTACCTGAGCTAAATACTTTTATTATATTCAGTAACCACTTTTTAAACCTTTTAAGTATATTTACAACTTGAAAATGTCATCCTTTTATTATACGTTTTGTTCATATTTGTCCACTACCTTCCTCCAACTCCCCTGAGCTCCCCCAAGCCATTTTCTAGAGACCACTGAGTGCTGCCCAGTGAGCATGGGTATGGAATTATGCACTATAACATGGGGAACGAACCCATAAGTGGGCACCCTCAACTCCACTCAGGGTGGTACCACAGGAGTATCTCCCAAGTCCTGCTGAACGTGTTATGTAGGATCTGCTGGATCAGATAAATGGAGGTATGTTGGGAGCCGACCTTTAACAGAAAGCGGCTGGAGAGCAGCTATCCATGCCTGTAAGGTGCATGTACTAGCCACGCCTCCAGGGCTTACATCATATCCACGCTTCTACAAGATAAAAGTTCATTGCACCCTAATCCCTGAATACGGCTCGGCAGCCTTCTAGGCTTCACCACCAGCATGTATTGAAAGCTGAGTGGGTCTGAGGGCCTACAAAGAAGTTACAAAGTTTCAGTGCCCTGTAAAAAACTGCAAGGAGGGAACTCAACTGCCTGTGAGGTCGTTTTTCAGGCAGAAACAGTGAACTGTGAGCTCTGGACCAAGTAATCTTTTGATACTTAAAGATGACCAAAACAATGGATATCTTTTGGACTTTATATGATGATATTTCAAATGGTTTGATAGGAATCAACTTAGGGAACATAGACACCTTATCATTTATCAGTATGGCAATATTTATTCTCTTGGTTTACTATGTTTTCTCAGAAGACAGGGCCCTGGATAAAAAAAATTCCTTGCCTTGGAAAAGAGATTACAAGTAACACTAGAACTAAAGGTACAGGATTTTATTGGTCAAAATAAGCAACAGCAAGGAGATAGAGATAAAGTTTGGAAACAAAGTCTAGAAGATAATTTACTAAAGTTAGCAAATCAAAGTAAGGCAGACACTGCAATATTATAATTACAACATAAAGAGAAGCTTATGACTTGGCAATAAGGCTTAGAGAAAGAGGCAGTTTTTTATGACTCTGAAAGGCCCTCTCCCAGTGCACCTCCACTTCCAGAGGCTCCCATTGTAGAGACAGTGGTTATAGATCCCAGAAAGGAGTTACAGGATAAAATTACTATTCTTAAACAACTAATAGAGTTAGAAAAAGAGTATCAGGACTTAATTAATCAGCTACAAAAATTAAGGACAGGGAAGAGTTCTCGAGAGGCCAACTGCGAAAATCCCCAACTCCTTGTGTTCCTCAACCCGGAATCCAAAAGCAGTCCCTATCCTCTAGCTTTAGTTCAGCTACAGATCAGCCAGAGGAGGGAGACGCTGAGGCTTTCCCTATATCAGAGACCAGAGACACTAAAGGGATTGCTTGGAGACATCACACAGGATTTAATTTTCAAAGTATTAGAGAATTAAAAAATGCCGTATCTCAATACAGTGCCACTGCTCCCTTTACTCTTGCAATTTTAGAGTCTGTGGCAGAGGAGTGGCTGACTCCTAGTAATTGGAATACATTAGTGAGAGCAGTTTTTAGTGGTGGAGACTATCTTATATGGAAATCAGAATATCATGACCTCAGTTCTGCCACCCACACAGTATTAATTAACCCTAGAAATGGGACCTCAGGCATTACCCACTTGAGTGTTTGGACCACTCTATCCAAATGTGTTTGGCCTGATAGTGGGAAGAAGCAGTACTACTATGAAGGGACTACAAATTTTTCCTGGAGTTATAGATAATGATTATCAGGGTGAGATTAAGGTAATGGCACAGGCAATTCAGAATATAGTCACCATTCCTACAGGAAAGAGGATAGCTCAACTACTGTTACTTCCATTGTACTCTACTAATCACAAGTACAAGAATCCTAAAAGAGGGGATCAAGGCTTTGGTTCCTCTGATGCATACTGGGTACAGCCCATAGCTAAACAAAAACCTATGACGACAATTTGGCTTGATGGAAAGGCATCCCAAGGCTTGGTTGATACAGGAGCTGATGTGACTATCCTAAAACAAAGCAATTGGCCTGCCACCTGGCCTCTGACCCCAACCTTAACCAACTTAAGAAGTATTGGCCAAAGTCGAAATCCACAGTAAGGTGCTGACATGGAAAGATAAAGAAGGGCATACAGGGAATATACAACTCTATGTCATCTCAGGACTTCCCATTAATCTCTGGGGCCGAGATCTGTTATCCCAGTTGGGATTGATTATGTGCAGCCCTAATGAATTCTGACGGAAAATCTGCTGCAGATAGATTCTGGTATCCTGATACCAAAAAGAATTTTGCAACAGTCCTCTGGAAAGACCCATTAACTGGAACCTGGAATGGGCCAGATCCAGTGCTTATCTGGGGAAGAGGTTCTGTTTGCATATATTACCAAACTGCAGATGCTGCACGTTGGCTGCCAGAAAGACTGATTAAACAAATAGGCAACAATAAAAAATCCAGGGAGGAGAAACCCCTGAGAAGCGTATTTTTTCTTTGCAGGAAATATGAAGAAAACATGAAGATGCTTCACAATTGCCTTCAAACTGGAACAAATCAATGAGCAAACCTGACTTGGGAAGTTCTCAAGGCTGAAGGAGACATCACCACCTGAATCTCCAGGGTGGCTCTATTGGACTCTTGATTTCCTGACCTATAATTTAGTGGGGTACATTGTTTAAACCCACTATCATAGTTATTATAGTTGTTTTTTGAGTTTGAGATTGATTGAACAGGGACAGGGAATTTCCTTACTTGTTTTGTTAAGATCAAAGCTATGATCAGTTCTGTATTTCTGTGTGTTGCCCTTTAAAAAGAATGTTGCTGTTATACTGACTATTTAGGCATTAAGTCTCTTGTCTCTCGGGTTTATGCTGTTCAACAGACTGATGGCTTTTGTATGGCAACAGATAGATGCTATTCAAATGAAAGTCATACAGGTCCATTATTACAGGCTGGAAGTAGGGGACTCTGAAACCTCTGTCATCAAGACTGACGAGGATTAACCCCTAACTTACGCACTAAGCTGGATAGTCAATGATGGGTAAGAGAACATATCAAGACCCCTGCCCGTAAAAGAAGGGAGGCCTCATCATCCTAAGACAGGAGCTCAACCAATGGCTGTTGAGTATCCAAGGACGGGAAAGGGAGGCTGGGGTCCTTTGTTCCAACCTAAGACAGGCACGGTTTCCATAAGTTTTCCTAGCCTTCCTTTTTTAAAAAATAATTAAAAAGGGGGACCGGTTGGGAGCTGACTTTTAACAGAAAGTGGCTGGAGAGCAGCTATCCATGCCTGTAAAGCGCACGTGCTAGCCACACCTCCAAGGCTTACATCATATCCACGCTCCTACAAGGGGCGTGGCAAAAGTGTATAAATAACCCAGATTTTCCTTCAATAAAAGAGACTGGATCAGAACCTCTGCCTTGTCTCCATTCCTAACGTCTCTTCCCCTTATCTCTCTCCCTCTAGACCCTGACCCAAAGACCGGAGCAAGCTGCAACATTTTTTGTTAAGTCTTTTGTCTCAAGCCAGGTAGAGCAGAGCTGGCTGCAACAGAGGTAGGACAACACACCCTAACTGTGGGCAGCACCATCCCTTCACCTAAGAACTTGGATAATATTAAAGAAGGAGTGAGCAAGTAGGTCACTCAAGCCACAGTTCACTGCATCCTGACTACAGCTGCTATGTGACCAGCTGCCACCTGGACTCCATGCCACGGTGGTCTGTATCCTGAGATATTGAGCAGAAATAAACCCTTGCATACACTGTTACTGCCAGGTGTTTGGCTGCATTATATTAAAAGGAAACTGGACAGACATTGAATGAACCTATCCCTGTCTTTCTCATCACCAGCTTAGTCCTCCCATGTCCTAGCATCAGTTACCTGCCCTGCTGGAGCCTAAGCCACCAGTTTCCTCTTGCCTTCAACAACCTGCTTTCTCTCACCATTTCCAGTGTGTGAAGTCCACTACAAACAAAGATGCTTTATGTGCAGATGCACATCTGTACACAGGTCGTCCAGCATGGCTTCCTGCATCTCTCAGGAGGGTTTGCCTATATCCAGAAACTCCTCATCATAAAGCCACAAACCACAACTCCTTTTCTGCCTTCTATCATTATTTCTAAAGAATCCCAACTATAATTATCTTTTTTATACATTAAATTCTTTACTATTTATATACATACAAAATCTCTTACTAACTTATATCTAAGGCAAATTTCCCATGCTTGAGGTTAGTCCTATACTGACAACTGTTTAACAGACATGCGGTTCATTCACTGGATGTTTTAGTCACTATTCTGTTGCTGTGAAGAAATACCATAATCAATTATTTTATATATGTGTAATATATATTAATATGTATTAATACACAAAATAAATCATCTTTCTCTGGGAATTATGTGTTTAAATTATTTTTGGTTGTTATTTTATGAGACAGGGTCACATTCAGTTGCCCAGGTTGGCCTTGAATTTTCTATGTAGCTCAGACTATACTTAAATTTGAAATTTTCCTGCTTCTACCTCTGAAGTACCTGGGACTACAGGCCTGTACTGCAAGATTCCATTTGCCAAAGAAGGTTCTAAAGGAAGAATATATTGAGTGAAGAAATGTGGAAAGATATTCTAGATATGAGCAATGAATATGTAAAAAATATGTAATATGTATGATACATATACATACATACAATATGCATACACACATATGTCATATATATATATATATATATATATATATATATATATATATATATATAAGCTGGAGGCTTTCTTGCAGTTCAAGAGGTTTAATCCATTATCATCATGGCAGAGAGCATAGCAGCATGCATGCAGGCACTGGAGCAAAAGTTGAGAGCTATACCTTGATCCGTAGGCAGACAGAAAAGACTCTGGGTTTGGTATGGGCTTTTGAAACCTCAAAGCCCAACCCTCAAGGACACACTTCCTCCAAAAAGGTCATACCTCCTAATTCTTCTAATACTTTCAAATAGTTCTACTCCCTGGTGACTAAGCATTCAAATATTTTGAGTCTATGGGAGCCATTCATTTTCAAACCACCAAGCTGGATATGCATTTATGGGGCATCTGTGTCTAAACATTATATTTTTCTCTTTAAACTTGGTGATGGTGTAAACCAAAATGATTCCCACGACTAAAGATGATAAGCTCTATGTAGCTTTCAGAAGGTACCCAAAAACTTCAAATATTCAAACATTATAGTCAACATTTTAAAATAATTAAAATTATTTAAGCACTGTGCTATAATGATTATTACAATGACTTGCTATTACTGAACGAATACATACAAAACTTTAATCTGACTGCACAACATTATTTCTTTATCATAGTTTCACACTCTCTAACATAAAGTGTAAAAGTTCTAAGCGTTCTCTCCAACCTAGCTCCCCATAGGCCTAAAACCCCCATCATTCTGCATTATTCACTACATTTCTCAGTTTTTGACTTTTCACATATTCATTGCTCTTATCCAGAATATCTTTCCACATGTCTTTACTCAGTATATTCATCTTTTAAAGCCTATTTTGGCAAGTGGAGCCTGGCAGTTCAAGTCTAAAGTACCAGGTACTCGGGAGGCAGAAGCAGGAGAATTCCATATTCAAGGATAGCCTGAGCTACATAGCAAACTCAGGGCCAACTGGGCAACTAAATTTAATGTTATCTCATAAAACAAAAAAAAATAACTTGAACACATATTTGCCAGTGAAAAGTTTAACTTAGACATAAATCTAAAATCATGTATCACACTTCAATGTTTGGTACTTATAATAAATATTAAAGGCTGAAATGTTCTCATGACATACTGTATTGGAATCAGAAGATTATAAAGACAACAACTCATTTTTAATCAATATATAGACTCAGTGTAAGGCCTATCACAATCTTATCACACTGTACATAGAGATGATTATCCTGAGAGAAATAAGGCTGCCCAATTTCAAGACTTATGATGCTGTGACTACACAAGTCCAGACAGTGTGGTTCAGGGAAAGATGGGATATACACATCTTTGGAACAGGTAAGGTAAGGCAAAGTAGACAAATGATACTATTAGTTTTTGCTTTCTGGGCTTTGTGTGTTTTCATTCTTTGACAAATGTGCCAAAGCTTCATATTTGAGAGAAAAAAGATCATCTCCTCAACAACAGTGTTGAGAAAGTTACAATCCACATATAAGCAAATTAAAACATATATCCAAATATAAGCAAATTAAATTAGATCCATTTCTTACTAAGGTGAATTCAAAATGGATTAGAGACCTTAAGTCCTATAACTATGAAAATACTAGAGAAACTCTTAAGAGATCTAAGACTAGGCAAGGCCTTCCTGAACAGTTCTCCACGAGCCCAGTAAAAAACACAAGAATCAACTGACAATACCATTGGAAGCATAAAAGCATCCACACAGCAAAGGACAGTGGAAACAACAGATGCCTACAGGCTGGGTAAAACATTTGCCAGCTACACATTCTGACAAAGAATTACTATCTAAAGCAATATCTGAAAAAAAGTTCAACACCAAAAATATACCACAAATACACAGATAAATTGAACAGACAGTTCTAAAACTATACACAAGCCACTTAGTATATGAAATAAAATTCAACACCTTAGCCAGCAGGGAAGGGCAACTTAAAAGTACATGGAGAAACTCTCTCACCTCAGTCAGGATAGCTACAATTAAGAAAACAAACAATAAATGCTGGCAAAGTTGGAAAAGTGAAGCCCTTGTACCTTGTTGATGAAACCTGAACTGTGGGCAGCATGGAAATCAGTGTGGAGCATCCTAGAAAACTACAAAGAGAACTGCCCATGAGCCTATGTCCCAGCTGTACCACACTTCCTTATAATGCAGCTCACAGACGTTAAGTCTACATCACAAAGACACCTGACCCTGTACACATTAGTCAAGACCAATGGCTTAGGTGGCCATCAACAGGTGAATACATACACACACACATACTACAAACATAGGCAGACAGACAGACAGACAGACAGACAGACAGACAGACAGACAGACAGATGAAGATAGAAAGGAGACTGTATGGGGAGAAGGTGACTGAAATGTGGGAAAGAGAAACAAGTGAGGGAGACAGGATAGACACAAGCAAAGTACATGATCTGAATTGTGCAGATATCAATAATGAAACCTATTGTCTCATTTTATATACTTTCCAAACACTACAGTTACTAAACTTATAAAAAATTCTTATATATATATTTTCATGTAACTTCCTTAAACAAGAATAATTTTCTACCTCTTCTACAACCAAAAAGACTAATATTTATCAAACACATCTGAAAAAGTTATATTAAAACACTCGATACTCATTCTAACTACTAGTTTAACCATAAAAATCCACAAGTCTTCATTGCATCTAAACATGTTACCAACTGTTACCACTGAAAGCAGTGACTGTCAAACTTTTGGCAGTCAACTGTAAGCCTCTTGAGAACAGAATTTTTTAGACTCCAAAATCACTGAACTCTAGAGGATTTGGACACCAAGGAAGTACTGATACCAACCAAAGCACAAAGGGCCTTTACAGGAAAGACACTGCAGACTAAAGTTTCCAGACCAAGAAGTAGCCCAATTTCAAGAAAAAAACCTCGCCACGGAGACTGGACGGACAGCTTCAGGCCAGACCCATTGCAGACCTCAGTTGAAATCGAGCTAAAGTGCCAACAGCCTTCTCATAACACTCCACCTGGCCTGGTGTCTGTACAACACTCTTTCTAGTTTCAAACCTCTGGAAATATCTACAGAATTTTCATTAACTCCCAATAGCCTTCTCACTTGGAATATTTCCTTGGATTTGTATAATTATGGCCCTGGGACCAACATCACGTCTTGAAATGTAAAGTACATAAGAGTATGGCATGAATACTTGTTAACACACTATCCAGCTGGATAACTGGTGTATTAGGAAACATTGCTGTGTCTTATAACAGGCTCCTCACTGGAGAATCCTCTATTACACGCATGCTCCCATGGTGGTTTCCAATATGCAAACTGGTTATGAAATAGACACAGCTCTGAATGCAATATTGCTGAAAGTGAGGAAGCTGGGAATATGTCCTATTCAGGTGACATCATGGTTAGCTACAGGAAAAAAGAAAAAACAAAAACAAGGCTTTTCCCATGAAGCACAAGGTCATTATCTACTGAGGAATTTCAAAAACCTTCATGTTTCATTTTTAATCAGATACTAAATTTTCTTTTTAGTTTTTTTCCTTTTTTTCTAGGTTTTAAATATTTTATAACAGGGTCTTCCTACAAAGCCTTAAACAGACTGGACCCATTTTATGGACAGGGCTGACCTCAAACTTGCTACACTCCTGCTTCGGCATCTCCAGTGCTGGGGATACATGTGTGCCACCACAGCCACCACATTACTAGTAAGAATTCTATAGCAGAAACAACATTGCATTACAGTGTGCAACTTCAAGAATGCACCACAAGTTTGAATATCTTTATGAAGAAAGTAACTACTTATTATATTTTGTTTGGATTGTAACTGTAGAATTCTGGCAAAAATGGCTGGGCATCTTCCCTTTGGGGAAATTTGAAATTGAAATCATCCAACGTTCTATTTGTTCATACATGAAGTCATGCATCTGGTCAGAAACAAAATTTCAAAGCACCATAACAACTGTACATTGATATAAGCTCTCTTCTATTACCTGCCATGTTGTCCAGTATGTCTGAGCCCCAGTCTCCTTGGAGGACTGAAGTTAAAATGTTATCAAACAAATGCAGCTCCTTCACACCAACAATCTTGTCCCGAAACAAGCGCCGTGCTTCGTAGGCTACAATTTCTAGCACATAATCTAACGGATGGTTAGAGGATCCTAGGAAGGCAAAATTTTCTTTAATTGTAATGAGACTTAAATTATTTTCAAGTGGTCTGTTTAACATAATGTTATGAAATAAATATATGGTGAGAATCTACATACCATAATTTTAGCAGCAGGTAAATAGAAAAAAATGGAAAAAAGATTAAAATTCATTTCTTTAATAAGCTGGTATGTTTAAAACAGTATTTATAGTTGTTCAATAAAATTATTATTGCCAATTTGCTTAATAAAAATGGTTTGGCTATAAAAGGAAATGATTTTATCTTTTCTAAGATCAAATTTGTACAGTGATAAACAGGTTGCAAAAATAATACAGTAAATTTCTATTCTCTTAATAGAAATAAACATAATGAAGCTATTTATAATAGTTGTCATTTTTAAATATTATAATTACTACCAAAATACTTAGGTTCCTATTATGAGTACAAGTTATAGGATAATTACACACAAACACACACACACACACACACACACACAGCTGAAACTCACCTCCTTCTAAGTCATATCTGAACAAGCCAAGAACCCACTGAGTAAGAATGCAGGGTGTGAAGAAATAGTGACTGTAGTCATCCACTGTGAATTTGGCCCGCACCTGAAACAGAACACAGCACAAGCAGCCTACTCTCAGTGCCTCCATCATTCTCTACATTTCCTTGTCACCTTACACTCACAGGAAGGCCAAATTCTGGCTTATTTCAATAGAACTGGTTTTTTGTTTGTTTTTTCTTTTTTGTTTTTTTATTATCCTATATAATTCATCCTATACATTTGACTTATGTGTTTGTTTTTGCAGCAGGGTCTCACACTACGGCCCAGGATAGCCTAGAGCTCACTATATAACTCATGTCAACCTTCTTGCCTCAGTTATCCAAGGACTGGTCCAAGGTTTGCATGACCATGCCCAGCACTTCAAAGTATTACTCCAAGATCAGCTCATAGGCTTCAACAGACTCCCAAAATTTGGGGTAGGACAGGGGTACAACTACAAAAACTTTAAATAAACTGAAGAACATTATAAAGTAAGAGCTGAAATTCTAAAGAATCCATAAAACTCAATGAACCACTCCAAAATCCAAAGGTGCCCTCCTAATGAGAACCAGAATGGTACTGAGCTTAAAAGGTCGGCCCCACCCACAGCCATTACTCTTACTGCCCACTTGATTGTTAGCAAGTGTATGCATTTTTAAAGTGACCTTGAACTTTCCAACGTATCCTTCCAACTTCTATTAAGCCTTGCAAGAGCATCTTCCACAAACAGTACACACATTATTCCTTTTATCTAACAAAATTTCATCACCAAATACTTTGTGGTTTTCTATTTTTTTTCCCTTAATTCAGATCAAATTATACTTTACTTCCCCATTAACTACCACACACACAAAATTTTGCAATCTGTCTAGCAGCATATAACCTGAACATGTTGTTACTGTGTCATCTATCACACTATACTGTGACAAGAAGGAAAAGTCCAGGACATCAGCACAAAGACAGGATGAAGCCAACAGCCCTGGAAACTACAACATAAACTTGTATGTACCTGTTCATACACCTGCACCATAGAGCCTGCTAAGAGATAAATTTTTGATGAAGAACCCCAAATAGAATGATTCTTCAGATTTTTGTGTAGAACTGCTTCCAAATATGCTCCATAGATTGTCTGTAACTGTTCTCTTTCTGGATAACTAAAAAGGAAAGACAAGAAATAAGAAACCTGAAATAAATCAATAGCCTAAATTACTATTTTCACATTAAGATATAACTGTGTAAGCTTTCAAACTACACTTCTCTAAGACCCAGATCTCTGAGGCTGCCCAGGGATTTGAACACGCTCAGTCCCTACTTTCTCTGAAAAAGCCAATTAGATCCCTCAGTGTCTGTTCTCCAACAGCAGAAGCTTTATAGAAGACTCTAATCAAACTATTATGAACAAAACTTAAAAAGTCATCATCTTCAGAATAAACAGAATATTTTACTTAAGAAAATGTATTCTGAGTTAAGTAAAGCCTACATATAGGGCAGCAACTCAGGTCAGAAGTCTAAGAAAATAAATAACACAATAAACATCAGACTGTTTCTCCCAAGCCAATCTCACTTCCGTGTAGATTAACTGGCACCAATAACATCTAAGTAAAAGCAATGGCCACAGATACATGTAGTTAGCAGCAACCTGTAACCTACAAAGGTAAGGAAGTTAGGTGAAATGTCACAAAGGGACAGTGCTATGAACACAGTGCTCAGGAGTCCCAGTCACATCTATGATCACAAGGATGGACAGACAGATGGAAGTCATGAGCTCCAACTCACCTTTCATCAGATTCAGCTCCTGTCAGTTATCTTCATAAATTTTAATAATACTAGTTTTGTGAGATACATAAAACATTTATGTCTAAAATGTACCACTTTTACACGTTTAAAGGAAACAAAAGCCATCTGCACTCCCATGGTCATGGTAGCATTATTCATGACACTCCACACATAATACAAACAACCTAAGCCTCCATCAGTAGAGGAGTAAGGAAAAGTCACAATGTGGTACAAAGACATAAGGACATAAGGGTTAGCAATATAAATAATGAAACCCAGGCATTTCAAACAATATGGACAGGACTGATGATCTTCATGTTAAACAAAATAAGCCAAGCACAGAAATACAGGCAAGCCAGCACATGGTCTCCGTCACATAGCCTAAACCGCTGCCCTCACACAAGTAGAGAGTGGAGTGGTTACAGTGAGGAACTGGACTCAGTAAAGAGGGAAGAAGGTCAGGAAAAGGCTGGTAATGAGACAAAGCTGCATCTGGACAGCAGCAAGGAGGTTCGCTGAGAAGTCAGAGGCAGCAACTGTACACTATGCATTTCACAAAGTTAAAGGGGGAGATTTTGTAGGGTTGCAGACATAGCTCAGAAATAAAACGCTTAACTAATATGCAGGGACCCCAGAATTAATCTCCAATACTATAAAAAGATATAACTTTAACTTCTTTCAGTTAAATCTGTATGTTTAAATTAACTAAACATTATGCATTAGACAACATGTAAAACATTACATAACATCATATCAACAGGTTCAATAAAGACTGAAAACTCCCAGTTGGCTCCTGCTCCTGATGTTTAGGGGTACATACAGACATACATACAGACATACATACAGACATACAGAGTTTTATCTCCTTGTATAAAGGACCTAACATACTCTAAACCAATGTCAAAAGTTTGGGAAAAAAAGTATCAGCATAACCATTTTACTTTCTACACTTTGAAATATTCTTGGTGGGTATCCTGAATAAAACACAAACAAACAAACAAAAAACTGTGTTACTAAGATACATACTCTACGGCACAAAGGCGGACAATAGACGTAAACCTGGTGGTCAGCTTGTGTCTCCCCAGTCTTCCTCCAGCTGACATGGACGCTACAATCTGAATATTCTCTAGACCGACCCATTCCAAATTTTCATCATAAAATCCTTGATATGTCAACACCTATATGAAAACAAATGTTTACAAATTGTTTTTATTTTATATTCCTCTAATCATACTAAAATAATTCACTGGTTGCTTGTTTCCTTGGTGTGTCAAAGCTCCTGACAAACTCACCCCAGGCAAGGTCTGTTTTATAGTTCAAAGGAACAGGCTACCCAGCATGCCCATGGAGCAGCAGAAAGAAGAAACAGCTGGTGCCACTGTCTCCAAAGTCAGGAGAGGGTGACAAACTCTGAAGCCCAGATTCCTGCTCCATTTAGCTTAGTCGGGGCTCCAGCAAGATGAAATGTGCTGCCCACACTTAGGGTGGGTCTTCCCACTTTAATTAGGGGACTCTAGAAAATCTTTGCACACACACACACACACCAAGAGATATCTTTGTATGATAATGACAAATCTTGTCAATTTGACTATCAAGATTAATCATAACATGCGGTATGATCCAAATTTTAATTATTTCTAAGTGTAACCACCACCTTTTACCTAAATCAGTAATTAAAACATTTAAAATATTTATGTCCTGAAAAATCGTATTTTTATGCTACCAAGCATCCAGTTAATGTTATCTGATTCTTCCTCTTTCAAATGTTTTCATACCATTAAACAGTAAAATCTAAATAGTATTAAAAATCTATTAGTAATTATTTTTTTAAAAAAAGCCAGGAGTCAGGAAATAATGAGGAAAACATTTCAGGCTTTTCCATAACTATATATTATCATATTCTGCAGCTGCATAGACCACATAAACATAGTGAACTCTAAAACTCTGGTACTTTTACTATAATATAATACATAGAGGAATAAATCTTTTATACTGAGTAAGAACATGTGATGCACAGCCAAAGAGGAAAGGGGGTTGGACCCCAGGCTTTCAGACGAAAGTCTCTACAGGCAGGATCAAGCCCAGCCAAACATGAAAACCTCCGTCCCTTACAACAGCTGCTGATTCCCACACTTCCAATTAGAGGGGAGGGTAAGTAACAGACTTCTAACTGGGGAATGACTGACCTAGAACAAGTCTTAACTGTTTCAAGAATTTAAATTCTGATGATATGTGCTACATACAACTTGTCCAACAGAAGGAACGCAGATTATGTACCTGTAAGAAATGATACTGGTTCCAATTACAGGTAAAGGTGTGAGCTGCTAAAACTTACCTGCTGGAGGAAAGCCACCAAAGTGCTGGTGCCCCACTTATCAAGCTTGGGCAGGTTGATATCTTTTAGATACAAAACGAGTCTTTCACAATCTTTTGGTCTGTATACTCGACCAGTATTTGTACTGATCACCATGCAAGTCTGGCTCAGTTTCTGCAGAAGATGCCGAGAAGTAGTCTGAGCACTGCAGTGGATTGTGGCAATCTCTGTGGAGCGGAGCTGAGAGAAGGCATACCTGAGCAGCATCCTGCAAGAGACAGGTGACACTGGGTGAAGTCTGACAGGGGACAGGCAGCACTAGGTGTAGTCTGACAAGGGAAAAGTGGCTGGGTGAAGTCTGACTAGGGACAGGGAACACTGAGTAAAGTCTGACAGGGGACAGGGAACACTGGGTGAAGTCTGACAGGGGACAGGGGACACTGGGTGAAGTCTGACAGGGGACAGGGAACACTGAGTAAAGTCTGACAGGGGACAGGGAACACTGGGTGAAGTCTGACAGGGGACAGGGAACACTGGGTGAAGTCTGACAGGGGACAAGGGACACTGGGTGAAGTCTGACAGGGGACAGGGGACACTAAATGTAGTCTGACAGAGGACAGGTAACACTGGGTGAAGTCTCACAGGAGACAGGGGACACTGGGTGAAGTCTCACAGGGGACAGATGACATTGGGTGAAGTCTCACAGGGGACAGGTGACATTAGCTGACATCTCACTGGGAAAATGTGTCCAACAAAACACTCCTTACACTCAATATGAAACTGTTATCTTTTTTTCTAATTTACTTCAGATTATGTGGAGAATGAAAAAAATGAATACAGATATAGTTTCTATAGTCACCAAAGTAACTTCCTAACTTTTAAACTAAGAAAAAAGAACATGTATTTGAAAGTATACCTTGAATTCTTGCAGATTTCATAAGTTCAGTTTTACAAGGTATATAGAATAGGTTAGTTTTGTTCCCCTATAGTTTCTGAAAAGATTTTAAATTCTCCAAGAGTTCTGTTTTGTTAGCTAGCTTGATTGTATATAATTTTTTCAAATTATTACTCTGCCAACATGCATGTAGAACTAATAATTCAGATTTCCTCCTAAAACATAAATGATGTACACACTAACTATAGGTGGCCTCCATTAAGCTAAATACTATTCTTAATAAGAGAGCTGCACTCAACTGTTAGACTATGCTTAACTCATGCAGTAACGTGTCAGTGTGTATAAGGGGTTCAATTTTTGTTGTGACTGTATATATTCTCTAAGACCACACAAGCTGACAGAGAAAAATGACAGTCTTCTCTGCAGTCGTTTTTTCTTAAACATGAAAGTGGAAAGAGTTCTTCATAAAAAGCTAAGTGCTTTTAACCAAAAGAAACCTAATGCAAGCTTTTCAATCCTTGGGAAGAAAAGAAACTATGAATGCATTTTCTTACCCTTTGCCACATCCTTCTGGTCCCACTAGAATAAATGGCTGTTTGGTATCTGAACTCAGCCAGGGTTTGAAATAATCTAAACCTCGCTGCATATCAGGAGTCTGAATGACAGGAAGGGTGTGGCCATTGCTGAAGTCATCAGCTGTCAGGCTCTCTGGCTTCTTCAGCACATAGGATGCTAACTGTCCTCGGTCACAGTCATAGTAGGTGTCCATTGGCCTGTGAGAGTCTGGAGGGATCTCCCGAGCCCAATTAAAGACCTTGAGAGGAAAATGTTGTAATGAGGTGTTTTTACATATTCATCAAAGTAAGTATCTCAATGGTAAATTGCCTTTTTAAAAATAGTTTATAAACACTTCACTTCTAAGCAAACTTTAAATTAAAATAGCATTTTACCTCAATATGATCTTAAGTACAATAAAAAAGATAAGAAAATACTTAGTAGATTTTTATAGGTCAAGTTACAAAAATTACAAAATATATTCAAGTTTTAATAGTATTCTTTCAAGTTGCAGACATTAAGAATGCCAAAGCCCTTCATTTCCAATGTTTCCCAGAACTGATTTGAGTCATACCCACAGCATTCCCTAAACGATTCTGTGCTTCCATACTGAAGTTACTGTTTGTACGTGGGAATATTTCAGAGCAGTGTACAGGAAGGTGCTAAGCAGTAACAGGGAGAAGCAAACAGGTCAGAGAAAGCACAAACGGCCCTAAGAACGAACAAATGGAGCACTGTTTTGGTCTTAGGTAAGCACTCCTGGAAGGGCAGAGAGAAGGTTAAGAGTACTGACTTCTCTTCCAAAGGACCTCAGTTCAATTCTCAGCACCCACATTTAAAAGCTCACAGTCACCTGTAGCTCTAGTTGCAGATAATACAACATTATATTATGGCCTACACAGACCCAAGCACACATAGTACATAGACACACAAACAAGAAAACACTCATACACAGAAAAAGAAAAGAAAAGCCCCTTATGATATAGAAATTGGTTTTCTGACCTACTGGTTCAAATACAATCTGACATTATTAAAGAAATAATTAGAAATACCCTATTATTTCTAAGTGCTAACATTATTCTATTCTAAAGAATAATTTAAAAACCATATTCTTATAAAACTAAAGCTAAATGAAATAATGGAATATATTCATAGGGCTAAATAGGTTCAAGCCTCATTTATTTTGTAAGTTCCATACCTTAGCTTACTATAAAATACCATAAAAATTTAAGTATATCAGAAGTTCTACATTTGATATACAGAAACATACATATACACACAAATATGCATGCAGACCTATATTGATAAAGATGTCCTGTTGAGTCTACCAAATTGCATAAATTCATAACTTAAAGTTGGATACCTTAGAGTTACATTACTATGTGCTGAAAGCTAAAGGTCAAGAAAAGCTGACAATTGGCTGGAAAGAGGCTGAAGAAAGTTCTTTACCTCCTTGGTAAACTCCAGACGTGATTTCATATTCAGATTTCCACCCAGTCCTCGTATAAGATTAATAATAAACTGGTCATGATATTTGCATCCATGGAGGTGGGACAAACCATTCATCACAGTCCCAACCAAACTTGTTTCTACCACATAGTCATTCTGTTGATTAAAATTCATGGAACCAAGGCAAGAAAGACAGATATTAGCCAGCAAATGCCAAACCATACAAATTGATACAGATCATTGCCAAAAAACTTTTGTATCAACCCTTCTCATTTATATAGGAATTATGGATGTTTTTTAGTTTACATATGTACTTTGGGAATACAAAAATAATTTTTATAAGTAATTATGTATTTTTAACTATAGATACTAGAATTCTCAAATAGATACATGATGTACTTCCCTGTCCTGAAGAAGATACAAACATATTTAAAAACTTCAGACCAGAGCTACGGTGGTTTGCATCTGAAATGCCCACCACAGTTTCATGTTTTGAGGCCTGTTTCCAGTATGCGACACTAGCATGAAGGTACAAACAGTCGAGATCCAGTTGTAAAAGATGGTCACTAGAGGCAACCCCTATTCATGTTTCCAGCCACCCCTGGATCTGGCCCGTTTCTCTACTTTTTTGCCAACAACATGAGGCACAGTGATGCAAGCAATCCCAGACACATAACACCACCGCCACAAGATCCATCAGCTCTGCTCTGCTTCCCTGTCATAATAGAGGAAAGGTTCTGAAACTATGAGCCCAAACCTCTTTCCTGCCTTACGAGTGACACAAAGTAACTACTACACTACAATGGACAAACCTGACCTATTTCCTCTCCATCGTTCCTCCCTCTACTCTAGGACTTAATCAGCTTACCCTTTCATAGAGAATCTCATAACTAAGTACACGATAGCTTATGTCACACCTTTATTCCAACAATCACACACATATCAACATCAGGGAAGTTAGCAGACCTCAAGGACTAGCAATGCTAGAATGAGATAATAGTCTGGCCAAAAGATGCCAGACACAGATAGCCTCTCACCACCAGGACTGTCTCACCCTATTCCCTTAACAAGCTTGCTCTAGAATTCACCAGGGGCATGACAGGCTTGCCCCCTGCCCTCAGAGAACTTCCATGTGAACACAAACATGCTAACATCGTTGGTGAGTGTTAGGGTGGCAGCAAGTAGGAGAAACACCTTTGTCAGTCTGGGGGAAGTCTTCCTTCTCTAAGGACTGGGAAAACTAGTTAGTTTGCAATATTTTAAAAACTTGTCCTAATTTTTCCAGGTTTCAACCTCACAAAAGAAGAGAAGCAAACACAAAAGAATAAAACACTACAGCAAATTTTCAATTGTTGCGTAATCACTATGAAAAACTGACCTCTAGATGAAGCTCAGACTAGTAGTCATTTGACATCAAAGGAAGAGTTGCTGTTTAATTTTTGTACGTTTGCATTTTTCATAAACTTAATAACATGAAAGAAAATACATCATTTTTTAAAACCATGTATGCATGGAAAGAGACCATACTCTTCTATTCATGCTAAACACCTACTCATCCCTCATGGTAAATTACCCCAAGGAAGCAGCGTTCCTGCCAGTGTTGGTGACGGTCATGATGTGTCTATGTGGCGTTCTTCTGCCCATGATGCAGCCTTCTCTACGAAAATGCGTTCTTACTAGCTTAGACTTCACATATGGACATGTCTATTTTTATTATATAAGCAAATATTTAAAATATTAATGCAAGTAACTTACTGTACCTTTTGAATTTTAGTAATAGCTTAATAATGCATTTAACCTGATATACATGTAGGTAAGACCAAATGATTTTTCCACTGAGAGAAAGATATTCCAGTATTCAAGTTTTTCAAGTAAGTTAGGTAAGATTGTATAAACACAAAACTAACCAAGACTGCATCTAATAATAATAAAAGTAATATAAGTGGACAGGAAAGGGACAGCGATGACAAAGTCTTCTCTATGCCCAGGCTCCAGCAGAGCTCTACCACAAGGCAGCAAAAGCGGGGCTGCCCTGATCATACACCCTACTTCACTTACCATGAAACGTGCTCAACTCACCTGCTTTAAAACCCACTGTAATGCTTTTGAAAAATAATCTCCAATCCAGTTTTCAAGATTACTTCTGTATTCAACAGGCTGATTCCTCAACCAGGATTTTATGAGAGAGTTAAGATCTGTCTCTTCATCACTACAGGAGATTAACACAAACATGCAAGCTACTTTCGGAAGAAACTTAACGCCAACTTAAGTCCTGTTCCTATAGACCTTATTCCATTAAGTGTGTCAGCCATTAGCACAGAAAGTTGGCTTCAGTGACTTCCGTGTGTGTGCTGTACAAATTAGCAGTAGTTAAGACCCTACTTAAAAGTTTTCACTGGGCCTCTCCACAAATGCATGCTTAGCAAACGTCAGGAGAGATAAAGGAAACGCACAAGGTCCAAGCCAGAATACACAGCAACCTAAAAGCTAATAGAGAGTTTTATTTTACATGAAATCATACATATTCGTTGTGCCACATACAATTCATACCTGTACCACCAACAATTTAACATCCTCTGTAGTAGATGTCACTGCTTCTGCAAGACACTCACAGCACCCACTTATGAGGTGCAGACCTTTTATCCCTCACAACACTCACAGCACCCACTTAGGAGGTGCGGACCTTTTATCCCTCACAACAGCTCATTTCTTCTGTGAAGTCTTCCTACTGTGTTGTCAATGTAAAATCTATGAGAAATACTGAATAAAAAATTAAGTTGTAAACTCACCTTTTACTATAATATTCTCATAAGATTATAACATTAAATACATGATAATACAATAAAACCGAAATAAAATTTTAGTGATTAACCCCAATACCAATTAAAGTTCATGATTAGCTTAACATAAATGCTTCTGATAATACTTTCAGTGAAACAAGCAATTAAATAATTTCAAGACATACTCTAAACCCCAGTGGTAACAGCAGTGCATCAGCCACAACATAAGACAGCCTCAAACTCTCCTGAAATACAGGTTTCATGGATGACCATAAACATTTGTGCCAAACTATTACTCATTTGGGAAGATAAATGTGACCCAAATGTCCGTGCTCTGGTATGTGAATGAGCATGTGACACCTAAATCTAGTGAGTACTCGCAACTGTGGATGTGACTTCTAAAACCAAATAGGACACAACACTGCGTATGTGAAATCTAAAACTAGTTAATACTCATTTTTGCTGCTTAAGCTTTTTCTCAGTTCACTGAAAAAGTAAAAAATTACTAAGGAAAGAGGTTGTCAAGGTGTAAGATGCCAAATTTAGGCTACGGGACCTAATCCTGAATTAGTCTTAATGTCTTCTGAATTTAAAACTCTGTAACTAAGATTCGCTACTGGGACTTAAGCACTGTGTACTAGTGCTTATCTAGTATGCTTACATCTCTGCAATCAATCAAAGTATCTTAAATTTTTAAAGAAAATTAAGTAGTTGCTATTTCTCTTTTTTTTGTTGTTTCTTTTTGTTTTGTTTTTGTTTTGTTTTGTTTTGTTTTGTTTTTTTTCGAGACAGGGTTTCTCTGTGTAGCCCTGGCTTTCCTGGAACTCACTCTGTAGACCAGTCTGGCCTCAAACTCAGAAATCTGCCTGCCTCTGCTATTTCTCTTAAAGAAAATAATACTTAGAATTTTGAGGTATGACCAAATTGCTAAAATAATTTACATATAATAAAATAAACTCTGAATCAATCAAAAGTCAAAAAATGAATCATAGACACAATCAGTATGAATACATAACTCATGTAATAAACTCATTCCTTTTGTTTGTTGGTTGGTTGGTTGGTTGGTTGGCTGGTTGGTTGGTTTTTTAAAGAAAAGGTTTCCCTTTGTAGCCCTGGGTGTATTGGAACTCGCTCTATACACCAGGATGGTCTTGAACTCAAAGAATTCAAGTGGATACCAGTCTCTACCTCCCAAGTGCTGGAATAAACAATGTGCACCACTACCACCAGGCTATTCATTCTATTCTTAATTAAGTTAGTTACGAAATGATAAATAAAGAATATACTAATGTATATACAGATATGACCTATGGCTTACCTAAGAAATATCATTCCCATTCTAGATATTGTGGCTGGTGAAGCACAACTTAAATCATGAGTTTCAAATACAAAGTTAACATTTGGACCAAACTGAATCCTTTCTCCACTGGGCATGGTGAGCAGCCGATTATCATCCAGAACAGAATTCAGAGATTCTATCCATTCAGGGTCAATGTCACCATCACAAATTATCCATGAGCTGACATCTATTTCCAAGACACAAGAACAAGGACTTTAAAAAATCACACACACACACACACACACACGCACGCACGCACGCACGCACGCGCACACACACAAACACGCATGCACACACACGCTTAGGGGGCACACAAGCTGTTAAGAAATAAAGTAACTTTCATTACTTAGAACTAATTTCCATCTTAATATAAAGAGCATGCAGAGTTGAGCAAGCCGACATGCCATAGGAAACAGAACTACACATACGCTAGACAAGCTGTGGGCAATCCTGCCCCTACTGCCCAAAGGTTAAGCTACGAGATACACAATGTTACTACAGTTATCTCTAGCCATGTAGACTGAACTCAACATCCCTTCAAAGGTGGTTTTCCATACTAATATTTCTGTTTCAATGAGATGCCTAAAATAATCTCCTGGTCTGTGTGTTTGGCATGTCACAATTATATATGAGTATATGTTACATAACATCTTTTTTAGAAAATGTAGGAAACTAATTTTCATTAGAAATAAGAGACTGCATGCTGCCACTGATTTTAGTATTGCAAGGTGCCCTGAAATGGGAAGCGCAGTAACCAGGCTATACACATGCAACGCTCGCAGTCTTTTCAAGAGCAAAGACACTTCACGTCCTTCTTCAAATCAAAGTCATTCGATTTGTACTAGAAAGCAACTCAAAGTGGGAAATGTCACCAACAGTGTGGGAAAGGGTAGTATGTGGCCTTCATTTAACGTATATTACAAGAAAAATGAAGAAACTCATTGAAAAGCCCTCTGATGGCATCCATTTCTGAAGTCTCTTACTTGAAAAGCTACTCATTAAACTACGAGTTGGCAAAGTATTCTCCTACGATGTTGGTCAAAAGTTCTCTTTAAAATCAAGAGGGGTGTGGTGGCACGGGCCTTTCATAGCAGTACTCTGGAGGCAGAGGCGGGCAGATCTCAGTGAGTTCAAGGCCAGTCTAGTCTACACAGCAAGTTCTATGCCAAAGCTACATAGTGACATCCTGGCTCAAAAGTAAAAAATGAAAACAAAAAAACAAAACAATACAAGTAAACTGAGAAAACTTCAAACAAGAAATAACCTGTTTTACCACTTCAATTTTCAAAATAACTCAGAAGGAAATAGTCACACTGACAATGTAATGAGGTTCAAATATATCAGGTATATTAAGAAAGCATATGTCAACAAATCAATCCAAGATTTTATATGCTTTCAGTAAATTAGCTATGAATTATATTTTAATAGTTACATTGATTTTTGATTTTATTAAATTTGCTATTGAGTAATGAATAAAATGACAGCATAAAACTCTGTCTCAACAAAACAATAAAAATAGGAATATCTACTAAAATATCAAAGAAATCCTTAGAAAGTGTTTTAAGTCATATGTACACATCAATGCAAACATTACAAACAGGCTCTGTTACTCTCTAGGATGACAAAGTAGACAGTGACCAACCTTGAGGCTCGCGAACTACTTGGCGAGCACTATTGGTCAGAACTCCATCAGACCATTCTCTTGTGTCCATGTCAATGTGTCCTAATAACTGATGTCTGGGCATAGCTTTGGGATTCATAGTATATTGTTTTACTACTTTGCCAATTTTACAAAGTGCAGCCCTTAACATTCTCCAAAGGGTAGACTTGCCAGCACCACTTGGCCCAACAATAACAACGCCCGTCCTCTGACGCAACTGCTCATATAATTCTAGAGCCTTCTTCATCTAGGAGAAAAGAAATATGTTCATGTGTGATTCACCAGTCTTGCCATTCTGCAAACACCTTTCTTCAGCAAATATAAATTTCTTCACTGCAAAATAAAACCTCAAATAGACCACTAGTTAAATAAATGAGAACACATTTACAACGTGATCTTTAAGCTCAACATCTGTCTTTTAAAGAGGCTGTTTTACATAAAGTTGAAAACATAGATGCTTTATTATGTTTAATTATACATTGAAACACATGATTTTACTCAGTTACTAATTTATATTTTACTTCTCAATGAAAGCTAAAGGGAAATGTTGATTTTAAATAATCATCTGTGCCATATAAAAAAGCACTGTTAGAAAAATTTCTACTAATAAATTATCAAGGTGCAACTAAATTACATGTAGTCAATGAGCAAGTCTATATAACCTATCTATCACACATAAGATGCTGTGGGCAGGCACCAAAATAAAATGGTGAGCAAAACATATATAGATGCTAACTTTTGTGACGATTACTATCTGGTTAAGAGTTAATACTAATCAAGGACATAAGTGACTAATATTAAACACGCATAAATGACAGAAGTGAGGACAGCACAGCAAGAGCCCTAGTCAGAACCTGAAGACGCAAGAAGCATCCTAGAGTAATAGTAAAGGTGACAGATGAACAATGACTTAAAAGATGATTGATAGTGACTGTAAGGATTGGCTAGAGAAAGGCATTAATCTACTCGAAAATATCCCTGACAGTTACCTGATTGGGTATGACTTCATAATTGGCCTCCTCAAAGACTTGCTTTAATGCAGAACTTAGTTCATCGTATTCCACTTCTTTAAAGTCAATGCCAGGAAAGACATCTTTGATCAGTGCGTCAAACCGCGTGCAGTCAGCAAATGTGAACTTTGACATTGTATTCAGTCTCAGTGCTTGCACCACGATGTGATTTTCATTCACTACAGAAACAGTTTCATTTTAAAATTACTTTTATCAAGTGAGTAACAAAACATTTTAAGTAAGCTATAGCCTTGCTATTCACTACTAATTATTAAGCAGCATTTAGACACACTTATAAACAGAGAGTCATAGCTTCTACACATCCTTTTGTATGTTTTGATTGCCGAGAAATGAACTCTTTACATGAAATTTGAATCCTAGTGTACCTAGCTTCACTTCACACTAGAAATCATCATTTTCATTGATATCATTTCTATTTGTACAATACTTTTGCCTTTTATGTCATATAATCCTCTAACAATGTGTAGTTTACAAATAATTACTACTATTATTTCAGTTTTACATACATATTAAGTCTCTAAGACATGAGACAGCAGTAAATGTTACAATTAGGAATCAAGTAAACCTACTCTAGATTCAAATATTTCCAAATTCCATTGTTATTAAAAAGAATTTCCTTCCTAAAATAACACTCTAAGCAGTTCTCAGGTATGAGTTGCGACCCTTTTGAGGGTTAAACAACCCATAGGGATCAGCAAAGACCATCAGAAAACACACATGTTCACATGACTTTTCATAACAGTAGCAAAATCACAGCTATGAAGCAGCAGCCAAAATCATGTCATGGTCGGGGTCACCACAGCATAGGAAAGGGTGTTAAACAGATACAGCACTAAGAGGGTTGAGAGCCACTGCTTTAATGGTAATCTTCGATTCACTGTGATCTAAAAGCTCCAAAACCCATCCTTAGACTAAGTGCAAACGCTCATACCACTATCAGACTCTTATTAAGTGGATTCCAGGCCAAGCAATAGAAATACACAAGTCAAAGATACTATATTTGTTTTATTTCCTGGCATTTCCCCAAAATTGCTGAATTATAAGTAGATATAAAGAAGTATGATAGCTCCCAAGTTGATTTCAGGTTCTAAATTCATAGCCATCTTTATTTACTAAACAAGAATTCTGAATATTTCTTCAAAACCATCAAAAATAGAAAAGTTATTTAAGCCTTCCACACAACAGCTATCCACCTTCCCATATGCCAACCCAGGAGCAGGGCATAAGAAACTTTCTCTTGAAGAAGTGAACCTTTAGCATTTAAAGCCCAAACAAGGAATTTCATGTCACCCTTTTCCTGTGTTTGTATCTTCAGTCTTTCTTCTGACTGAAGTTTTCCTTCTAGTACTTTCTGTGGAGATGGACCAGAACAGAAATTGCTTCACTTTTTTTATTGTGAGTATTTCTTCTTAAGATTGTGATTAATAGTGTTGTCACTTAATTTTTAATAGCAACTTGAAGAAGATGAAAACTCAGCATTTCTGAATGAACACATTTCTTCTATAAGACAGGAAAAAAGCTTTTGCTTTCTATGAGCCAAGTATAGTCTGAGTACATGCTGATGTTAATAGTTCAAGTTATGCACAAATAAGGTGTTGCAGGAAAATCTTTATAAAATCAGCAAGAATGTAAGCAGCTATTGCCCAGGCTGAGAGGCAGAGCTTAGTCTTAGCACCTCAATTTGAAGTTGAGATAGACTCAGCAACATGTTTATAGACAAAATCTAGGTAAGGATCAGGGAAAATCAGTTTTACAGTAAGGAAGACTAGCCAGCACCAGCTTCACCAAGGAAAGAAAGCAATATCCCAGGTGATGTCATGCAATGCACCTAGCAGCAGAACATGATAGACAGACCATCCACTTCTGCCTCCTCTCCACTAAGAACCTAATCTAATCGCAGTATACTGCCTCCGTCTATTGGAAGGAAAAACATGGTGATGTGTCTCCAACATCTCTGTTAACAAAGTCTCATGTGCCATTGAACACCTATGATCAGAAATGTTGAGGGTAGATTCCTATAGTGTTTGGATGCAGGATCTCATGTTTCCCAGGTTGGACTAGAACCTAGTGTTTCTGTTTCAGCCTCCTCAATTTTGGATTCAAGGCATATGTCACAGCCTGTGATTCTAATGAACATTAATTTTAAAAGCAAGTGGATTTGACTATTCTTTTACGCATCACTACTACTTCATATGCAACATACCCTTGATTTTTCCTGTCAGGTTAAAAGTAGAAAAAAGTCAGAATAATAAATAAACTTTCATTAAAAAGGAAACACAGTAAAATTACTCAATTAACTGATACAAGTACACCACACTAAGAAGTTAAGAACAGACGAACTCTGCAAGGTTTATAGACATTGTCTACACTGTATCTACAACCTTTCAGTAATACAAACTATTACTGAATTAAAATTAAAGCATATTTCTAAAACCAGGTATTTTAATTAGAATAATCAACCATACCATCATCTTGTTTTGTGCTAGTTTTCTTCAACTGTCTCAGAAGATTCCCACTTCCTCTCAGAACTGTCTTCAGTGCTCTCAATCCCCAATCATAATGCTGTTGAGGTGTCAAAAGTTCCCTGAAGTAACAATAAAGAATAGGTTAATTTTCCAAGAAATTATTTTAGCATCACATGCAAAGAAATACAGATTGAGACATAGAAATTAATGCTAGAATTTCATTAATTTACACAAGAAAACCAATTACACAAATAATCACTCAAGATAGCAACTGAAGAAAATATCATAAGAAACAAAATAAAATCATGAACAGATCATTATCTTAATGAAGCTATTAAATGAAAAGTAGCTATTACTGTTATTCATAAACTCTTTGATAACTCAGTTGACTCTCCCACCTTTAACACTAACCCAGTTCCCTATTATCTAGTAAATAATAAGAATCAGAATTGTAGGTGGTCTAGGATGTTAAAAATCAATCTCTACTACTAGAACTAAAACATGAAACCATCCCTCTAAAAAACTGTAGCTTCTGAGTGGTCAGCTGGGAAACTTGTGAAATAACTGCATAGTTACAACAGTCCAATACAAACATTGTGAAGAAAAATATTATCAAGTTAATGACAATTAAGAAAAAAAATAGTTTAATACAGATGTTTTTATTATTATTTGAAATAAAATATATCATATTCATGCTATAATAAAGACTTACAAGCTCATTTCATAAACTAGAAAAATATGAAAAAAATGAACATATACTAGCAGCACAAATGTGAACATTAAAATGGAAGAACCCACCTAGATAGGTTGAAAATGGCGACCAACTTTCTGCCTAATTCTTTAGCATCTTTGAAGCCCTCTGAATACAGAATCACTTCTGCTATGAGATCATTGTCTGGACGTGACATGGCCACTGGTCTGAAAAGCTGTTTAAGGTTATCTGGAAGCTTTTGTCTTCCTCCATAACCTTTCCCAGCAGGATTCATGGTGATAAAAATGCCAGAATTGGCATTTATTTCTACCTGAAATATTAATTTAGAATATAGGCATTAAAGACTTTAAAATGAGAAATTTTATTACAATGCAATTTCTACACATAATTCCAAAGGTAGTCTCCATAAGTACATCCTTATGTAATACATAATGTACAGCTCAGTAACCCGCTGCATTATAATGAATTCTTCTTAACAAGTTTTCAAGTTTAAGAATAAATAGATAACTCACTTTGTGTCAAATAGTGATTAAAACTATAACCTCTGAAAAGCAGACAGACAATTCACATCAAGGACTCCTACACTTTTGGCTGTCAAGTCTTGGTTTATTCATCCACAAAGGGAACAGTACCATTTGCTGGGCTGAACTGAGTATTCAACCAGACAGTAAAGCTCTATATGCACCATGACAGTTCAGAAACCTGAAAGTCATTTCACAGATAAAGCAGCCAGTCACATAGGTCACAGATTAGAGGCAGCAGTGACCAGAAACCAGTACCTGAGCTGGAGTGAAGCCAGTCACACGAAGTGTCCCCTACCTCTTTGCCAAGCAGCTCACATACTGTTCTGTGGTTCTTCAAAGCGTCCTGAATGGTCTGAATCTGCATGGAAACAGCTGACAGAACAGCTTCTTCCAGGCGATTGAACTCATCAAAGCAGCCCCAGGCCCCACACTTCACCAAACCAACAAATATCCGCCCCATCGATTTCACATCAATGCCCTGAAAAAAATAAAAAAAATTTAATTAAAAAAGATGAAATTCTCTATTGCTAGAAATAATTTGTTATTTTGTGCAGATAAACAGATAATCATTCACCTACAAGTATTGCCTTTGTTTTGCTTTGGTTTTGTTTTTAAAATGAAAATTTAGGCAAGAATAGTGGTAAATGCCTGTAATCCTAGCCCTTGAAGCCTGGGACAACATAATGGGGAATGCCAGTCCCACCTGGGCCACAAAGAGAGATCCTGTGTCAACAAAGGCTGAGAATTGGGGTAGGTGAAGTAAAGAAGTTACATCTTCAGAATTCAGGGCAATTTCAAGGAACTTCCTCAAAACAACACAGAACTAAATTCAGAGAGACTTCATTTCAGGTATTTTTTGGTCAATAAAAAGCCGACACACTAAATGTTAAAAGCACTAAGATATATTTAAGGGTTTGTTTTCCTTTCTAATTCAGTATTATCCTTGCTAAAAATGATTTTGTCCAGTGTAACAGAAAAATTCATTACACATTTTAAAAAGTTTCTTCACAATAATTCTCCTTATTAAGTTTGAAAAATATACAATGTACAAACTCTCTACAGCTCCTCAATTCAAACAGGACTTTCATTTAATTGATTTATAACTAGAATGATCTGAAACTGAACACGGTGGTTATGCTTACACCACTGGTGACTTGAGATATCACAGGCCCAGGAGTGTGTGGTCTTCACAGACAACAGAGCAAGGCAACCTCACTAGTCAGTCAGTCAGTGATTTGAAAGCAAAACCTTCATATGTATGTACAAGAAAATAACCCAGACATCTAACACAGTATGTTTTCATACTTATCTGTTTTTTTACCTCATCACAGTTAAAAACTAAAACTTGTCTCCCAAGAAGTCCACCTAGAGCCTTTACTGACTCAGTTTTTCCAGTGCCAGCGGGTCCATAGGGATTCCCTCCGAGCCCCATCTTCATGGCTTGAGTGAGAGTTAGGTAGCACTTGTCTGTCAGTGGAGTATAAACCAGCTTAGCCGCGTTACCCTACGTAAGGGAAGCATGGTGTTAGCTCACACACGTTCTACTCCCTCCAAGTCAAAACCCTCACGTACAGCACACAGGTTTAAAGTTTCCATAGTGAAGTACTCTGAAAAGCAGAACCTAGAATAAAGCTTCAGTATTTCTCAGCGTACATTTCATTAAGCCAGAAAGGCTTAAATGATTAATTTAGAAAATCACTGTCAAGTTTTCTGTGCTGTATATAGGAACATACTCCAGGTGCTTCAGCCATTTGTAGAATATACTGTTGTATCCTTTAATAAGGTCAATTAGCTGTAACTCTAACATGATTATTCTAGTGATTGATTCATTATAATAAAAAAGGCGGAAGGATACAACTGGATATTTTTACAAATTATATGAATTAGATCTTTTATCTGAAAATCCTTTACCTTTCAAGCTGAAACAATCAGCAAACACAGTCTAGCACATTTACAATCACAGTGCCTGGGAAAGATGCACAAGCTCTGCCACTCTACTGGAGATGCCTATACACAACTCTCTTGAATTAAAAATAATATGAAATTAAGCATGAATGTTCCTCATGGGAAAGATACATTTTAGAGAATTGGGTGATGTCAACATTTTTGTAAGTAGAATAATGGGTTTTTTTCCTTTTATAGAGCCTTCCAAATTCTGAAACAAAAGACAAAAACAAAACAAAACAAAACAAAAACCCTAAAACAAAAATAATTGTTTTCCAATAGCAATTTCTTTTAAATAGTTTCTACCCAGAAAAATCAAATGCGTCTACCAAAAGTCCTACCTGATACTCGTATGTATATTGCAGTTCGGAGTCCACCATTTGAACATAGCATGTATGGTCACTATTCATGTAGAACCTAACTTGCTTCTTCCAAGCCCAGTCGTCAGTTGTATGAACTTGAGCTTGGCTTAATTGCTTCACAATATCAATATTATGAATAATATCAAGAATTAGTGCTTTCAGCTTAAGCTCCAGAATTCCGGATTCTACACACACACACACACACACACAAAAAAAAGATACAATGTTAATATGTGAGTCGCACCATATGTACACATGTGCTATGTGAAAGACTCTAAATGGCAACTTCAAGATATACTAAAATACTTGGATAAAGCAAGTCATGCAAAACAGAAAGTCAACAAAAAATAAGAAAACCTGCAAAAGGAATCAAATTCAGCATCAGAGAGACGTCATTCAGCGACAGAAAGGAGCAGATGTAGAAACACACAAACATTAGGCAGAGACTGCAGGACCCAGAGGGGTTGAGGACACCATGAAAACATGGCCCACAGAATCAACTCAGCAGTGATCACAGGAGTTCACAGAGACCGAACTGACAAACAGGGAGTGTGTATGGGTCTGAGATAGACTTCTGTATGTTATAACTGTGTAGCTTGGTGCTTTTGTGGGTCTCCTAACAGTGGCAATGGGGGTGTCTCTGACTCTTTAGCCTGCTGGTGGGACCCTTTCTTCCGCCTGGGTTGCCTCCTCAAGTCTTGATCTTGTTCAGTCATATCCCTGAGAGATCGACTTTTTTCTGGAGGAAAACGAGGAAGGACTTGGGGAAAAGAAGAGGTTCTGTGGGCAAAGCATGCTGGGAAGAGTGGATTGAGGGGAAACCACAATTGGGATATAATATATGAGAGAAGAATAAATAAATAAAATAAAATAAGAAATAAATAAGAAATGTCCAGGATACAGTTTATATTTAACATTCAAAGAACCAAAACCATCCGAACCTACGTAAGAAGAGACAGTCACCAATACCAAAGAAGAGAAAGAACTAGGAAAGACTCTTTAAGCACAATTCAAACAGTGTCCCCTGAAGCTGAGAGTGAGAACACTACACTTGAAGATCTGGTGCTTATCAGCTTAGCCTGCTTCTGTGAGGCCTTGCTTCAGACAGCAGCCCACACACCAGAAGGTAACAGGTACTACTTAAATGAATGGAACATTGTCAGCAAAGAGGTAAAAAAAAAAAAAAAAAAACCATGAACGAAATACAAATCTTATAACTGGCAACTGCAAACCAGTTGCCAAATTGCTAGCTTCAATTGAAATATATATATATAATACTTTCATTAAATAGTTGTGAATTTAATATTTGATTCTATTCACCACCTTCACTGCTCCTCCAACTCCTTGCAGATTCATCCCCCTTTCCAACCCTATCGCCAAACTCATGCCCCTTATAAAAATGACAATTGCTTTAACATATATAATATACATATTATATATGTAAGAACATTGTTTATAGACAAACAACAATTGTCCATAACTCATCAGAGAACAAAGCAAAAACAAAGTGGAATAATGATATTTCCAAGTGTTGGAAGAAATAGAGACACCTTCAAAAACACGTACACTAATGACTGACAACCCTACAATAACACAGACACTTAAAAGTTATCAAGATGAAAATCAAAGGTACCAGACAGAAGCCTGATATCAGGACCGAGGGAAGTGGCACAGAAAGGGTATGCATTGAGGTACATGGAGTCAGTCAGCCTTTTCCCCTCAACTCTTTAAAAGCTAAAATTATACTCTCATGGAGTGTCAGAGTATATAAATATAACATGAGCAAAGGATAAAGAAACTTATGTGGTAAGGTTTTGACATTCCACTTCAAGTCGTATACACTAATTCTGAGAATAAGATAAAAAGTTAAATGTAAGCCAGGCAAGATGGCACACCTTTAATCCTAGCACCTGGGAGGCAGAGGCCACCCTGGTCTACAGAACAAAATCTAGGGAAAAAACCTATCTCAAAACAAAAAACAAACAAACAAAAAAAGAACAACAACAAAAAAGGAAGTAAAGAAGGAGAAAGGAAAGGAAGGAGGAAGGGAAGGAAGAAGG
>JANHMN010000006.1:85679667-85706658 GCA_030674055.1 Rhabdomys pumilio | reverse complement strand
AGGCAGGCAGGCAGGCAGGCAGGCAGACTCACGTAGACTATGTCACTGAGTCATCAAAGCTGTGTGCAGCACGGGTGGGTGGGTGACACCAGACTGCTCATGGCCTCCATACCTGAGTTCCCTGGGTCCTCGGAGCTCGTGTCAACACTAGTGTAGCGCTCTAACTTAGCCACCAGCTGGGCTTCAATCTGGTGGAGACTGTGGTCTTTGATGGCATTTTCTACATCTTCAGTAAACTTGATCTGCTCTGCCAAACACAGTATCTGTTAAAGAATAAGAAAAATTATAATTCATAAGGATAAAGTCCTGACAATGCTTCTTTGGCATACAAATACATACCTATATCACTAAACAAAAACCAAGAAGATTAATAATCAAGAGCATGAACTGCCTATAGATATAGATATAGACATAGATATAGATATATATATGCTAAAATTTACCAACTAAAAGGCATTCCATGTGAAATGGTATCTGGTTTCACTGGATGTTTTGGATAGGCTCAAGAAGTTCACATTTAAAGAGTCATTTTGTATTCATGCTTCAGTATGATCTCCAGTGCCCCAGTATTACAATTGCTAGCCTTTAAATATACCTACTTGTTTTTGTTTAAACTATTCTAAAAATCTTTAAACTTAAACCTAGTTTTCAAGCTCAGTACCAGTTCCAGAATTATGAACAATAAAAGACAAAGACTAAAAGATCTTAGGAAAGAATGGCTTGAGATGCACACATAATGGTTTCCCTGTATCACTGTTTCTACCTTCTCAGGGAAAAACAACTGAGCACTGTTGAGATCCAGGGCCTGGAAATAGACCCTCTGCTACAATTCTATCAGTTGATGCAAGACAATACGTGCGTGCCCATACATGTGTGTGCCTCACAGCCCACATGTTGAGTTCCACCGCTTCTGATTCCACTCTTCTTGCACCGTGGGCTCCAGGAATCAGACCCAAGCCATCAGTCTTGGCGGCAAGTAGTTGAGCACACTGTGAGAACTTACACCATTTCAATGCTTATGTAAGAGCTAACCCTTGAATGACCTACTCTTGTTAACATGAGTGTGGCCAAATCCTTTACACAGCAGCATCCCGTACACAATCATGACTAGTACTCCGTCCTTCTCAGCTAGGAGTGCTGCAAGGATACACTGCTGCTGACACTAACACCTAGCTGTTTCTATGACCTATCATGTAGCCCAGCCTTCAGGCTCCTAGCCAGTACTCCAGCTCATTGCTATTTCAGCTGAGGTCCTCCCAGCTCCAGCCTCTGAAATGATGCCATAAGAGGAGAGAGGGGTAGGGGCAGCAGTGGTACACCCCTCTTCTTCAATGAGGATGGACTCATCACCTGAGGTAGGAAGTTAGCTTCTGTCAAATCCCTCCACCTCATTTTTTGTCTCCCCTGGGGACATTATAAGGCCTACAAATAACATGACTGCTGTACAGTTCACCCTCCCCTCATGGGGCAGGGAAGATAACCTAGGTTTTTAAAGGAATAAATACTGTGGGAAGTATTGGACAAAGAACAGAGATGCCAGTTATCTGAGCCAGCTGACCCACCCCGACCATATCCCAGACACATCCCTCACCTGGGAAGGGAACAGAGATGGGTCGATTGCACCTTGTGAACTTCGCCCAGCAGTAACACATTCTTTCAACAACTGTTTAAGAGTTTGCTTCATTTCCAAAGCCAGATCATTCAACCATGCCTGAAAGTGAGTGGAGAAGACAATACACAGGCGTCACGCAATGAACCCACAGTCTCTGCCTCAACAGTCTTAATGCAGAAAGGTATGTGAACCCTCAGATGCACTGAGTACTATAGCAGTCTTATTAGGTAAAAATTTGAGAAAAATAGTTTTGTTTCTTTTCGCTTCTTGAAACAATGTTGAATGTGAATACCCACACCTTGGAGCCAGGTCTGATGATCCCTGACTGGTACGACATAAAATCTATATGAGCATTTCAATATTATCCAAATGAATAGGTAAACTAGTAAAGTCATGGGTTAGCTGAGTCTCCTGGTCAAATAGTCATTGGAATATGTAACCACAGAAGGAGCTGCCTCATCAGGATGAAAATACTTCAGGAGGGATCAGGATGTCCTATAAGTTGATCTTGTTTCAATGTCTCAATAACACATTTATCTACATACTTGCTTGTAGGTAACATAAAAAATTTAAGTTAAAATGTATCGGGACTGTAGCTCTGTGAGGGAAGAGTACCTAGCATGTAGGAGGCCCTAGGATTGACTTTCAGCACTGCCAGCACCACCCCCCACACATACAGTTACATAATGAGAGTAGAAAAAAATAACAGCAACTATCAGTCACTACTTAATAGTTTGTCATATATAAAATATATGTACAAATACTACAATCATAGGTAAACTTAAGAAGTAATGAAGTCTGCAAAGAGAGAATCTCTCAGTGTAGTGTTGGACGATGTTTTTGGGCTCTGTATCTTCAAATGCTGATTTTTATACCCAGACCCAAAGTCTGACTGCAGTCCAGACTTTGGTATGACTCAGTGTTTTGTAAAATATACTCCATCACCTTCTGATTGGTTAAAATAAAGGACTGAGCAGCCTATGGCCAGGCAGGAAAGGAAATGGTGGGACTCAAGAGGGTCTCAGGTAGGACCCAGAGAGTCTCCATCCAGACATGAATGGAGGAGATAGATCCCAGGCATAGACTAAGATGGAAGGTAACGGGCCACTAAGATGGCAGGAAGTAGGCCAGGCCAACATTGTAGAGGTAGAATAGCTCAGAATCTGCCCAGCTATAGTGCCAGTTTTATATATATATATGTATGTATGTATGTATGTATGTATGTATGTATGTATATGTCATTATTCAGAAGCAAGAACTGGGATAGGAAAGCCCCTCCCTACTTTTACTCCCAGAACACTTTGCTACCATAACTGATCTAGTTCAGATCCTAGAACCTAAGCTCCTCCTTCCACTGTGCCAATAAAACTATGAGAAAAGAAAAACACAAAACTCATAAGCAAAGATGGCAGTTCCTTAGCAAACATCAGTGCTTTCAAGCACCTGATTTACTTGAAATACAATAGAATGGTGAGGCCTAACCAGGAATCAGTTCTCAGACTGAAGACTACAAATCAAAAAGATACAAACTATTGTTGCTGTCAACTTATGATCTCTTAAAACTAATATTTAAAAAAGACAAAAAAAAAAAAAGCAACTAAGACTTAGTTTCACAAACTTCCTAGTGCATTTAAGGCAAAGAATTCCATTTAATTTTCAAAAGAATATCTTTACAATAAGAGTTAAGAGTCCTATTTCCCTCTAAGAAAACAGACTCTCAGTCATGGAACTGATACAATATGTAGCTAAGACTAATATTCAAGTCTTTTTCAGTCTATAACTAAAGTTCCTTACAGAATTAACTTCTGTATTTAAAAAACCAAAAATCTGTACTTTTTACTATCGCAACTTTTAGGTGATAACAAGACCAAACATTTTTGAAGATAAGGTATGAGTTTCCAAAAAGACCTAAATAAACCAATTCTGCCTCACAAATTGACTAATTAATTGATATAACTGCTTACCTCTACATTATTTGATAGGAGAACTTTACTTTTAAAAGGTACAACTTCTCCTTCTAGTGACTTCATTGCAGTTATATGTTTTGATTCCTCATCAAAGCACACACTGTTAATGCCTACAATACAAAAGCAACACTTGCGTTGAGGGTGCAGCTCGGTACTCAGCCTTCCACCATCAATCACAAGGCTCTGGATCACATCCCAAGCACCGCACACACACTAACCTAACTGAAAACAGCAGTGTAAACCCAAAAGGAGAGAGGATTAGGGTGAATACGCTACACATACACATACACATTATATACAAATAAATACAACAGGATTATAATGTACATGATAGAACATATATATAGCAGCAACCTTTGTATTTAAATGTCTTAATAAAGGAAAAATACTGGCACTGAGTAATAAAATATTTCATTAACATCTAACCATAACGCCATGCCCTGACTGTTTACTATTTATACAGACGCCTGGCTTGAATGTATGTTTACTCATCCAATTTTATCTTTTCCAGGAAGAATTTTTTAGACAGTCTAGTCAACTAAAACATGGCAATCCATCAGAACTCTTTAACTCTCATATATTCTAGGCAGTGAACTAGAAAGTCACAATCTCTTAACAACTCTTGGAAGTGTCACATAAAGCCCGAATAAGAACTTACCTTAACTAACTACTTATCCATTGAAAAAAATATACAGAAAAACATATAAACAGTTTATCTTAACCCAAAACTAAAATAATACAAAAGCCCAAACAGTAAATAAATACATTCATTAGCAGGGAATAGCTTCAGTAATGTGAGTCAATAGTAGAAATAACTCCACAGGTCCTGAGGGAGCAAACTGGAAATGATTCCAAAGCCACCTACAAAGCAGATAAGAATGGCACTGTGACAGTGCATAGAGAGCCTGTGGCATCAGCCCAACTAGACCGTGTGTAGCAGCTCTAGGTATGGTAAAGCCATCACTCTGTGCCACAAATGCCACTACATATGAGCACCCAAGATGCACATCACCAACAGGTGTACAGGACCTGATCCTTTTTCTGGCTATTATCTGGTATTACACATGTGAATGTAACCCTAAAGAAAAAAGAAAACTACATAGGGATGACTCTACTTACTCTAAAAAATGTCAGAAATGAATCTGCACAAATGAGACAGCGACTGTCTGGGCAGTGGCAGGGAAAGAAGACTGCCAACATGCCAACCTGAGGGGATTCTCTGAGATACAGGAAACATCTGTATAAAGTAGTGGCTACACAAGTGTGGTGGGAATAGAGCTACAGCTTCAGGCCAACGAGCACTGGAAAATGTATCTGTAATGAGTATGTAGAGTATTTGAGGCTTCATGAGCCAGTGTCTGTCAATGACAAGTCAGAATTCAAGGAACACAAAGGAAACTACAGTCAATACACAAAGCCATCTGCTTGACTATGTTTGAATAAAACCTCATTTTTAGAAAGATAGTAAGATAGCCTAGGCTCATGGGCTGTAGTTTGTTGATCTTACTATAAATAAAAATGATTTAAACAATTATTTTTAAAGTTAATTTAAAAATACAGCTCTTTTCCAAATATTGTACCTACGAGAAGTCAGGCATTACTTTCTAAGGAAGCTCATTAATTTGTCAAAAGATATCCAAGCAAAGTGATCCAAGAGGAAGAAGGTAGACAGCCTCATTCTGTCACTGAACAAGCAAGCATTCCTATTCCCAGTGCTTAACTGCACTACACAGATGACTCCGTTCTAAATGTCTCCTTGGTCTTTCCGCAGACAATGATAGTCTGATAGTCTCTCAACATAACGGTCTTTCATTGCTAATACATCACCCTCAACATTCTCCTCTATTTCTAGGCTTTGCATAGCCTCTTCCTTCTGCCCCTTCACCATTCTCTTAACTAACACCTCTAACTTTGACATGTCATCATCTTGTTCATGGCATCCCAAAACTAAGATGAGTCCTCTCAAAGACACCATTACTGCACCACACGCACACAAAGACTGAACGTGTTAACTCACTAGCTTCATTTAAAACTATTTGTTAGAAAATCTTGATTCCTACCAGCAAACAGCTTCTTCAGATGGGACTGAATCACTGATGGGTTAGTCGACTGGCCCAGGATTTCTAACAAGTCATCATCACCAATAAAATAAAATCTTGGGAATGCAGACCGTTTTTCCTAAGGAAAGGGAAAACAAACAAACAAACAAACAAAAATGAATAAAAGCTTTCTCTTTTTCAGTAATTATGACACTAAGTATCTTACAATTTACTAAAATTTAAAACAAGCAAACATGCCTCCAAAAATTCATTTAGGGATTTCTGGCATCTCTGAAGCTGATCAAGTATCGTCAGCAGAGTGTTTCTGATTCCTGCATGAGTAGTCAATGTGGTGACTCTACTATCTTTCCTGATGTCCATCATTATTGATCTACAAGATAAAAGGTATTTTCACATTTACATTAAGGTTTCTGGCTAGATGAAAATAATTTTCACTTGCTTCAAATAAAGAGTAACACTTATAGTTAATAATTTATTATGTTTCTAATAAACCATATTAATCTTAATGTCATTGCAATTTTTCTTTTCATTTATTCTGTAAATATTAAGTCCTATGACCTAGAACTAATGGTCCAGTGGTACAAAAGGACATTAAGTAACGACTTAAAATAACTAAAGTAGAATAAATGCCAGAAATAAAAATTAAAACATGTTGGCACAGTGACTAACAGGACAACCTATAACTTAAGCCTTCTCTGGGGAAATGATCCAAGCTACTACGCATGATGAAAGAACAGAGAAAGTAAGTACAGGGAGAGGGTTTCTAGCTGAGATCCTGGGGAACAGCTATATTCACCTAGGACACTGGAGAAGAACAGCAGGCTGGAGAAATGGCAAGGGACACATCTAACTTTTCCTTAATGCAATGGAATACCAAACATACAAAAGTTTAATTACAGGACAAAATTTAAATAGCTTACTGGCTGGTTTTGTGTCAACTTGACACATGGTAGAGTCATCACAGAGGAAGGAGTCTCAGTTGAGAACAAGTCCCCGTGAGATCCAGCTATAAGCATTTTCTGCATTAGTGATCAATGACCCAATGCACGGTGGGTGCTGCCATCCCTAGGCTGGTGGCCATTAGTTCTATTAAAAAGCAGGCTGACAAGGCTGTGTGAAGACCAAGCCAGTAAGAAGCATCCTCCATAGCTGATGCAGACATCAGTTCCTGCCTCCAGGTTCCTGCCACGTTTGAGTTCCTGTTCTGACTTCCTCTAAATGTGGCAGTGTAAGTGAAATAAATTCTTTCCTCTCCAACTTGTTTTTGGTCCTGGTATTTCATTGCACCAATAAACCTTAACTAAATTTGGAACTGGAGGAAATGGAAGACACCAAGATGCCTGTTATGTCCTCCAAGCAACAGTCAGCTGGCAGAACTTACTGAGGCAGGAAGAACGGGACACTGATGAGCAAGGTTAGGTATGAGCTGCAGAATTGGTTTTGCCTATTGCCTAAGCATGTTTAGAGTTTTAAAGCTTAGAAGAAAAACATGGGCTATACAAGCAAGCAAGATATCAACAAACACAAAGAAACAAGTCTCCACTAGTGACTCTGTCATTAGTGACTAATGACAGAGGCCTTTCTCAGTCCTGCTACACAGGAACAGGGGAAGAGCCATATGATGGATGGAGAAAGACACAGACCAGACCAAAGTGCTTCATAAAGAAACCCCTGGAAGAGGACAACGGCACTGAGAAGGGCTGAGTACAAAACAGACTGAGGACCCCAGGGATGAGAAGGTGATCACCTGTACTAAGCACTTTACAATATGAGTAAAATGTCTCCCTATGACTATGGTCTAATTAGCTGTACTGACCTGAAATCTTCATCAACTTTATTGAAGCGTGTCTGTTCTTTAGGCAAAGCTCCACGCCCAAAAATGGGCTCCAAATATACCCATTTTCTCTGGATATGGTTCAAATTCTGCAGGTACTCATCTAACTGTGCAAGTTTTCTTTCCCAAATTGATACTTTATCTTCAAATCCTTTGTAATATGAAGAATCTTTTAGGGACTGAAGAAGGCATCTATTATCTCCAACCTGGTTCACTATATCTTTCCAGTCTTTAATCAACTTGATAGTTCGATTCTGGCTATCTTCATAATCAATCAGCGAGAACACTGCTCCAACTCCCCATAGATCAAGTTCACGCAAAGCTTCTCTGATGGTAACTTCCCCTTGTGCCCGACTATTTAAATCCTATTAACATAAAAGATTTATATTTGTTATTTCAAAATTACCTATCCCATAAAGAAATGATAATAAATATACTTTAGGAGTGTGGTGGCCCACACATGCTTATAACCCTTGCCCTTGGGAAGTAGGGGCATGTCCTCTTCAACAGCACAGTGTAAGGCCAGATTGAATTGTATGAGGCTATTTAAATCTATACTGTAAGAAAACACAACTATATACATACAAATATAAACATGCAAATATATATCTATGGTTTTTTAAAAAGGCCAATATTTGGTAGAATAGAACAATCAGAATATTATGGAACCCTTAATATAAATTCTTTTGTTTCTATGTAGTTAACAACTATAGTTACTTTGTGCAGGAGTTATAACCATGCAGATTAACAAACATATTCTAGGACTGTTAACAAACATAAAGCTTTATATTTTTATAGGAAATAAAATAATGAAGCATCAAAAGCTTCCTATTGTATCATAAATGGCCGAAACATAACACAGTTCCTGAGTGAACTGTGCAGTTTCATTTTCCGTGATACGCTTTCCAGCCTGGTTGATAACCAGCTGGTCACTAGTTTCCCTGAGGGGCCTCTTGTCCTCTAGCTTCTGCTCAGTGTTCCATAGAACTATGAGTGCACGGCATGTGAGATGACTCTTATCTGCTAACACTTCTCGTGCCGCTGACTTACTTCTGTAAAGAAGTATTGACAGTTCACATTGTTCTTTCTCTAGGGAGCGGCCTCTGCCAGTGTCTCCATAGCCTCATCTAGCAAGTGCAAACAGGAATGATGCATTACCAACTATAAATAATAGAACAACAGAACATGGTGACTGCTTTACAGGAAGAAAGAACGGGTGCTAAAGAACTGATTAGCCGAGCGCAATCCTCACTTTAAGGTCTGATGCTTTCTCCACAATTGTATCAGCAACTCTGAGTAGGTCACCAAAAAGCAGTTTCTCTAGACTAGTCCCTCGAGGAAGGCCAAGTAGACGAAAAAGGTCAAGCCAGTGGTCTGGAGAAAGATGCTCCCCTCTCACATATTTCAGGATAGGAATAATAATCTTTTAAAAAGGAAAAGAAAGTAAAGATCAGACTGACATATATCTTCATTTCTTTGCAAAATACAAGTTATTCACTTTCATCTTAATGCATAAAATTTTAAGTATTATTATTTAATAATCTTGCAATCAAAGTCAATTATATAAAGTTATTTATTAACTATTACTGTAAACACCTGCATATTCCACTTGTAGTTTAATGCATTTGAAAACATGACAGAACACAGCTCTGCCTTCTGGAATACATAAGCACTGCAACAGGATAAAGACAGCAACCTTACTTTGTATCTGTCAACTTCCGACTGCAACTTCACTGTCATGACTGAATGTTCCTCAACCTTCCTTAACCTCTCATGCCAATTAATTAAAAACTCCTCAAACAGATAGACTTTAGTCCTGTAAAAGAACATGAAAACTTTAGAGTTCACGCTCCATCCAAAAATGAGCAAATTATAAGAACATAAATACTGCTTTAGAATCAAACCGGTAAGTAATCCAATCTTCCTTGGCCATATCCTGGAGTCCTTGCTGGAACTCCTCATAAAGAGCCCAAATCTGTGCACAGCTCTCAATGTCCTTAGAGATGCTATACGCCAGAGAGAAGTTAGGCTCTTCTAGTCCAAAATGATGGCAGTCATCACTACAAAGATAAAAATCAAAATACTGAATTTATTAAAAAGAAAAACTGTCAGTTATCAATTTACTTAGCCATATTCTGCAGCTGAAATATGCAGAGGCAATACTGACTTTATGTGAGAATTTTCCTTCACTCATGCTATGAGCCATGTAAATACAGTGCATGTCAAGATATCTGTATGTTTATAATGTCTATGTAAATGTTTGCTTTGTACATCTGCAGACTGATCTGACAAAGTATCTTATCTTAACCTCATCGCTATAGTACCACTTAAAGGTTTGATGGAAAAGGCCTACTCATTCACCTTAGGCTACACTAGCACACACAGACCCCACATAAAGCACTGCACAAATCTAACACTTGTGGTGACCATTAAGATAAGCCAGAAACATTTTTCTATATGTCTTATTTGTTTTACTAGATGCTTGTGCATGTGTATGTGCATGTGTGTGTTATGTGTGTTTACATTGTGTTATGTGTGTATGTGTTGTGCACACATGTGTGCATGGTGTGTGTGTGTGTGTGTGTGTGTGTGTGCACATGCCCCTGAATGGGATGCTAAACATCCTCTTCTATCACTCTCTATTCTTCTAAGAGAGGGTTTCTCACTGAACTCAGAGCTGATGTGTTTTGGACAGGCTAGCCAGTCAGCCAGTCTAAGCATTATCCCTTTTATGTGCTCCAAGCACTGAGGATATAGATGCAGAGGTCACACCTCATCTCTGGGAGAAGCTAAAGATTCAAACATATTCCTATGCTTGCACAAGAAGTGTTCATCTTCCCAACACCCAGATACATTTTTGAAAGAGGCATTAGCAGTATTTTTCTTAAAATTAAATATTCTATTTCTAAATACGATGAGTTAAAAACAGTAAATATTACAACCTCTTAATTTAACGTATAAACTAATTTAATGTTGTAATCTCTCTGGAGTCCTTTTTTGGAGTGTATCTATATGTCCTTACACAGCTCCACCATAGCACCTAAGAATGCAGTGGCATGTAGTCTTAATTTTTTGAAAGTTTATGAAGACAGGTATTAGATAACAGTTATTATTATAGCTAAGAAGCCTGGTACAAAGGCATTAAATTAAATGTTTTTCAAAATAAGCATCATGAATTGCAAACTCACACTAGTTTTTTTCTTATGACTTCCAGATCATCAAACTCAATTTTTTTCTCCTTTATAGACTTTGCACTTTGGTCCATGATATTTTGTTGGCCAGTTTCAATAATATCATCCCCAGGTTTCAACTGGTCCCAGCGAGCCTTGAACTTGTCCAGCTCTTGGTAATAGATCTGAAGGCGGGACTTCACATTTCCCTTCATCACTTCCATCTGTCAGCCAGGGACAAATCATTTAGCACAGAGCAAGCTGATGGGTTTCACAACAGCATTTTCAGCATTTTTTTTTTTTGAAAAGTGAGAAAAATGTCAACACTGAAAGACTGAAAGACTTTATAATAATGAGGAATAAGTGTCAACTGTAAACGTTAAACAACTCTTGTAGTTCACAGCACACCTACAATTATCAACAAAAGTGTTGCCATTTTAAAAACAGCTTAGGTGCTGGAGGGATGGCTACTCTTCCTGAGAACTTGGGATTCCCCGCCCCCACATGGTGGCTCACAATAGTCTATAACTTCAGTTTCAATAGATCCAACATCCTCTCTGGGCCTCTACGAGCAGCAGCAGGCACACAGACAGGCATACAGGCAAAGCATCTATACACATAAAATAAAAAATAAAATTGAAATTGAAAATTTTTCAAAGACCGTTGTTCTGCCTAAGCGTATTATTAACTAAGGATACTATCTCTCAGTATCTTTTGCAACTGTGAGCAATTAATCTTATTAATTAGTCAATAAGATATGGAGTACAGACAAATGTATGCAACCCCAGGTAGATGTGTGCAAACTCAGGTAGATTTATGCAACCCCAGGAAGATATGTGCAACCGCAGATAGACGTGTGCACCTCAGGTCACACCTTAGATGCCAGATGGTGCCCTTTCCTTCTGCCTCTTTCCCACAAAGAAGCAAGTGGAGAAGAGAGTAAAAGAGCCTAGACAATACCTCATATATGGCAGGAGTTTAATTCAACAGGTGTGGGCTCAGACATAACTACAGCACTAGAGACATCATTCTAGTTTGTGGAGAAATGCTATCAAGAGGATGTTCCATGTGAAACTGTCATTTTCATAAAGCACGAAAACATAAAAGGAACTGGGGAGACCAATTTAAATAGCAACAATGAACACATAAACTGGGCTATATTGAAATTATGCAGGCAACAAGAACTGAAAGGGTCTTACCTGATCTTTAATCATAAGTTGGTGACTTTCCATCATCAGCTCAAATTTGTCCCATTTGGCTCTCAGATTGCTAACTGTCTCTACCCCTCCACCTGCCACAGTACGCAAAAGCCTGTTTTTGTCTTCAGCTTCTTGAAACAAGGGCAAAATCTGAAATTTAAAGGAAACAATCATTTTATCAGTCTCTCATGATTTTATTACTTTCTTAATATACATATATATTATAAATATAAAATATTACATTATTATATATAATATATAATTTATTATTATAAAATGTATATTACATATAATTTTTATTTCAAAATGAAATCAAACTTAAAAAAATTTCTTCTGAATTAATTTGTTATAGTTCCAGCTATAAGGTTCCTGGTACTTACTATTAATGCACTATAATCTCAGAAATTAATGAAAAAAATTGCAACTGGGAGGTAAAGGCAAGAGAATCAGAAGTTCAAGGTCATATTCCACTGATAGTGAACTCAAGACCACTGTAGACAACAGATCATCCATGTCTTTAAGTAAAGGTATGTCTCATACCAAAACCAGGTACAGACAGAAAACATACAGACTAATTTTTCCGATGAACATACACATGAAAATCCTCAGGTTTCCCTCTTCCCAGGTGTGTCAAGCTGACAACCAAGGTCAGCCAAGTGAGCACATAAACAGACTCAGGGATAGAAATCACATGGCCAGTGGACAGTTCCATAGATGCAGGAGAAGCCTTTGGCAAAATTCAGCATCTTACCTGATCAAAGCCCTGAAGGTAGGACAGAAAGAAGGTCTTCAGAACAGTGGCCCCATAGATATGGGAAATAAGGCACACTATACTAAAAGGGGACTGTAAACACTCACTAAGGTGACTTTTTCATCTTCTCTGAGAAGTTTGCAAACTGACTGAGTCTTCTTCCTTCTTGCTCTAAATAAAGCTTTAGCGCCTGAAATGTCCTGCAAATGCTGCCTGGCTCCTTCTGCTTTTGCCTGCCTCCCATCTCTAACTGAACTCTCCCACTGTATGTCTCTTCTAACTCTGCTCTAACTTTGCATTTCACACTAAGGTTCCAATTCTGAAGACAAGTATGGATTGCTGACTCTACAGTTAGTCTAATACATGAGATCTTTCAAAGGTTACACATACCTCTAAAAAGAATACAAAGTACTACTGGGCCTACTTTACTACACCATGAGTCCAATCATAGCTGCCTGGTTGGACTACATTATAAGAACTTCATAATGTTGACATTACATGGTCTAAATGATTACACAAAATATATCTAATTTACACATCTCTACAAAGTGAAGATGAAAATAATTGCTTTGCTTTGCATTCTCACCTCTGGCCTCCGAGCCTGCAGGTTACTATACTGTAAATTTGTGTCACCTATTTCTTCCACAGACTGAGGTATAACTGTTAAGATCTTCATGGCCTCAGTAACAAATGTATCAATTTCATGTATATGAGCTGAAAGAAATAATACATTATTATTATTATTGTTATTATTATTATTATTATTATTTATTACTATTACCAAAAAGACCTGTTACATGATGACTAAATTAAGAAGCCTCAGAAGTAAAAGTATGATGCAAAGTATGTTACATTCTATCACTTGCCTTCAGGTAACAAACATTTAAAATGCAGAATAACACAAAAATTTTCCCAAGAGAGTATAGTTGTTTTATATTGTACTTAAAATTTTTTGAAAGGGAACAGAAGAAATAGCTCAGCAGTTAGAAGCACTGACTGCTCTTACAAAAGACCATGGCTCAGGTCCGAGTACCCACATGGAGGCTCCCAACTCTCCATAACTCCAGTTCCAAAGAGCAACTCACTTTTCTGATCTCTGTGGGTAACAGGCACACAAACAATAATATTGCAATACCTCAACTTACCATTTGGAGAAATAAGGCTAAATATGATATCAGTATTATTATTGTCCTCAATTACATACAACAAACTAATACTAGCTCAACTTCAAATAATAAAACTATCTGAAATTTTTATACCTTTTAAAAATAAAGATGGATTTTCCTACTTTCTTAAAATTATTTTCAGTAAACTTTACAAGATTATTTTAAGCTGTAATTGAGATTTATATTTTGTAACTATAGAAGCCATGGCTCTACAAACAAAACACAGTAAGAATGAAACTGGAAAGGGCTTTACTCTGGATGGACTTCTTCAGAGAAAGGACAAGCAGATCAAATAACTTCTGGATGAGGTCATCAATCACAGTCTTCACAGGGCTGCAGTTGATGTTGATACAGTCCACCTTGACAGCACTGAGCACACCAATGAACATGGGATTCTCTTGTTATTATTTATGAATGTAGAACATGATTCAACAAGTGCATCAATGTGTCACCATAATCTTTAAGAGCATACACAATAGATTTTTAAAAAAAAAAAGCCTTCTATACACCAGTTAGGTTTCCAGTAAGTCCATTTAGTACTGATTTTGTCTGCCTTTTTTTGTTTTCTCTCTCTTGTAACAAGTTACAAGACTAAGCACAAACCATTATATCAAAGCTGAACCAAGCAACCGAGTAGGAGGGAGAGGGTATCAATTACAGGAAAAAAAAAGTCAGAGACACAATCTACTATCCTTCCTACTAATATTGGAAGTCCCATGGGAATACCAAGCTACACAATCATTAGGTATATGCAGAGGCCCTAACCCAGACTCATACAATGTCCTTGTTTGTTGCTTTAGTTTCCGTGAACCCTTATGAGCCCTGCTTAGTTGATTCTGTGAGGCATGTTTTCCTGATGTCCTCAACCCTCTGTCTTCTACAATCCTTCCTCCCCCTCTTCAATGGGGGCTCCCTTGGCCCACGTAGTGTTTGGATGTGAGCCTCTGCAAATGTTCCCATACTCTCCAATTGCAACTAAGCACTCACCAATCTATGAGCATACCAGAATATCCTCTCTCTCTCCCTCTCTCTCTCTCTCTCTCTCTCTCTCTCTCTCTCTCTGTCTTTCTCTCTCTCTCTTTTTTTTTTCTTTTTTAACAAGGTCTCCCAGTCTGGCCTCAAATTTATAATCCTCCTGCATCAGCCTCCTGAATGCTGGAATTATAGGCATGTTTCCTCATACCTAGCTTAAAGTAACAATTTTTAATCCTGGAATATATTCATCTTTAAAAATTATAAATGACTGAAACATCAGCAATACAATTTATAAGTTCTACTTGTTTCAGTATATATTTATTTCACATTAATGAATTAAATTAATTATTGTGTATCCAACATACATATAAGGGTAAGAAAACAAATATAGACTAAATACAGAATAAATACAGATTGAGATACTAATCAAGAAAGCCAGACAATGCTATTTTACACCTTTAAAACTGGCAAAAATAGAAGTTAATTTTAAATTAACCTTCAATGTGAGGCAAAGAGAAATTTCAGGAATGCTGGTGAGAGTTTAGACATCCACAGCACCGCAGGCACAGCAGCACTCGGTTACCAGCACTACACAGTGGAGGGATGAGGAACCAGGGTTTATGACCATCCTTACTACAAAGTGAACTCAAGGACACTCCAGCATATGCAATCTCAGAAAAAAAGAGTCAAATTTTAGGAAAAGCCATTGAGTCTTTTATGAAGAGACATATTTGCTGGGTAGCGGTGATACACATCTATAACTGCAGCGCTCAGAAGTCAGAAATCGGTGCATGTCTGAGTCTGACCCCAGCCTGGTTTACAAAGTGAACTCCAGGACAGCCAGAGCTTCACAAAGAAGCCTTGAACAACAACAACAAAAAGATAGACATATTTTGTCACCAAAAAAATTTATCTTTACAGTTTGGATATTTGTGTTCGCTTGGGTGTTTGGATTTGAGACACGGTACCCTCCTCATCTGTGGCGGCCTTGGTATCTCTACATGGTGCTGGCCTTCACCTTCGCATCTCTACTGCCTGCGCTGGGATTAGGGGTTTGTATGGGCCATCACGTCTTACCTTGTGAATTTATCCTAACATGGATCTTGTAGAAGAACCTACAACTACCACTTTATTAAACCAGCATAGTCCCCAACTATACTCTAAATGTATCCTTATACCCACAGATAAGCATAACCCTCACACCTCATCAAGGAACCTTCTCGTTCCAATAGAAGGAGAAATACAGAAAACCACACACAACCAGTCAAAATGCAGAGTTGCAAAACTCAATGGACGCATTGTACAATGGATGCATTATACAATATAACTCCCACAGCCAAAGTTCATGGATCATTGCAGAAGTGGGTGGCAAGATTATAAGACCCAGAGGACTAGGGAGTTTGCTATGAGATTGTGTCTTCTAGCAAAGTCAGAAACTACACCTAGGAAAGCTCACCAACATGGCTACCTAACATGAGCTGAACAAGGACAACAGCAATAGACATGACAAAGTGGACAGGGAGAGAACACGAGGCCTCAACCCCACACAAAGAACTACAGACAACTAAGAAACACTGAGAGTGGGAGAAATAGTCTCGTCCAGGGAAGAAGAGCATGTCAACTGTTATCTAATATCAATTGTTCAGCCCTGAAAACACACACACAAGTAACATTATACAGACTGAGAAGGTTGTACTTACATAGTTAGGAATAAACACACCACCAACAACAACAATCAACAACAATCAACAATGACTAAAGAAAAGAGACTTGAATTTCAAGGAGAGTAATGAGGGGCATATGGGAAGGTTAGGAGAAAAGAAAGTGGGGGAAATTATGTAATTATTTTATAATCTAAAAACAAAATAATTCTAAAAATGAAAATAAGTTTTGACAAAATTTCTTTTTAGTTTCGTACAGCCAGGCTAACTTTAAATTCTCTTAATAGCCAAGAACAGCACTGAATTCTTGATCCTCCTTTGCCTCTCCCTCCTAACTGCTGGAATTATAGACTTATGCCACCACACCCAGTCCTAAATAAATGTTAATGCTAGATGCCAATGCAATCAAAGTATTAACTGTAAAGACTTATAAACAAGCCAAGTACATTAACTTATTGGTGCTGGTGGCACACACTTATAGACCCAGGTACTCAAGAGCATAACGCAGGAAGACAGCTAATTCCAAGACAGACTGTAGAGTTGAATGAGAACACGTCTTAAAATAAAAAGTAAAAATGACTGGGAAGTAGCTCAGAGGTAGAGCAATTACCTAGCATGTATAAGGTGCTGAGTTTAATCCTCTGTATAATAAAAATAAACAGGTAGGTAAGCAGGTAGACAAACATGATAACTATTTCTACATCTCAAAATCTCAGGCTTGCTATATCCTAATAAAACTTTCCCTGACTTTGTCCCAGATCAGGACAGGAGTCAATACCTTCTGAATCCCTACACTTAGTTCAGTGTATAGTGCAGAATATATTCCATTCAGCATTAACAATTAAAAACTATTAACAACTTTTGAAAAGTCTGTACCACTAATGTATAGACAAATTACTCCCTATAATCCTTAAAAGTATTAATTTCTTTGTCAATATCTTTAAAGTGGAAGAAATTGAGGTTCATAATCTAAATGTATGCCACAGTTGAGCAGCTGCTGAGCCAGCAGATCACAGAACTCACTCACGAAGCTCTCAGTAGACTCAGCTTTCTCCTCAAACACACTTGCTGCACTACCAGAGGAAGCTCCTGGATCTCAGCTATCTCTTCACCTTGCTTGTATTTATGTAAAGTTCTTTGTGTTATAAATGCTCAGCACATCAGCACATCTTACTAAAAGGAAGAGTAAGTTAATAAAAGGGGATGCTGTCTTCCATAAAGTGTGCATTCATTCTCATGGAATTCATTGTCCAAACAGCTCCAGGCAGTTCAAACTTCAGGTAGCAGGGGTATATGTTCTTAAAGCTGGGTTATGAACTTCCTCTCAGAGGCTTATGTCCACATTTACAGCAGTGCCTAGATGTATCTCTGTGCTACATGTGTCTCAGGCCATTCTGAAGGGAAGCAGCGTAGCCAAAGAATAGCGATAAATACCACGAGCTTTATGTTCTCTGGAAGGCTCTCAGCAGCAGCTCTAAGCACAGCTTGACTGTATTAAATATTTTATTTGTTGGTTTTGGGTTTTTTGGAGACAGTATCTCACTATGTAGCTCTGGTTGTCCTGGAACTCACTATATAAATAGGCTGGCCTCAAACTCACAGAGATCCCCCTGCCTTAAAGAGGTACTTTTTTCAACCACATCAAACCACTGTGCTACACAAGCACACCAACTTCTCATACCTGGGAAGCCGTTCAAATTCTTTCCCCTTTATTTTCAATGCTTTAAAATTTTTCTCCCAATCATGCACAGTAAAAAGGTTCTTTTCCATCAGAGCTTCCATGTCAACCTGTCCGATCACAACCCATTCCTAAAGAAGAAAAACTGGATTAAGGAAAGGGAACTACCTCAGAGGCTGACACTGAAGAGAGAAGCTCTACTGATAAAGACCAACATAGTGAGGAAAATAAGCCATTTTAGAATCTCTTTTCAGATTCAGTGTATATAAATTTACGAGTAGAAGCATTTTTACAAAGGTCAGCCTCCAAGTGTCTAGACACTTGCCAATCAAAATTACAGATATCTGCGGTGCAAGGAGAGGCGAGGAACAGAGCAAATCCCTGACCCATGACCCTGATCCAGCACAAATGAGCACTAAGATGGGAGCCTGTGCCTGACGCCGCTTAGTTTTATATGTTTACTCAGAAACAGTCACAATAAGACATCACATCATAGTGACGTTTTAAACAGGAGCAGGTGGCGTACACTGTACTGCCTGAATGATACAGCCCAGGTGTGCTCCAGCTAGGCTGTGAGGCCCACTCTACCTTCCCACAAAACCATACTACCTAGTGACAGATTTCTCAAACTGTACACAAGGTTTTAACACATCTTTAAATCATCTGAATTAAATTAGCATTTCAGCATTCTCCCTCAAAATACATTTTCTTCAGAATTAAAATTGATGCAAATGTCACATTACACTCCAAGCTGATGTAAGCATTTAAAAGAAAAAAAAGCTAGTTTTTCGAACTTCATAAACTAAAAACAAAATTGTCCATTACCTCTCTCCCTTTGCAACATGAACCTAGAGTAAGAGCCTAGCAAGCCGCCTCCCTGGTTTTGCTACATTTTGAGTTTATTTCATCATAGAGAAACTTCTCATTTTATACTTACTAAATCAGTAAATTTTTGACAAGAGTAGAAATTTGCAGGCTCTGTACCTTATATTGATGCAAAACAGCTGACAGTCTTCTAAACAGATCTTCTGCTTTGCTGTAAACAGTCAGAAATCCACTTGCATTTCTATCAATCATGACAGAAAATATTGATTCATCTCCGGCCTCACCCACGCCTTTAAACTGATTGGGAATTCCAATGAACCTCTTTATTTCTCTGTAATACTTAGCACGGATTTCTTCGAAAGGGGGCCTAAACTGTAACCTTCCTTGTCTGTAAAACATAGTGAGCAGCACTCTAAATCATCTTAAATTATATTACTTAGAACATAAATTATTAGAAAGGTTTAACTTGAAAATGAACTGGGGATTTCAGAGCCTCTTACTTGTAGGTTAAGTCTACGTTTATCTCTGGCAGGTTCTCGTTCAGCGCCTCCAGCCCCATCTGATACTGATGCTCCAGGGCCTTGTAAAGCTGGTGGTTCCAATGCTGCCGCCACGCACGCATGTCGCTGGGTTGGAAGCCCTGAAACATCATTCACCTCTTCAATCTGAAAATTGGTGCTAAATGACGTTTTTTACTTTTGCTTTTCAAGCTATATAAAGCACATTTACCAGCTTAGGGCTCGTGCTAAATATTTTAAAATATGCAACTCTAATTGCCATTTTTAGTAAGAGAGCTTATGAACCATTTGATATAAAAATCTCACAGCTAAAATATTACACAAAAGGCTCACCAAAATGAAAAAACTCAAGGTTTTTATTTGAAGCTAGTTTTACAATGGTCTACTTCATGAATTCTTTTGTATTTTTTCAATGTTCTCAAAAAGTACTATTCATTTCCTACTTCTGAAATAATTCATTGAATATTTTAAAAATAAAAAATTTAAATTAGATAGCTAAAAACAGTTGGATTTTGATATTGTTGTCTGCTTCCATACAAGCATTAAGACATTTATTCTAGTACTTTGGACTTTTCTTTTTTTTTCCAAATTCTGAGAATTGGAAGAAATATAAAACAGCTAACTTAAATTCAACTCAGAGCCTATCTGTATGAAAATGTGCCTCTAAAATGACAAAGAATCCTGCCAGTTATTTCAATCAGAAAACTTCAGGTTGAACTTAACTTTGTATTCTACAGAGATTACGGTCTCGTGTAAGAGAAGAGCAAACAATAAATTCATAAGCCCAAGTCAGAAAACTCAAACTCAACAGGGACATGGGCCTCCGTGGGGCACACAGAAGCTACTTTTATGTAGTTCACATGAATTCACGGGATTTACAGCATTTGTATGTGTGTCAGTCAGAGGACTGTATATTCATTAGGGATACTAAGAGGTATTTATGACTTTGCATGCACTTGTCACTAAGTCATGCATCCAGATTCCCAAGACACACAGCACAGCGCACGCACCTGCGCTGCCACACTCGCTAAGCCAAGTCTCAGTTCCTGTAGCCCATCCTTCCAACGTTGCTGCTGCCGAAGCAGGTCAATATTCATAAGAGTGACGACCTGTTCAAATAATATGCAATAGTCTCAGAGCCTGTTGGGAACATGGTAGCTTTCCAGTGTTGCAGCCACCTTAATTAAAGAACAACGTACCACTCATCCCATGCGATCTGTCATCCCCACATGCACTGACAAGGGCAAAGCCTCACAACGGCTTCATTTCAGCCAACACTGTATCAAGCCCATGAAAGACTGGGAGGGAAGGCAGGAGGGATATACACACACTCAAATACAAAATGCAGAAAGAAAAGAAGGGCTCTGTCCTGGGTGAGAACAGAGACTCTGCTGGCCATGAGGCAAGCTTTAAACTCTGTCAGTTTGCTGCTATTGACATCTGTACTCCAGCTAGGTTGGCTGTAAACACCAGAGAAGTTAGGTAAAAGTAAAACGTAAATTTTATTTTTGCCACTCCAAATCTCTAATAAATTCACAAAAAACTGTAATTATATACTAATACTAATTATTTTTGTTCAGTTCCATTCACAGTATATTAAATTCTATAAACAAAATATACCTTTTCACAAAACGTAGTGTGCCACTTTCTCAGCCTTCTATTCTCCGTGGCAAGTCGCTCAGCAGCATTTTGGAGTTTCTGGATATAGCCTTCTAGTTCTTTAGGGTTGTCCCAAGTAATCTGTGACTTGCCTCCACTCCCTGCCTTTGAATTCTACAGTATAATAAACAATAGTATTCAGATACAATCCTTTTTCCAGAAAGGTTTAATTATATGTTCAAAGCCCAATTATTCTTAACAGTGATCTCTATGAAGATTAAAAGTATACATTTCAAAAAATTTGCAGTCACAAAGTACCATGTTGTTTAAAACCTATGTGAATTTTTCCAATTTCCTATAGACGTTTAAACAAACAAAAAAGTAAAGTCATGAATTACAAAATCCGGAGATGGTTTAAAGAAAAATAACACTCAAGGCTCAAGCAGCACTCTGTGTACCAGGATCTCCAACTCAGAAGAAAGAATGTAATAGCATATGAGCTGTACATGACACACAGGGATGCAGCTCATCAAACCACTACCAAAGTAATAGGAATCATTCAAATTACTTACGTCTACAGTGAGAACTTACTCACCAAAAGTGAAGGGAATCACTGGAGACAAGATGAAGTTGCATGTGCTCACACTGTGGCTGTGAAACTGAAGGATGAACTAAGAACTGGCCCACAACCTCTCTATTTGTGTCATAAAGCATGAGGCTCTCACTTACTTTAATTATCTGTTCAAACGCTAAGGCAGACTGCAGCATCATTGGTCTCTGACTCTGAATCATCTGTTGATCAATGGAATTGTAAAAATGTGCCACCTACAAAATACAAGTCAAATCAGCAGCCAGCAATAGTACATTGTATGTTTAACATATTTCCTTTATTTTTGTTCAAATACTAATACTTTTTTTCAACCTTAAAATCAAACAGAAATAGTTTTTCATCTCCAGATCAGAATTTATAAATCATTATTTCCAATCAACATGCTTTTTGAGGCCCCACAATTAATCAAGTCATGGCCTAAACTGGTCAAACAGATAATAAAATTTATTCCCTGGGATCAAGTTTACCCCATCAGGACGAAAGGAACTCAGCACTAAGAACAGGCTTAGTGCTAAAGGACTAAATTTCCTTCTTCTGCACCTCTGAGAAAGCATTCAGCACCTCTGTAGTACATTCCACAATTACATGGTTCACATCAGAAAATGGACTTCTCTTGATCTTTTCTCTCAAATTCCACATCAGCAAAAACCTATACATTCAAAATATACCTTCATTCAAACCACATTTTCCTACTCTAGCCCCTCCTCTAATGCATGTGCCGACCTCTTGGTAAGACCAGGGCAACAGTCTGTGAAATAACTAGTCTCCCTGCTTCAAATCCTAGCCTCTTAAGTTGTTGGCTATGTGATCATACATGTGCTGTTGGCTATGTTCTCCACACGCATGCTCCTCATTACTCTGGGAAAATGGAGGATTCCTTGAAACCGCTGTTCCTGTTGCTCTTCAGGGCAGATGTTCCTACAAGCCCAGTGGATGAGGGGAGTCTGAATGTTGTAATTCAATACCATCTCTTTTGTACTTTCCTGACTGACAGCAAAACTAGCACAATTCCTACTCAGAAGGCCCATTCTTACCATGACAAATGTTACCAACTTCTAACAACTAACACTTAGTATGTAATTCTTTCCTGGACATCTTTCATGTTTGCTCTTAAAGGAGGTCACTTTAGAGTATGAGAGTTCCTCAAAAGGCTGAAAATAGACCTACTATAAGATCCAGATATACCACTTCTGTGCATATGCCCAGACATATGCACACCTTAGTACAAAGACACACCATGTTCATTGCTGTTGTAGTTACAAGAGTTAGAACTACAATCAGCCTAGGTGTCCATCAACTGATGAATGATAATGAAAATGTGCTATGTATATACAATGGAATTTTATTCAGCTATAAAAAATAGATGGAACCAAAAATATCATACCAAGTGAAGAACTTAGCTCCAGAAAGACAAACATCACATGTTCTCTCTCATATACAGACTATAGCTTCAAACTGTTAGATCTATGTGTTTAACTTGAGAATATGCAAAGCGGTCAGGAAAGCAGAAGGAGACTGAGGTGGAATTTGAGGGCTTATTGGCAGAGGGAGATAGTAGAAGGGGGGAACAGGGAGCTAAAGGCTTAACTAGAGATATATAGACAAATAAGAGAGACAAATAAGAGAGAAAGATTGTGCCCTTCCCCCAGGCCCGAGCAGGCCTGTGAGTCATTTACCACAGTAGACCAAACAATAGGACATGAGATGCATTCCATTGCTGGCCTTGGTGCCCTGCAGTCTGCAACAGGAGCTAAGAAGAATGGACCCGCCTGCTGAGCTTGCCTTGACACCTTCCGGACTGCTATCTCTTCACCCAGCCCCTGGGCTGAACTGAGAAGAGACTCTGGGGGCCAGAACTTCCCCTTTATATGTGAAAGTAAAATATTAAACTACGGGCCTTGAACAGAATACGTTGTCTTGGCCCCACATTTCTCTCGTCCTCCATTCCCCTTTCAATTCCAGCCTTGCTCTCAGGTGAACCCAGTTCCCGTAGCCGCTGGCAGCTACAAAAGATATGGGGAATGGAAAAATCAAAACTGGAGATGTATGAAAATCCTTATGGAGGAGCTAGGATGATGATTCAGTGGTTAAGAGCACGGGCAGTTATTTCAGAGGACCTGGGTTCAACCTCCAGCACCTACAAGACAAGCCTATCTGTAATTCTAGTTCTACAGGATACAATGCCCTCTTCTGGCCTCTGCAGGTACCTGGTACAGATAGATATACATGTAGGAAAAATACCCATATACAAAAAAATAAAACAATTTTTTAAATCCTTATGGAAATACACTACTTTGTAAGCAATAAAAATGATTTTTTAAAAAAAGGTATTGAAACAATGGTATCCTGCATGGCTTGACAATGCAAAAGAAATGGTTATTTCCAAGAAACTCAATACCAAGTACGATACACCTCTCCTACAGAATATTGACCAGAGAGGCCGCAAAGGCCTCCAAGACATGACAGGCCATTTGTGAACACTCCTGGTTGTTCAACTTAATGAGAACACAGGATACATTTCGGTTGCAGTACACACACAAATCAAGATAGAAATGGCCAAGAATCCTCCTCCCTAATGACGTATCTGTGAGTGATATACAGGCTAGAGAGGAAGAAATAACAGTAACGGTCTGTGATGATCTGAATGGAAACGGTCGCATAGGCTCATATGTTTTGCATGCTTATTCCACACTTGATGAACTATTTGGAAGGATTAGGAGAGGTGTGGCCTTGTTAGAGTAGGTGTGACTTTGTTGGAGGACTGTGTCCCTGGGGGGTGGGCTTTAAAGATTTAGAAAGCCCACACCAGGCCCAGTCTCTGGCTCTCCTTGTTGCCTGTGGATCAGGATGTAAAGCTCTTAGTTACTGCTCCAGTGCCACGCCTGCCTGCTTCCTGCCATGATGATCATGGACTAACGCTCTGAAACTGTAAGCCCCAATTAAATCCTCTCTTTTGTTGCAAGGCGGATATGGAGGAACAGGGAGATGACTGGCCCTGAGATGCATGATGTAAAATTCACAAAGAATCAATAAAATGTTTTAAAAGTGCATTCTTTTGTAAGAGTTTATTTGGTCATCATATCTCATCATAGAAATAGGATGGTAACTAAGACATGGTCTTACTGACCACTGAACCCTTCCAACTACAATGGCGACCTGCCAGGCAAAATGTACCCACTGGAACAAAAGTGGTATGACTGTTATGGGTAACTAACCACTTTCTGATTGGAGTTAAGGCCTGCTCCACAGAAAGGAATGCATGTCTGATACTATAAACCTGTAAAAATGGCTGGAAGACCATAGGCCCCAGCAGTGAAAGTCTACAGCTAATGATGAACTAAATGTTAAGTGTTCAACTGCTTTCTAAATCTTTATCTTGATAACCACAAAATAGTGTAGCTCTTAGCCTTGGTCAGGGAAACTTCTTTTTGTAGTGGCAGCAGTCCACATAAAGAGTCGTAAGTACTCAAAAAGCTGACAACAGTGACTATTGGGGGCTCAGCCCTCAGTGAAGCATTTCTATCAACCCTTTGCCCAAAGCTAAGGGACCTGGTGGATGAAGAGGTAGAGACACTGATGGAGGTGGAGGGTGCTGTGTAATGCTGCCTTCTGGACAGGGCAGGGCGTGGTCCTCATAGGCTCTCAGTAGCTGTATTACTATACAAGATCAAGGTATCGTTCCAAAATTGATGGGAAAGGAGCTCACAGGACCTCACCCAAGCAGAGAAATTACTGGCAGTTGAAGGCTGCTGTGGTAGTGAGAGTACTTTTGGGGGCTGTGGCCTCTGGTAAGTCACCCATACTAAGTGGAGGGCCTCATGCACATATGAGCAGCACTAACAGAATTCAATGAGTAAAGAGGGAATGAAGGTGAAGGGGGGTGTTTTGGGGGATCCAGGTGGAGAGAGAGAGGGCAACGGCAGCAGGTATGATTGAGATACATTGTACACATGGATAAACTGTCAAAGAAAAAATTATTTTTTAAAAAGCAAAGTTGATCTGGAAGTGGTGGCATACACCGTTAACTCAGGAGGTAAAGGCAAGCTAATATGAAGCCACCCTGGCCTACATAGCTAGTTCCAGGCCAGCCAGGGCTACATGGTAAGACCCTGTCTCAAGTTAATTAAAAAGAGGTGGGGATTAGTGGAAGGTCTTTAGAGCAATGGCAATATATGCTCTTAAACAGAATTGTAGAGCCTCTCCCACCCTGCTCTCCTTTTTGCTTCTTAGCCATATGTGGTTTTAACCCACCCATGTTCCTACAATGTGCTGCCTTGGTTTTGTCCCAAAAGCAAGATCATGGGCTGAAACTTCCAAATCTGTGAGCTAAAATAGACTTCCTCTTCCTAAGTTGATTCTCTGAAGCATTTAGAACGGTGGTCAAGCATGTCAAAGAATGTAGGCAGAGAAGGAAGCCAAAGCCATTAAGTGCTCTGGCACCTGATCCAGGAGGTGGACAAGTAGATAAAAACTGGCAAACAACAGCAATGGTACAAATACATAAACCAACACCAATTAACCTGGGAACCTTCTATAAATATCTGCAAGGTAGGCAGAGGACTCTCATTAAAAGTTCCTTTGAGACCTTACAATGTAATAAGAAAACGAAAAGAAAGAAGACTGGAGAACTTAGGAAGGGAAGAAGAGAAGGACTAATATGTTATTTTTCCAAATGATTTCAGAATGAAAATTAATAATATTAAGTTTAAAAAGTCTTATGGATTCAAAACAGATTTTAGTTTAGCCATTTATCAAACTATAAATTCACAAGTTAATAATTTATTATAGTAGCATAAAAAAAAAGCAAAAACTAAAGCCCCTAACATAATCTAATTTAGCATAATAACCAAGAACAAAAGCATCTTTAAAGGTATCACTCATACTTGCTTAAGAATAATGGCTTGCTTGCAGAACTTCTGAGCAACATTTGCAACCTGTTGTATTTTGGCAGGAATGACAAAGCCCAGGGTAGAAAGCTGACGGACTTCTCTCAGAAGAATCACCAGACGATCAGAATAATGAACTTTTAATGCTCCGTCATTAGGGTCCAATTCCATTACTCGGCTGGTAGCCTCAATACTGAGAAGGGGGGGTGGGGGGGAGGAAAGAAGGAATCTTTGAAGCTTCATTGTTCTTATGCTTTGGTATGATGAAACTGATAAAAAATACATTTTGTTCAACTTTTCCACAAACATAACAGTTGAAACAAACAAGCTTTCTAATCCAGGCTTTCTAACTCTGTTCTTTCTCCTTTCTTCAAAAGAAAATTATACATATGTGTTGTTATCAATCATTTCTTGTGTTCAGAGTAGAGTTACTTGGTTTGAAAACACATACAGAGCCTGCAAAGAACTTGTAAGACTTAT
>JANHMN010000006.1:85669025-85679567 GCA_030674055.1 Rhabdomys pumilio | reverse complement strand
TTGTCATAAAGATGTTTTAACATAGTTTTATATCATACACAAATCTGTTTGTCATAAAGATGTTTTAACATAGTTTTTAATCTTAAACCATAGCATGAAAGAAATATCCACCTATAAAAACATTTCTCAAGAAAACATTGTTGCCTCTAATGAACTTTACCTTTAGCTGAATCCCCAAGTCTTGCCAGTAAAGTTTCTCTCTCTAACATCAGTTCTTTGCTTATAGTGGGACGTTTCACCAATTCTTTGTATTTTAGAAATGCTTGGAGAAGCTAACATAAAACAAAGTACATGTTTTTTCTCGATTCAACCACATACATTAAAATAGCTTACAAAAAAAATTGACAGCAAAATCTTTCAATATTTTACCTGCTGTGGACTATCTTGAATTTCTGAAATATAATTCTTTAATTTCCCTGCTATTTTCTGTTCTGCGGGTGCAATTATCTTTTCATACTGAGACACTGCAGCTTTCCATAAAGGCTAAACAAATTAATTATACTGTTAGACCATAAAAGTTTACAAAGTGACCTTTAAAAGTTGAAAACACAAAAGGAAATTAAAGACATAAACACATATAGTCTCAACCTCAGTATAAGGATTGTACTGCACGGGGTTCATGCCAGTAAAAGGCTCAAAGACTCGAGACAGGCATACAATTCTCTCTTCACTGGCAGGTAAAAAATACAAGAGCTTTGCATGAATCGTTCGAATAGCCAAGACCTAAAATGGAATAGATTAAAACATAAAATGTATTAAGCTAAAATAACTTTGCAAGTTGGACTAAAATCTAAAGAGTTTATACACATTTCTTTACAGTAGTTTCTGGAAAATGAACAATACTAAAAATATTTCACTCTTGTATGTATGTTTGAAATATTCCATACCAAAAAAAATTTTAATTCGGTTTTTCCTAAGCAAAGGGTAAAATTATCTCTGCAATCTCTCATTTTGTCTTTCCTTTGAAGCTAACTATGTAATTTTTATGAAAGCTCATAGCTCAAGTAAATCAGAAACTGTTTGAAATAGTTGAAGCAATGTCAGTAGCCAAGAGAAAGCCTGGGAGGTCCCACACAGAGAAAACTGTGTTATGCCCTTTACAACAAAGAACAAAACAGAATTTCACAACTGACATGTTGAGCTCTCACATACCTAAGAATAATAGGAATAGGACTTAGCACCCACTGTGCACTCACACTACACCAGAGCATGCCAGGACTTGTCTCATATGACACTAATTCCTATGTTCACCCAAACCATAAATCATTTCTTTTACACGTAGTCATCAATTGTAAAATGCCTTCACAGACCAGTGAAAGCCCACTTCCACTTAAAGACAAAGAGATAGACAATCAAACTGGTACCTCCTCCAGCCGTTTGCCCAGTCTGTCAAGAGTTTCTGGGAAATACTTTTCACTTTTCCATGGATGAGGGATATAGCGTTGCCACACCTGACCTGTGAGGTGACTGCAGACTATCACCCACTGTTCACAAATTGAAATGCCAGCTTTAAGGTTTTCTTTCACAAGATAATAAGGATCTTCCCACAGTTTCAAGCTTCCCAGCTTTTTCTGAACAAACCTTCCAAATGAACCACCTAATAAAACATAAAGCAAGATTATATGAAATGTTTTTTTACAGAATTATAAAAAATACACTTAGGAAAGATTTAACATGTACATTAACAACTACAAAATGCCACCTACCCACCCTTAGATTACCATTATCAGTAACTGTCTTTATAAATACATATGTGCATACAGACACTAGCTTGCATTCTTCTTTAGTCAACATATTGCACCAAAACACGTACTTCTTTGATGGCCACAGAGCCTATTGCATGCAAGAAGCAAACATAAGCAGTTCCAAATTGCTATCTGACTGGACTTATAACAAACAGTGCTGCAATACACACCTGTCATGAGCTTATCTCATGTTCTAAGGGGAATCATGAAAAAAGATACTTTCTGAGTCAAATATTTAATATTTAACTGGGATATTAACCAGTGTGCTTTTCAAAAAATTTTAGTTCATCTGAAAATATTGTAAAATGAACACATGAGGTGGGCTGAAGAAATGTCCTGGCAGTCAAGGATGGTCACTACTCTATCAAAGGACCTAAATTCAGATCCCAACACTTGAGTCAGGTGACTCACAAATGTCTGTAATGCTAGTCTAAGGGATCAGAAACCCTCTTCTGGTCTCCAAAGGTACTACATATGCACATAAGTAAATCTTTAATTTTTTAAATTAATTTACATATGCATAAACACTAAAAGTATAAGTTTGGTTCTATTAGTGATCAAAGTATTTCATATCTATGAGCAAACCAACTATAAACAAAAATGTATGTAGATAAATCTATGTAATTTATTAAGAGTTACTTTAAGCCGGGCAATGGTTGTGCATGCCTTTAACCCCAGCACTTGGGAGGCAGAGACAAGTGGATTTCTGAGTTCGAGGCCAGCTTGGTCTACAGAGTGAGTGAGTTCCAGGACAGCCAGGGCTATACAGAGAAACCCTGTCTCAAAAAATTTAAAAAAAAAAAAAAAAAAAAAGAGCTACTTTAAATAGCAAGTATTATATTATTAAGTATTTTAAGAAAAAACTTCAGGAAAAAAGGGAAGGAGGGAAGGAGGGAAGGAGAGAGGAAGGAGGGAAGGAAGGAGAAAAAGAAGGAAAGAAAGAGGGAAGAAAGGAAGAAGGGAGGGTGGGAAGGAAGAAAGGAAAAAAGGAAGGAAGAAGGGAGGGAAGGAGGGAGGGAAGAAAGGAAAAAAGGAAGGAAGGAAGGAAGGAAGGAAGGAAGGAAGGAGGGAGGGAGGGAGGGAGGGAGGGAGGGAGGGAGGGAGGGAGGGAAGGAAGGAAGGAAGGAAGGAAGGAAGGAAGGAAGGAAAGAAGCGGGTTTGCACAATTCCCAAAGCTCACTGCTCCCTATACCTATGACATCCAGGAGATGCAGCATACGTGACTCGGGGTAATGATCGTGCTCTGTCTGTCGCCACACATCATCTACAACATGCCGAGTTGTGTCCACTAAGTCAACAACTTCTAGCAAGGACAGACTATCCAAGTTATAAAATTCCTGAAAGGAAAAGGCATTCATGTTGAAACAGTTACATCTGTGTATTAAGTAACACTCAAAATGTTCCCACTTGCTCAACTATTTTCCTCTCCCTTTTTCTGACTTGTTTTTGCAAATATCCTACATAAACATCACAAAAGGCTGAAAAAGAATACTAAAAAGACTGTTCATTTATTCATGCTGAGTTTTCTTTAAGTCAGCCTTACCTACTTTCCTAGCAGAGGCCGCTTTAGCTCCACATGCACACTGCCCACTATAATTCACATGTCCTTTATTCAATCATAGTTGTGTGCTGTGTAATGTGCTGACTAACAATCAGAACAACACAAATTCATTATTCTGTATTTATTCAATATCATCAAAACAAGCTTTAATATACTTCAAACACACCATTGCCATGACAAGACTGTGACTAGCAAGAAGGCACAGTGGTAAAGGAACCTGCCACACAAGTTTTCTGGATTGAGTTTGATCCCTAGGACCCAGGAAAGGCACAAGGAAAGAGCTGGCCCCACGAAGTTGTCCTCATCTGACTCCAGGCATGCCAAGGCACATGCATATACACATACACACATCATGCACACACATCCCACAATAGTAAACGCTGAAATAACATTAAAAAATAAAAACAATACTGCTGACAAAATAATAGTGGGAATAAATAGAAAATTGGTTTGTTCTGAATAGAATACAATCATACTTAAAGTAATCACTTACTAAACCCCTAAGCACATACATCAAGAGATAATCAAACAGGCAGAAGGTAAGACATCATATTTTAAATAATTTTAAAACACTAATTTAAATCATTCCATCAAAAGAATACATTATCTCTATATAAATAAATCTGTTAGTGTTCTGGGTTTCTGTTACGTGGTAAATGCACGTATTGTACATGTGTGTTTGTGTATGTGTGAAAGTGAGCACTTGTTTGTAGTGTAAATGTGGAGACCAAAGGTCAATGTTGTGTAAATTTCTTTATCCCACTCCATCTTGTTTCTTTCTTTTGAGACTAAGTCTCTCAAAGAATCTCCAGCTTTCCATTAGACTAGGTGGTTGAATGGCAAGCACACAACCCTCCTGTCACCAACACTAGCACTAGAGTCATGGATACACACAGATCTGAACTCAAGAGCCTCACAGTCACACTCTACCCAGGGGGTCATCTGCCAGCTCTTGGATTTTGCTTTTCTTTCAGTACTTTCAGAAAACTGTACTTGGTTTTGAGGAAAATTATATCCTAAAGATTGAAATTTACTGTTTTCATTTTGATATTTAAATATTTTAAACATAAACGTTAAGTAAAATCTAGAGTTTGTTAAACTATGTATCTTGCTTGCAACTGTCAAGTAGGTTTTAAAAAATACACTTGAAAGGGAACCCTAAGGCCTATTTACAAGAAGCCGAATATACAAAAGTACGAGAGTCACATACCCTTGAAATTGTTTCAAATAATTCCTTAAAGTAACTGGCTCTCTCTTTATTAATCTGTTTGCTTCCACGATGAGCTTGTTCTATCCAAAACTGGAACTCATCACTTGGTGTGAGAATACCTAAAAAAGTTAAGAAAAAAATTTTCAGCTAATACTGGAAAGAGAAAGGAAGTAACACTGCTTGGTCCAGCTGCTGAGTTGGGTTTGGTCCAGCAGATGGACTTCTGTCTTTTTCTAAAGACCTTACAGCCCCTATCAGCAGCAAATTTTCACTTAAGTCCGTTAGAAACACTAACGGCCCCTAATTTGCAGTTCAGGTCCAACTTGCTGAGTCTGAAGTTGGGTGATTCCTACCTGCTTTTGTAAACCATTCTTACTGGACTGTCATTCAGTCTGTGAATTTGGTAAAACACAATGATCCCATCCTTGCTTGTAAATTCCATCAAATGAAAAGAATTATAATCAATGAGTGTTTTCAACTTCATTTGAAAGTATAAGCAAAAGAGTTTTATTGTTAAATTCTCTCTTAAATATCCTAATGAACTAGATAATTTCTGTGTGCTTAATCATATACTGAGTACTATTTCTTAGGGTTAAGTTTTTAAAAGCATCTATCTACTTGGTTGAGCAAAGTGCCATTTGTACTTCCAAGATTTTTAAATATTATTTGTAGGTTATACATTTCATTTTAGTAGGAATTTGTCTATTCCCACAATAAAATTATAAATAGTATCAAATAAAATATATATTTCCTATTATTGTCATATGAATTATAAGATATACATAGGCTATTATCTTCCCAGGCCAGCCATCTTCATTATTCCCACATTCTGTGGGATGGCACTAAGATCTGAGACATCTAAACATATGTTCCAAGGTGAAGTCAAGGCCACAATTTACCCACTAGTTTCCTTTCTTATGTTGTAAACAATGTCCTTTCTGTGCTCCATTTGGTGCCACAGTTTTTCCAAGCTTATACTGTAAACTGGTTTTAAAGCATAGTGCCAAGAATACAAGCACAAAACAGCTTGATGCTCTTCACAAAGAAAGTGCTGGTCAGAGGACACTCGAGGCACTGGTTAGAGGATAACTACTCTACTTTCAATTTCTATAAACTATCCAATGCCAAAAGGAAAATCTTCTTCTCCAAACCCATAAAATCTATTTATTCTTTAAAAGCTTATACTCATAGAAGATCCAAAACCAGAAAAAATGTGCAAAAAAATATAGCTATTTGCTAATGTATTAATGAAATGATCACGTTGAGTTCCCTACAGAAGGTGCCCTAGTTAAGACTGCTATTACTGTAATGAAACACCATGACTGAAGAAACTTGGGAATGAGAGGGTTCTTTGGTTCACTAAGAAGTCACGATAGGAACTGGAACAGGACAGGAGCTGATGCAGAGGCCATGGAGGAGTGCTGCTTTACTGGTCTACTCCCCATGGCTGTTCAATCTGCTTCCTTAAAGAACACAAGACCACCACCTCAGTGATGGCACTATCAGTGACGGGCTAGGCCCTCCCCCTCCCCATCAGTTACCAATTAAAATGGCTTGCCTACAGCCTGATCTTATGAAGGAATTTTCTCAATTGAGGGTTTCTATTCTCGGATTGATTATAAAATTATTTTGAGAACCACAAATATGGCTCCAGTGGTAAAAGGTGCTTGTCACTAATGTTGACAACCTGAGTTTGATCCCAGGATTTGAAAAGCTGGAAGGAGAAACTTGACTCTCACAAATTGTCCTTTGACCTCTACAAGTGTGCTATGGCATGTACACACACACACACACACACACACACACACATTCACACACACGCTGAGCTCTAGAAGTGAACTATCATGTATTGCCATGTACCTCTCATATCATCTTCCTTAAGTCTCAGCTTGGGTAAGTTAGTATCTGATTACACACACACACACACACACACACACACACTGAGCTCTAGAAGTAAACTATCATGTATTGCCATGTACCTCTCGTATCGTCTTCCTTAAGTTTCAGCTTGGGTAAGTTAGTATCTGATTTTCGTAGGACTACACCCAATCCAGCTTCAAGTTCACTCAAAAGATTCTGAAGTTTAGGATCAAAGTTTCTACTCCATTCCTGGTCCTAAATAAGAAAGAGATAAGAGAAGCCATTGGTCAAAGCATTGCCAGTCAAGCTTGCTTCAGTCTAGAAACTAAATCTACACTCTCCACTTCATTGAAAGTCTGCTTCAACTTCCATTTCAACAGTTAAAATTTTCTAGAAGTCATTTAATATAGCTCTTTGAGAGCTGATATAAGTTGCATTTCATAGCTTTATCCATTATTCTTCAACAAAGCTTAAAGTAACATTAGAAATTTGACAGTACCACCAACAGCATACATTTTTTTCAATAAATAAACTAAAACACATTAAACAGTAAATACAATAATATGTACATCTGTTTCCTTATTGACCAAATACACATATAAATCCACAAGCACTGTACTCACCTTCAGCAACATGGGTGCAAACACCTGCCGTACAGCTTGGTAAAGTGAGTTGATAGGCGATTCAAGCATAGAAGAAACAAGAATGTTGTTATGCAAATTGCCATCTGTAATTACTTCCGGTCGGAGCTTGAAAAACACCAGCACTTTGTCTTTTGTGTCATCAAAATCAATCTAAAGTGATAAACAAAAGATCTTATGCCTTCTTCATAAAACTTAAACTTTGAAAGAAAGAAATGTTGCATTGGCACATTGTATTACTTACAATCACAGCTGCTTGGACAAAACTAGTTAAAGGTAACCTATCCAAACCAACCACTTCTGCTTCCCAACAACTGCCTGGTTAAAAACTGACTCCTGCCTAACCTGTGACTATCATAAAGCTCCACTAGTAAGGCTATGTCTTGTTGACACTCCTGCTAACTTTTCTACTGAATCAAGGCTGAATTCCCCTCATACACAATGGTGTGTACTTCCCTACTGCCCCAAGGGGTGTGTGTGTGTGTGTGTGTGTGTGTGTGTGTGTGTGTGTGCGCGTGCGCGCCTTGTCACCTATGGGGGGGGGGGAAGCATTTTAAATTTTTAAACGTGCCTTCAGATTAGCACATGTATTTAAAACTGCCAAAATGAATGAGCCTACCTCCTAAGATTATCTTTACTGTAGCCAAAATTGTTTGTAGAGTTTGCACCTCAACTCAGTATTTGAAACCGTCCACATCCTGGACTTGCAGTACAAGCCTGTCACCTCAGCACTGGGGATGGTAAGACCGAAGGTGACATGGCATGCCTGTCACCTCAGCACTGGGGTCGGTAAGACCAAAGCTGACATGGTCAGCAACAATCTGTACTAGGAAGCTAGACTGTTTCAAATGTAAATAAATAACCAAAAGGTAACATAAGCTGATCTCTCAGGAATGTACTAAATCAATACAAAAGATGTCAACTAATAGAAATCAATCTATTAGCCAAAAAGTATAATGTTCAAAAGATTTTTTCCTTTTTCCAGAAAGACAATAAAGGCTTATGAACCTTACTCTCCTTACAGATGTTTTATGCCACTTTTATCCTAATTTTTAAAATAATTTGTCACCAGAAAGAGTAGACACTTTACTGTCAAATTGATCAGGTATGTGGTGGGGGAGACAGGAGAGAAGCCCTGAAGGCTTCTTCTCTTTCTTTTATGAAGATGAAAATTACGTGAAATTCAAGGACTAGGGTTTATCAAGTTTAAAACCACAAGTATACTCAGTTATGTAGCATATTAGTTGTGTTCACACTACGCTGGCCAAGCTGCAGTTCAAAGAAAGTGGAGAATAAAGATGTCTTAACGTAAACAGTTATGCAGTCAAGTCGCTAAAGGCTCAGAATGGAAGGACAGCCTGGAAGAGCCAGACTGAAAAGAGCCGACGTGCCCACCTTTCCTATTCTTATGTGTGGACAGGGAAACTCCTACTATCTGGTGGGCACTCCACCATCAAGGCAGGAACAGCTTGAGCCCAAGGGCTTCCTGGGCAAGGCTGAGATGTCTTTAAGCCTAACATGAGGACCTGGGGCCTGAGGGAAGGGAGACAAGGCTGGATCTGGGCACGCGGGGCAAGGGAGGTCGCCGCCATCGCCTTACCATGTTGGAAAAGGTCAGCCCAGCGTCTGACCGCTGCACCCGAAGTAGCATCTGGTTCCCGTCGTCCAAGAAGTTGTTCACCTCCGGGCAGTTGCTCAACGGGGCCTGGTCACAGAACTCCGGTCTCAGCCCGAAGTAATTCTGGGTGGTCGTAAAAAGAAAGAGTTTGCGGACATCTCCGAGGCTTCCCGCCATGGCTGCAGAGATGGAGAGGGACCTGGAGAGGCTCAGCGGCCTCAACGCTGCACCGCTGCACTGGGCAGTTGCAACGGCCCGTCGCTATGACGACCACTTCACGCTGACTGAGCGCGCACCGGAAGTGGGACGTCTGGGGCCCGCAAGCAAGGCTGAGGATTCCTGCACTCATCGATTGAATGTGCTGAGAGGTCGGTTCTATCCGTGCATCTTTACTTCTGATGCTGAGCTAGTGTTTCCACTGCACGTACAAACGACAATCAAGTAGCAGGGTCGACATCTGTGAAATGGGAAGTTAAGAGTTCACAACTAAGTTGCAGTGAGGCTTTTAAAAAACATTATTGCTATTTTAAAAAATCATCATTTATCCAGGCATGATGGTCTGCGACTGTAGCCAGTGTATCCAGGATTCCGAAACAGAAGACTCCTGGGAGTTGGAGGGCAGCCTTGGGTACATAAGGCCACCTTGTCTCACAGTCAGTGGGGCTGGAGAGGTACATCAGCAATTAAGAACGCTTTTTGCTCTTTTTAGTTCTTGGCATATACATGGTGTCTAAGAAGCTTTCTTTGCCCAGCTAGGGGATGGATGATGTTTCGCCCGCTTCTGAACTCTGCCCATACACACAAGCAGGCAAAAGACTCATACACATAAAATAAATACATATAAAGTAAATAAATCAAAAGAAGCAGGCAAATACAAAGTTCTGTATTACTCTTTCAAACTCTATCTGCTCCTTCCAGGGTAGCTTAATTTACCACGGTTGGTTTTTGTCTTTGTTGGTTTTAGTAATTTTAGTAAAACTTTAACAGTCATATGTTACCATTTGTAGGTGTTTCTAGGTTCTTGGTTTTTTTTATCCAAAGAAGTTAAAATAAGAATGCCCAAAGAAAGATCCGAAAAAGCAGCAAAGTGAGAGACTGATAACACTGTTAACACTGCCACTGGGCCACAATTCTAAGGACACTCATAGATTGTTCTTTAGGGCTTCTTTGTATGGGGTTTAATAGAAGGAGTTTGTTTATTAAGGTACATGTTTTGGCTTCATTTCTATTTTGATTAGTATATTCAGTCATGGTTATTTTTCAAGGCATGTCCCTTCCCACAATGCATCAGATTTTAATCATATGCATGTCCAATTGCATAGGCATAGGAATGTAAATAGGAGATTCTTCCTAAACATTACTGGACATACCAAAACCAGTTCAAGCTAGTTAGGCCCTCTATTCTTTGTACCTGGATATATTGGGAGTCTATTTGAATGGAAACTGCCTGTATGATATTTTAGAAGAGCACAAACTTACCTTTTTCCAGAGAGGGGTGTATGTGTAGCCAGATGCAGGTGCAAGTCTGAGGTTGCTAGGAGAGTGAATGCAAGGTGTGTGAATGCAAGGTACATGCAGGTAAAGGAGCTGAGCTGTCAACTTCGTTATTGGGGAGAATAGGGGATGAAGATTTGTAATACAACCCAAGTGCAGGGATGCTGAACTATTTCTTGTGTTTGCCTCAACTACCCTACCACAGTGATATTTTTAATGACTTATTTATATTTCATGTGCATTGGTGTTTTGCCTGCGTGCATGACTGTGTAAGTTTGTCAGATCCCCTGAAACTAGAGGTACAGACAGCTGTGAGCTGCCATGTAGGTGCTGAGAATTGAATCTGGGTTGTCTGGAAGAGCAGCCAGTGGTTTTAACTGCTGAGTCATCTCTCCAGACCCTGCAAGTTTCTA
>JANHMN010000006.1:85626857-85659482 GCA_030674055.1 Rhabdomys pumilio | reverse complement strand
TCCCTCTCCCTCTCCCTCTCCCTCTTCCCTCTCCCTCTCTGTATCTGTCTCTTTCTCTCTCTACAACCTTCCTTTCTATAACTGTCCTAGTAAAACTGCTTCTTGTTTTTCTCTCTTCATTGCTCTTTCTTATAAGAGTTGGGCATATCCTATTCTATCAGGTCTTTCTTTGTCTGCCTCTCAGTTAAACATCACTATCAAACATGGGTGCTTCTTTCTACATACTAACTTTACCTTTATTGTTTGGGACTAAATAAAGGTTTGTACTAAGGGCTTGTCTGTATTTCAGCAAAGAAGATTAAAAGTGTGTGCTAAGGGCTGAGCCACACCACATCTACAAACTATTTTTTTCACTAAATAACAAATCTTGGGGTTCACAGTGTGATCAAATATCCTGCAACAGACTTAGAAACAATTGAACTTAGATTGGCTATTGTATATTTCATGGAGTTTGGAAGAAGTAATCTGGTTGTTAGAATCACAAGGTATATAACCTTGCCAGTGTGAGTTTAAAATTCAAGCTATATCAAATAATACTGTTATATTGCTATCTGTTGAGTACTTTATCTAACACGTGGAGGGGATTTAAAACATATGCTAAGAGATATTGGGAAACAATCAGATTTTTGAGCTCAGGAATCACACAAGAGTTTTGCAGTAGTGTTTAAGTGAGTGTTCATAATGTTTTAGGGACTTTGAGAATTTTATGGAAGCTGAACCTTGTCCTATACTTTAGGCATGCTATTTTTCGTGTCATTGGGAGGCTGTGGACTTTCATTTTTCTTTATCCAAAGAAGATAGTTCTAAAGATACTTGGAAGTTTTTCTTCCAGCATGTTACACTGGGTAGAGAACTTTTCCCATATCTACTAGCTAAAAGTTTGGTACCATAAAAGTTAAATACTATGCTAATGGAAACAGCTGTGATCACAATCCTTTGAAGGAACTGTACATGATCATAATAGTGAAAAGCAGTGGTAGTAATCATATCCATAAAGTTGTAGTAATAAATAGTATATTTCCTCCCAGAAGACACAATGTTGCACATTTTCTGGGCTTCATCTTGAGACCTGGACTTTGAAGATTAAAGGGAAAAGGCTGGCTTGACTTAATCTTAAGAAAGGGAAGAATAAGGAACAATAACTTAGTTTTTGTTTGTTTGGTTTTTAAAGGCAGGAGAGTGGTGTTGATATATGGTATAGTAAGTATGGGATGTGACTCCCATCCGCTTGTAGTTGATACCATTAACTACTGATTGCTGTTGCATTTCTCCTCTCAAAGTCAGTCTGACAATTTCAGAACACTTCTATATTCCAGTACCTTTAGTGGTAGACAGTATTTCTCTAGTAAGTAAATGTTCTGTAGGAAAGGTTCTTAATCTAAAACATGATACAGTTCTGTCACATGTCAACGTATCACAGCATACTTACTGGGATTCACACATTGGGAATAGAGCCTCACTTAAATCTCCTACATAAAATAGGCATACAAATCAAACATACGCTGAGATTCAGTTCCCATCGACTTCCCCTGCCCCACCCCAGTCCACCTTGGTGGCTAACAGCCTTCTGTAACTCCAGTTCCAGAGGATCTGATGGTGTTGTCTAGCCTCTGCAGGCACTACATGCATGTGGTGAACAGAGAGACATGTAGACAAAACAACCATACACATAAATCTTAAAAACTACAATTAAATCGTCTCAATATTTAATGCTCCAAAACAGCTGTAGACCATCGCTGCTTTTCAGAATCAGAATGGAGTGTTATTTACAATTGTCAGTGCTAAGAATAGAAAACATAAATTGGTATAAGATGATAAGTATATTTAGGGCTATTTCAGAAAATTTTAGAAATTATGTCTTAATCTCAAGATGAAATGTAAGTCAATAAACAGCAGTTTTTAAACCAAATATTATGTAACACAATAGAATATAAAGATACTCTAATTTTATACATGCTGAAAAGTGATGATAAGAAAATATTAAATTACTTCTCTGTAATTAAGTCATCAAGTTTTTAGAAGAGGAGAAAACATTGTATGTACAATGAAGAAATGGTCGTTTGTAACATATCCTGGTAATATAAACATTAAGTCAAGGTATTGTCTTAGTTAGGGTTTTACTGCTATGAACAGACATCATGACCAATGCAAGTCTTATAAAGGACAACATTTAATTGGGACTGGCTTACAGGTTCAGAGGTTCAGTCCATTATCATCAAGGCAGGAGCAAGGCAGCATCCAGGTAGGCATGGTGCAGAAGGAGCTGAGAGTTCTACATCTTCATCTGAAGGCTGCTAACAGCATACTGACTTCCAGGCAGTAAGAATGAGGGTCTTAAAGCCCACACCCACAGTGACACACCTGCTCCAACAGAGCTACACCTTTTAATAGTGTCACTCCCTGAGCCATTGATATACAAACCATCACAGTATTTGAGGCAGCATTTGCTAACTCACAGTGCAAAGTCTGGGTTGTATTACAGTAAAGTCATGTGATTTGATATAGGCAAACACAACTAGAAACACCTCAGATTCATTTACGGTTTTTAATTAATTTTTGATGATTGTGTACTTAGGAACTTTGACTGTTTTCAGATTTTTTTGACTCCTATACATGCATTTCATTATCTGATTGTCCATTATGGGGCTGTAACCCATGTGGGATGTTTTAAGGAGCTGTAGGTAATGCTGGTTGTATTCCTGTGAGTTCTTGCCTCCCTAGTGGCTGTTCATTGTGTACTATATGTTTGTGCTTGATATATTCTTTTGCTCTAAATTCCTTCCAGACAGAAACTATAAGTGTATCATACTTAAATATATCTATTAAATATGGTTTATATTTAGTGGTCATGCTTTATTTAGCATATTTTTTAGAGTATCATGTGATACTGTCCAGGAAAGTAGGACTCCCAGCCTATTATAGGCCCTGTGTTGTGCTTTTCAAATAGTTGGCAAACTTTGTTAGAGAAATGAATAACTTTGGATATTAGAGTCTTGTTGCATTTTCATGTTTGCCTTCTTGGACAGCAAGTCTTATTTAAGATTCTGCATTTTTGGTGAGAGCATAGATCATACTGTAAAAAGTATGAAAGCATTTCGCAGTTATAAGCAGAAAAGATAAGGCCCTGACTTATCTTTGAGAGAAAAGGGAATAAATGTAACTGAATATGTAGTACCTAAGCAACGTTTTCAGCTGGTAAGTGTGGCGAGCTTAAAGGCTCCCAAGTTTCCGAGATTATTGTAGTAATCTGTGAGGAAAGACATGTTCTAATGTTTAGAGGGTGACTGGATTGTCAGTGTTCCCTAGAGCTTACTGCTTCACTTAGTAACTGCACTGTTCGATATCAGACACAGAGTAATTTCTCGAATGAGTAGTCAGAATAGATTTTTTTCTTACTTTTACATGAAGTATATTGTAAGGAACTTGGCCAAGTTAGACTTAGAAATAAAAATTGATTCCACTTATGGCAGTATAAAAGACTAAGTATAAAAAAGTAATTTCCATGAAAAATGGTTAAGTGTTCTATAAAATATATTTATGCTCTATAAAACATAAGGACTTATTTTGAAAAAGCATCTATCTATACGTTACAGAAAATAATCTAAAGCCAGAGTGATAAAAGGGATCACTGTATCAGGATTTATATATCTGGCATCTACCGTAAGGGCACCTATATCATTCCAGGTCCCATAAGATCTGGCTAATAACTCAACATGCATATTAGTAACAGGACATATTTTAAAACCTGAGTAGAGTGGAAATCATATCAATTACTCCCATTTTCGTTGTTTGGTGGATATTGAATTGTTTAGGATAACTGTGTCTTTGATAGACTGACCTTTTGTCATTACATAGTTGTCCTCTCTGTTCTGATTATTTTCTTTGCTTTCAGGTTTCTTTAGTCGATAACAATAGCTACTATTGCTTTCTTTTGGCTGTTTACTGTGACAGATCATTTTTCAATCTTTAATCTTTCTTAAAATTAATTTTTTAATTTATCATAAAATTAATGAGTTTTACTATATTTTCATACATATATTTTATGCTTTGTTCATATTTGCCCTTTACCCTCTAATCATTTGCTTTAAACCTTCGTTTATTCAAAACAGTATATATAGTTGGACTATGACTTTTTGTTAGTTTTATTTATGAACTCAGACTGAATAGTTTATAATTGCTCACTTTATAACACATTATATGATTGAAATTCAGTCCAAACATTTCCACTTTGTTCTTTATTACATCTTGTATTTTTTTGTGTAGATTTTTTTCCTTTTGCAGTTTTCTGTTATTTTTGTTATTTGTTTTACTAACTTCCTAATAAACTTTGAAGCATTTTTATGACAGAGGCCTTAAGTGTAAGATCTGTATAAACATTCCATTTGAGATCTGCCTTGTCTTGGAAAGTGATATTTCTATTCAGACTTGGACAGTTTGGATAATATGCCATGCGACTCTGGATCTTACTCAGGCATTTTGTTTCTTAATTAGCATACTGCACCACCACTCCAGCAGAAAACAGTTTTGTGTTTCTCTTACTTCTGAGTAGGAATAAAGTTTTGGCCCAGTCCAACATCCTGACAACTTCATCAGGAACTGTTACTCTTCCCCACATAGTCACTGGTCCTACTGGGACTGTGTCCTTGTTAGTACTGAGTGATGGTGAAGGTAACTCTTCATCATGGAAGTTCATCATGGCAGCTCTACATCACCCCTGGGCAGAGGACGCTTGCTTGCTTGTTACTCCCTAGTGTGCGTACAAGTCTGTGCTCTTGTGTAGCTTCTATAATACTGTAGGACTGCTGTTTTGCTCCATGTGGACACTTGAGGACACTAATTCAGTCTCCAATGCAATTGCTAGAAGTTGAACCACTGTATTTGGTGATACTTAAATGGAATAGTGTTCACAATTAGAACATTCTGTCTTCACAGGCTACTTTTTTCTCAGTCTTCTTGAAACTAGGACATTACTGACCAAGTTGTAGATCACTGAGCTATAACCCCCTCAGCTCTGTCCCCTCCCCCCCCCACAAAGAAATTTTTTTAACAAAATAAATTATAATAAGATAAAACAAAAATCCATCCCACCAAAGTTTAACAAGACAACCCTACAAAAGGAACAGAGCCCCGTGAGCAGGCACAAGAATCAAAGACCCACTTATTCTCACATTTAGCAGTACCATAAAAGTACGAAACTGAAAGCTATAGTCTGTCTGTGGAGGATCTGGTAGGCCCTGTACTTTCTGTTTCAGTCTCCCTGAGTTCATAGAAGCTTTTCTCGGTTGTTTTAGAGAGTCTTGTTCTCCCGGTGTCCTCCATCCCCTGTATCCCCTATTCCTCCTGCCTCCTCTTCCAGGGATCTGATGGAGACATCTCGTTTAGAGCTGAGTATTCCAAGGTTTCCCCCATCCCCCTCTTGGCATATAATGTCTGGCTGTGGGCCTATCTTCTACAGAAGGAAACCTTTCTGATGATGATTGAAATAGGCACTGATCTATGAGTATAGCAGAATATCATTAGGAGTTATTTTGTTGTTACTGTTTATTTAGATAAGTAGTGTTTGGTTTTCTTCTTTTCTCTTCTCCCCCTCATCCTGTGTGCATGTGTCTAATATGTATTTGGGCGTGGGTACATGTGTGCAACTACACATGCATGTGTGTGCTTTGGTGTAGAAGCCTGTTTATCCTCAGTTATTTTCCACTCTATAGTCAGGGTCTTTCAGTTGAAACTAGGGCTCAACACTTTGGTCCTCAAGCTTATCTGACAAGCACAGTATTCACTAAACCCTCTCCCTAGCTCCAATGGTTCTGTTTTTGTCTCTTCCTTCCCAGAGCTGGGATTAATAGGCATTTGCTAATTAATAGGCTCGACTTACTGTTGTCTGAAGCTTTAAGGATATCTGAGGCAAAAAGAAACTGCGTAGGCTCACTACTATATGGCATTCTTTAAGTCTTTCCATTTCAAAATTTAAGAGCTTGCTACAATGAGCCTACATTGGCCTTGAACTCAGAATTTCTGCTTCAGCTTCTCAATGTTGGGATTACGTATATGTGTGTGTCACCACATCTGCTTTCATTCACAATTTTTCTATGTTTATAATCTATCTGCATTAGTTATACATGATAGAAAAGAAATGAGAAATAAACTCTTCAATTTTGCCAAAATTGGAAATTCATTTTGTGTAAGAAAGTATCAGGACCCTCTCTGTTCTCTCATCGTGTTTGGGTCAGTGCCCCTCCTGTAGTCATTTAGGCACAAACCCATTGGAAGACTCTGTGTTGGTTTTCTCAGGTCTCCTTTTCTCATTCTCTCTTAAAACTATCTTAAGACATTTTATCCCTATCACTTCTGAAACACATCTTGCAAAAGTTATCACTTAGAATTAAGTAATCGAAGCAGTAACTTTTTAACAAAATTTGTGATCACAAAGAAGGAAATTGTACCAAAAAAGAAAATCTCCAATCTCAAATGCTGTGTTAAATGACTTAAATTTTAGCAATATTGGGCAAGAAAACAGCTAAAAGGAAAAAACAAGTAATACTAGTACAGGTTAAAAATACAACATCTCATCGGGCAGTAGTGGCGCACACCTTTAATCCCAGCACTTGGGAGGCAGAGGCAGGCGAATTTCTGAGTTTGAGGCCAGCCTGGTCTACCGAGTGAGCTCCAGGACAGCCAGGGCTATACAGAGAAACCCTGTCTCAAAAAACTAAAAAAAAAAAAAAAAAAAAAAAAAAAAAAAAAAAAAAAAAAAAAAAACAACATCTCCTTTTATTACTTAATTTTGTTTGTTGGCAATGTCAGACATGTATATAATGCATAGCGATTACTCTCACCCTCCCTCCACCCTTATAATGTGGATTTAATGTGGTAAACCCTCTTCAACCAGATTTTATGTTAAGCAATGGGATGATTAGAAAAATATAAATAGTAAAAATAGGTTAAAAAATTTTAAATGGTCAAAATTTGAATGTTAATGTAGTTACAAGTGTCTCTTTTATCTCATTTAGATAGATGCTAATTGCAGTATTTAATAAACTTCACAAATTGTTTTAAGTAATACTCATTTCATTTTTTTTTATTCTATCTATAAGTTTTCTATCAAAGCTAGAAAGGAGTATTTTTAAAATGTCTTATCAATGTGTCTAACATCTAAGAAGATCAAACTCGGCTTTTATAGGTACTAAATATTAAATTAACAATAGTGATGTACCAAAATCTTTTTGTATCACCCATCTCACATAGACCTTCACATTGCTGACTTAAGGTAATGAAAATCTTGGCTACGTTTTAGGATAAGTGTGTGTTGCATTGTGAATTTTGAAATTTAGTTTGAATAGAATACTGTGGTTTTAGTAGATGCTACAACCTGTTTAATCAAGGGAAGTCAGGTTGTTTCATGTAGATGGCAAGTTTGAATTAGGTCTTGAGTTCTAGTTTGCACCCTTTCCCAATAGAAGAAATAAACTGCTAAAGAATAGCCATGCCTTTTGAGAATGGTGAGTATAAACACCTAGAGTGCAGTAAGGATATGGAAGTCACAGGAAAACCTGGGGACTCATCAGATAGAAGGCCTTGTCTGCCTTCTTGTTAACAACGTCAGAAAACCAGCAAGACTATTGAGTATTCCATTGACTTGGGTGTTTCTATTTACTGTCTCGACTTTAGAAATAATATGGACAACTTGTGTGTAGCTTTGCATTTGCACCCTTCTTAAATTGGATGATTTGACGATTGGACTTTATTGGGCAAAACTGTGGGAATCTGGATCTGTGATTCAGTCACTTACATTAATTCTGTGGTATCCTAAACTGTTTAAGACCACTTATGTCTGATCTTTTCACCAAGCTGATGCCTAAGAACTTTCTAACGAAATATGGAAGTTACCTAATTATGATTTTCTCAGTCCTTGGAGAAATGGCAGAACTAGAATTAAACATGGGGTATGGAGCCCAGAAAGTAGAGCATTCAAGAGATGTTTGTGATTTGCTTGGAATTTTTGACTGAGATGTTTATTTTTCTTGAAGCTATTCCAGTGTACTCTGATTGCCAAATTTTCTCTGCTTTTTTGTTGCATTGGTAATTTAAAAACATGTTTATTTAAATTGTCAAATTGTTAATAAAATACTTTCATATATGCACTCACTCTTAAAATGTTCTCTTCTGACCTCTGTCTTTAAGGTGTGACTGCACAGAAAAGTTACAGAGCAGGTTTGATTTTCTGCGCTCACAGCTGAATGACATCTCATCTTTTAAGAATATCTACAGATATGCCTTTGATTTTGCAAGGGTAAGTGCAGCTGCCCCTTCAAAACCTAGTGGTTTCATTTTATGGGCATACTTTTATTTATTTATTTATTTTTTACTAATATTTTAGGATAAAGATCAGAGAAGCCTTGATATTGATACTGCTAAGTCTATGTTAGCACTGCTGCTTGGGAGAACGTGGCCACTCTTTTCAGTATTTTACCAGTACCTGGAGGTATGTATGGGTATTTTAAAATGTTTAAAAATTGGACTGAGAATACACTTTCAAGAAACAAAATATGTACATACTCATTGCCAGTTCTAGACATAAATTTGTTATTTAATATATTCTGTACATAAGATATTTGGGGACTGGGGTATATCTTGGTGATAGAATACAGAATTCATGCTTTGTATTTGTTACACTTTAGATACCATCCCCTATACCACCACATTAAAACAATTTTAAGAGGTTTTCCTTTTACCTAGGAGGTGTCCCAGTAAAAATACTCTAGAATAGACCTTCTTACAAACTTAATCACTTGAGGTTTTGGTGAGAGAAAATTGATGCTAGTACATAAATCTCAAGCTTCTAAACCAGATTCTACCTTATTCCCAGTCCCCATCCCCTAGTGTTAGATGGAAGCATCACAACTGAATTTATTTTAGCAATAAAACTTTTATTTTCTAATTAGCTTCAATATTAAGAAATAGAATAAAATGTTAATACTTTGCATCCGCAAATATGAGCATGCTGTAGTAGTTATCCACTAGACAACTTACTATGCATTGTGTTTTTAATTCATAGAATAAACATCCTCTTAATAGTTTTGCTGCCCTGCTAGATCTAGCAGTTGAAAGACATGAACCTTCTCTCACTGATTTCTTTGCCTGGTTTTGTACTTATTTTTAAACCTCTTAACTTCAGTTTCTTGAGGCATAGTTCTAGCCATTTCTTAAGAGAAATTGGAAATAATATCATATAGTTTTCTTATTACAGTAACTTTACCAGAGAAATTTTATTTAAAGCCTAGGTAATTGAGTTTTGTACATTGGTAAATCTTTGTGACCAGTAAAGCTGATATTTTTGATGATTGATACATGTCTTTTTTCTGTGACTTGAACAAGCATACATTTAGATAAATGATTATTTAGTCATTTCTGTGGGGCTCTGAGAAGAACTAGATATGTTAAGTAAGTTGTATTATTTAGCAGCTGAGGAAATGGGAACTGGGCTTAGTTTGGTATTTGGTTTTTTTTGGTGGTGGTGGTTGATGGTGGTGGTGGTGGTAGTGGTTGGGTTTGGTTTTGAATGGAGATTGTATTTTGAGAGTGATGTTGACAAAGTCTTGCTCAGGCCATCCTTGAACTCATGAGCATCCTATTTCTGCCTCCCCAGTGCTGGGATCTCAAGTGTATGTGTGTGTGTGAGACCAAACCTAGTTGTACTGCTAGGAATGGAACCCTGGGCACCTGCCAACCAACTTCTGTCACAGAAGTAACTTTCCCAAGAACACTCAGTTGAGAGTCCACATTGGAATTTGGATCCAAGCACATATTGTTTCCATTATTGCTGTAGATGTTGCCTTCAAAGTATAGCTCATGCAAAGTGCACACAGGTTCTGTATAGTGAAAACCACACAGCCAGACTCCATGTAGAATTGGTTTTATATTGTGATCTAGCTGAGAGCCACATGGGTCTACATATATGTAAATCTCAGTGTTAGTCTTATTGCCTTTGGGAAAGAAAATAGATGATATCATGTAAATGAGCCCAGAAAAGCAAGCAAGTAGGAAAGGAAGAAGTGTTTTAGAAAAGGCTAAATAAGAAATGGACAACTAGAGTCACTAAAACCAAGCCCCAATAAGAATGTTGGTTCTGTAGTCCAAATGTTTATATCATTTTCCACAGCAATCAAAGTATCGTGTTATGAACAAAGATCAGTGGTACAATGTATTAGAATTCAGCAGAACAGTTCATGCCGATCTTAGTAACTACGATGAAGATGGTGCTTGTAAGTATATTATGAATTCCTACGAAACAAAATTCCTAAAAATATTAAATGAGAATATCCATTCTGTAGCAGTAACAGAAAGTTTGAACTAGTGAGAGAGTAACTCATTATTTATCAGGATGTGGGGAGACAAGAGTCTAGATTCAGGAGTGTTGTAAAATCTATGCTAGTAATAAAAAATTGATTCCTCGGTGACTAGACATGACAGCTAAATGATCATATTTCAACCTAGCATCTAAAATCCTTCTTTGCCACTTGACTTTTTCAGTGGAAGAAAATTTCATTTATGCATTTAGAAGGACAAAGGCACAATAAACATGCCAAGTTAATTCTGTAGAACTCTTAAGCTTTCCATCATTAGGGTTGCTGTAGTGTTTCAGTGTTCACAAGGGAGACATAGATAGGTGCCTTCTTTAAAAAAAAAAAATGTCCATGAAATAATACATTTTGACACCTAAGAAACAAATACTAAAGAGACAACCTGTCTCCTAAATGTAGTGTTCTTTCCCTGCAGGATGGGGTAGAATTTAATTCTTGAAGAAATAATCCTTTTCTGAAGTAGGCTAGCCGACCAAAGGCTACATAGAGCCTGCTGATGTGTATGTCTGTGTATGTCGTTCCAGCATTTAAAACTGAGAGGTTTGATATAAAAATAAACTTGTAAATTTATTTGAACTATCAGAAAATCTGACACACTGCACCTGTATTCCTTTGTAGGTTTCAGAGGTTGGAACCAAGTAGTGGCTTGTGTTGAGCTTGCTCTCCAGTTTGGCAGTCCACACAGTATTCCAACATTGCCATTTACTGCTTTGCCTGCCCGGCTGTTTTTGTATGGTCTGCTAAAAGCAAGAGAGAAAAGAACACACAGAGCTTTTATGTTTTGAGAAAAACAAGACAAGCATATCTTCGTGGTCATACTTTCCATACATTTTGAAAACACAAATACTGAAACCTCATTTAAATTGCCCACTTGGCTTCTGGTGGTAAACATTTGCAACCTCTACATTATAAAACCTATTTTCAGAATAGTGGTCAGTCAGGTAGTAGGCATTTACTTTATGCTGTTCTTTTTACTGTGTCCTATTTTTAGAATAAAGTCATTCTTTTGTGGCCACTCCCCTTAAATGCTCATACTTCTTAATATAGCAAAAATCATTTTTCTGAGTATAAAATGACAGTTATATGGGAAAAGATTAGTTTTGTCTTCATTATAAGGAAGTTCATATAACAAGCCTTCAGAACAATATGCCCTGGGGGTGGGGGTGGGGGTGGGGGAACAGAAAGCAGTAGTTGAAGTCAGGTCATGTGTATCCTTGCCACCTCAGAGATTTTTTTGAGGAATGAGCTTATTGAAACAAAACTTGTTTCTTCTTTCTAGGGCCTGTTCTTCTTGATGAATTTGTTGAGTGGCAGAAAATCCGTCAAACATCATAGCAAGAACTGTCATGAAGACAATGCAAACCTTGTGAAGAAAATGCAAAGAAGAGGGAAAGTACACAAAGGGTGCATTTTCACTCACGAAAGACTTCTCATAGTACTTTTTTTCCTTTTTTTTAAAGGAAGTTTTCTTGTTACATGTGATGGGCATTGAGCCACATGTCTTCTGAGACTGAATATTGACATTTTTGTTTCAAGTTATGTTTTTAACATTTATTTCAGAACAATAAAGATTCAGATTTGTGACAAAGGCCTTAAAGTGAAGATGTCCATTGAGTGTCAGAGTGGTATTTATTTTTGTAAATTTGATTTCTTTAACTTTTGAAGTTTTAAATCACCATGAGTTTGTAGAACTTTAGAGACAGCTTGTCAATTGGTGTGGCTACTAAGAATTCCTCTTTGCACAATCAGGAAACATGGTAACCTTGCCTTGTGGGATACTGTTTTTCTCATAGCAGCTGATAGTGTGGGAAGGGCTCTAACTGAAGGTTGCTGTGAAAAGCTGTTTGTGTCAACTTTATCTAAAGAGTGTAGGGTTGGAAAGATTGTGTCCAAGTTGTCTTATTTTCTAACCATTAAGTTTTCAGTAAGTATTCTTAATGTGAATTGTAAGTTTTCTGTATTTCTGTAAGTTAAAAAGTTCTTATTTCCAAGAGTATAGTCAGACAACCTTAGGAATGTTTTAGAACCAATATTGAAGTTGTGGTTTTTCTTACCATTATTTAGTAACTAGCGTATTTTTAGCCATGAAACTATATGAGTTGTGCTGAGAGCACTTTGTCTGCCTTCAGAATACTTGAGCTTCAGTATTCTAGACTTAGTTATGATACACATTGGAGAAGAGAACCATAAGGATGTACGAGAGACTTGATGTAATTGTACACCTCATGAGGCCATTTACTTTGTTCTCTGTGTGAGGGTCAAATTCAAGGCCTTGCCCTGTGTGAGGTTCTACACTGAACTATACTCCTAACCCCAGTGAAGCAGTTTACATTTGCAGTCATATATTTCTATTTCAGTCTTCAGCTGCTAGCAGAAAGGTTGTGGCAAACTTCTATAATTTATGTGGAAGGTACATTTTAGATTAGCAACAGGCCTGTCTGTTCATTGCTTTTCAGATCACCCGGTATCCCTGTGTGAAAACTGTTGAGACCCAAAGCCTGAGCCCCATTCTCAGTAGTACTAGCTCCATTGTGTAAGTGGAAAGAAATAGATGCATTCTTTTTTTCCAATAAGAAAATTTCAGTTGGGATTTACAGCAAAGGTTGATTTTTTTTTCTGGTAAATTTGTTTAATAAATAATTCTTAGTACTGATTTCTTAAGGGAAAGTACCATTCTGAAGACTTTATTTGCCTTTTGGTTTTTAAGCAAGGAGAATATGATTGCTAGTGTTCTTACTTACCTTAGTAAGATTACAAAGCTGTATGAAACATTAACAGAGCAGTGAGAAATAACTTGTTCTAAAGTCTTTCAGATATGGGGCATTTTCTAGAACTGTTCATTTTAGGTGTGAGAATTATTATTAGGCATTTGTATACCAACAGTGTTATCATTTAACGTCACAAATGACATTCTAAAACAAGATTGAGTACAAGAAAAGAGTCACAGTTTTACGGTTTGGGGGTGGGGCTTGAAGTTACTGGGAGCTGAAGTAGGGAGGTCATACATACATACTAGGCAAGTGCTCTATCACTGAACTATGTGTTTACCCAGTCTAGACACTGGGATTTATCACTTAAAACAGTTTTTAGATGATTTATTTCATTAAGTGTTTTGCCTACACGTATGTCTGTGCACTGTGTCTTCACTTGGTGCCCATGGAGTTCAGAAGAAAACATCAAATCAGATCCCCTAGAACTGGAGCTGAAAATGATTGTGAGCCACTATGTTAGGTGCTAGGAATAGAACCCTGGTCCTCTGCAAGAGCAGCCAGTGCTCCTAATTGCTGAGCCATCTCTCCAGCCCCTGACTTTGTAATTTTATTATCTTCTCCAAGGTACAATTTGGAGAATATTTTCTTGTTTTTCTTTTTTAACTTCTAAATCTATTTAAGTGAAATCTTGCAAGCTTCTAGGATACAATCTGAACTAATGTCCTATCATCTGTATTTAAGTAGAATAATATTCAGATCTTATTGATGACCTTTAAAAAGTAAATTGAAGTATATTTCATTTGTTACCTATCCAAGGGTGGGGGAAAAGAGAACCTTTTAAAATTTTTTGAATCTGGAAGTTAAATTTAAGTTCACAGGGTTTGTTTGTTTGCTTGTTTGTTTGTTTTTCCTTAAACTCATCACTCCAGTTATGTCACTTTTACTCTTGTTCCATATATTTCTTGCCTCTCAAATGTTAAATTTGCTGCTTTGAAGGCAAACTTGTCATTTGTCAGGGTGGAGGCTATGTTCCTTGCCTTTTTTTGTGAACAGCATATTATTATGAATGTCAAACATTTTAAGTGGTGAAGACAGTATTAAGAGGCCTGCAGTTTAGAAATGTGCCTCCTTTTAAAAACTGAAGTGCCTTCCCAAGAATTCTCTTATAAAATGTTCAGATTTACTGTGTTATGTAGAATGAAATACCTATGGTGCTTTATAACGGTGGAGTTGACTTCTTATCAAATGTACATGTAGAAGAAATAGAGCCAGGTGTGGCATTTTATTAGGAAGGATGGAGAGTGGGTCTCCACAGCCTTTGAGGGTCAGTCATTTGTTAATAAAGTGGTGCCAGAGATTCAAGTCCAGTGTGTAGCAAAACAGTGATGTGTTGTATACTTGTCTGACCAATGGGTGTGCTTGTCTCTAACAATCTGGAGATGGCTTGTTTAAGTGCTGCTGATAAAATTCTAGACATACTTTCTTGAGTTCTTAAGACAGTGTCTCACTTTGTATCCCAGGCTGGTTTTGAACTCATTCCATAGCTCAAGCTGGCCCCAACTCAGAAGCCTCTGGCTGAGCTTAGCCTCCTGAATGTCTTGTTTACCAATGTTAACTGCAGCTGGCTGGCTTAGTACCTTTTTGACAGTCTTCTTTCTAATGTTTAATGCATGTGGTTTTGTTGATATGTTTTTACTCTGAACTAGTCTGGATTAGTTTTTAATGGAATGGAGATTTGAGGGTGTTTCAGGAGGGACTCTGAGGAGTCTGTCCCTTATGTACAAAAGCCTTTCACTTAACAAACTAAAAACTTTGTTTAAACAACACCAAGTACTATCAGTTTGGGTGAGGGGGTTGTGAGATGGGGTGGGAGGGATTTGTTTTCTGAGATAACTGGACTGTAAGGCATGTGAAGTTGCTCAGCTTCAGGAAACACAAAATAAGTTACTAATGGCCATTTTACATTTTTTCTATTTGTTCAACAGAGCATCCTCTTTCTCAACCTGAAAATACAAATAAATATTGCAACTTTCAGGAGCAAGTATTAAAGAGTCCTTGAATCATGTTTTGGTTTTTGAATTTTGATAATACTGTCAGGATAGTGATTTATAATAAAGCAAAATTTTGTCTAAAGTTTGTAGAGTAGCTCTCACATGCTTCCTAGATACCTGTAAACAATTGAGTAGGAAGCATTTTAATTTGTAATTGAAATGTTTGTAAAAAAAAAAAAAAAAAAGCAAAGTAATATAATCCTGTTACTGAAGAAAAGTTTGTTTTTCCTAGAGAAGAATTTTCTTGAGGCTTGTCATTTCTTTCACAACGCTGAAAAATACCACAGGGAGCATCATCTTTTTCTCTTCAGGAAGCTCAGAAGAAAAGTCTATTTTGAGTTACCAAATACTCTAGATCTTAAACCAGACAGATTAAGATTCATTTTCTATTAATGGATTTGAAGCCCCCAAAGCAGTGTAACTTGTGTAGTTAGCTTTTATAGACTGTTAAAAAGTGAGTTTCTACTTCATGCCTTGTGCACATTGAATCTTGACTGTTGAGTAGCAAGTGAGCTCTGCAGCACATTTTGTCAGCACCCAACTTAGTGACGAGTCACAAATTTGTTGTGTTTGCCTTCAGTTGTCTCTGCTTTGTTATTATTATCATAGTATTTCTCTAACTCTGTTCCCACTACCTCTTAACCACCACATAGAAAATAGGTCTGGATAAAAGCCATTTATTGCACTTGAAGGTCAAAAGAAAACTACTTTTTATATGATTGCTGCTGGTCATATTTGAACCATGCAAAGAGGGAAAAATAAGTCTTGTAATAGCTCATCATGCAAAACTTAGAATTACTGACTTACCAGACTTATAAGTAAAGTTTTTGAGTACTAGTGGAATACCTAACTATTCCTTGTAAGTTCCCAGAAGAAACATCTGAATGTCTCAGGTTCTTCCTTTTTGTTGAATACCATTTTGTCACTTTAGATAAGTTACTTAATTGTCATCTACAGCTTTTTCTGTAAAGTTGTATTTGTAGTATTTATCAGTATTGTAAAGAAATGCAAATAGACACCAATCCCCAGCATATAATAGTTGTTAAGTAAACATATCTTGGTATATAAACAAAAAGTGATTCAGTTGTTCGTTTTCTCACCACAGGGGGATGTAGCTGAGTGCTAAAGTGCTTGAACAGTATCTTTGTGGTCTTCGGTTCAGTCCCTGGTAGTGGCAAAGAAATAAGAATGAAAATCATTTTACTATGGCAAATTTTACAATATTTGCTTTTTACTCTGCCACGTGTTTATTTAAATTCTTCTTAGACTAGATCATTAAGTCAACAAATCTCAGCTTTCTGATTTGTATCAAGAACTTCTCTGCCTGAGTATACAGCAGAGCATAAAATACATAGTCTGAGATATGTATGGCTATTTCACTTTAATTGGTACATGAAATACATAGGTAAGTATGGTAATGAGGCTGTTTGGAGAAATACGCTGAGGAAGGATGGAGAGGATGTAAATGTAAGATTGCTCGTTTAAAGTTTGTGCATGTGTATGTATGCATGCCTGTGAAACAAACATGGCGATGAGGGGACAACTTGTGGGAGTCGGTTCTTTGCTTCCACTCTGGCTCCTAGAGCTCAAAAGAATGTCCTCAGGCTTGGCAGCAAGCGCCTTTACCTGCTTGCTGACCCATCTCTCTGGCCCTGAAAGATATTTGCCATTTTAAATAGACCACATTAAGTGTTAAAACTAAGCCAAGACCTGAGGAAATGAATAAGGACCATGTATGTTTGATAGCAGAGTATTCTAGGCAAAAAGAATAGCATGTACTGAGGCTGTGATGAGCTGGTAGTGTGCTTATGTTTAGGCCAGGAGATGATGTAACTTGATGTCAGTATTTACAAATATTAAAAAGTGAGGTGAGAGATTGGGGTTAATAGTTGTGGCCTGATTGTAGCTAATCTCATGGGACATTACAGTCTTTTCTAAAGATGACGTCTACTGACTTCTCATAGCAGTTGGGATTCTCGTCAATACAGAAAGAAAAAATGTACTTGAAAACCAAAGTCAATAGAAGTGGTCAGATTCCAAATATGTTGTGATGTGTAGAGTGTGAAGAAAAGTGGTTCCAAGGTGTTGGGACTTATGGTCCCATGAAGGAAGTGAGTAAAAGATGGAACGACTCAGAAGAGCTTGCTTGAGGTTAAGCTGTTTTGACATATGTGTGTAAACGTGCATGTTAGGTGTCCAGGTGGATGATACAGTAAACAGCTGGGTATTTTAATAATAAAACGTATCAGATCCATTTGAAAGCCGTAGCGTATATGCCTGTTTTGAGGACTGAGTTCACATAGAAGCTAAGTATAACCAGGTAGTAGAGCTGAACTGATAGACTTGTGGAATTTTAGAGTAGTTTTGTGATTTCTGTTTTAGGTAATGATGCAACATTAGCATTTTTGGCAACATTAGCATTTTAGACCACATCACACCCCCTAATGTTATGAAGCACTAGGACTTTTAAAGCAAGATTGATACTAGTTATCAAATAAATAATCAAATGGTGAACTAAAAAGATATGTGTCATTTTATTCTTTGAAACTTTTTGTTCTGAACAGTACAGTTTTATGTTTTACGAATATTGTGCTAATTCTCTTCTGGTAGTTGGAAAATGCCTTCTGATTCAATCTGATAGTTTAAGCACTAGAGGGCAGGCTTGCCTGCTTCTAGATTTTGAAGAACTGACTGAATTGAAATTGAATTAAGCTAGCATAATCGTGAACATTCAACCTCAATGAATGAATGTCTTCTTTGTTTCTTTAGTATCAAGTTTTCCATCCTCTGTGGATGTTTTTCTTTATTATTCTCAAAGCACAAAATAAGACTGATTTTGAGGGGGAGGGGGTTGGTTGTTGATGTTACCATATATCTCCATATAAATTCCTAGGGAACACAAGTACTGTAGTTATATTCAGATCTGATAATGGATTGAACATAGATACGTATAAATGGAACAGAATATGGAGCTATTTAAAGAAAATCTTGGACATGAAAATATTTATTTGGAAAACAGATTTAGCTCATAACTGCCGAGCTTGTAATAGGAGTCAAGACTGCAAAAACATATCCAGTGAGTACCTATGTAGATAAGCTATTGTACAAGCATTGATAGCACTCCAAAGTTTGTGCCTATGTACTAAATATCTGTTCCCTTCAGTAATAGAAATCCTGACCCATTAGTCTTTGGTGCTGGCAAGTACCCATCACAGTGCCTGGCATTTAGGTTAGTCCATACTGTTTGAATAAATACTTCTAGGGGAGATTTCCTATCAATGTGTCTGAAGATAGGAATATTTCTGTCTTGCCTTATTTTTTCTAATAACTTTTACCTATGGATAAAGGTTATTAGACATTGACTATTAGACTGTGACGTTTAGTAGGAAAATCTAAAAAAGAAACAAGTCAACTGTAGAAAGGAAATTCTAGCCTTTTTACAGTCTTCAGAGTTCCAGTCTGACTTGTGTCAGAGAAGTTTAAGGTGAAATGGATGGAACATCTTCAGTAAATGTACCCTCTTCTTTCTCCCAATTTTTACCAGAAAAATTTTTCCACACTCAGGACTGATGTTCTGGTCCTTTTGGGATTCTTTCTTCCTCGTGCTAGTTCTTGAATTTCTTTGTACATGAGACTCTTTGTGACATTCTTATTTATCGGGACCATTGAAAAGGTAAATACCATGCATACTACCTATTCTCCTGTCTGAATCAAGCATCAATTGGACTTGTTAGATATATATTCAATAAATGCTAGCAGTTACATAGAATCATTTTGAAAGAGTTGGTCCACTAAGATATAGAAGCATTTGGTAGTGTAAGAGAAACTTAGCCACTAATGCCAATGATGTGTACCAATTGTTTGCTCTGTTAGCACAGTTGACATGGTTCAGTAGTTCTTAAGAGGTGGTTAAATGAAAGTAAATGAGATGATCAGTCTAGAGCAGCAGCTCCCAACCTGTGAGCCACAGCCCCTTTGTAGTCAAACAAGTCTTCCATCGGGGAAACCTAAGAGGTTGAAAAACAGATATTTACATTACAATTCATAACAGTAGCAAAATTACTTTTAGAAAAGTAGCAATGAAACAGTTTTATGGTTGGGGTTCACCACAACATGAGAAACTGCATTAAAAGGTCATAGCATTAGGAAGATTGAGAACCACTGGTCTAGATGTGCTTGGAATGAAGTACACAAGCCTTAACTGCTATAGTTGTCTCTAAAAATCTGTCAATTTACACTGAACAGAAAGGATTTTATGAAACGAAGTATTTTAATGTCTTTCTGATTCTCTTAAATTGATTGTTTTGAAAATTAGATAACACTGTTTGAAAAGAAATTTTACCTAGAAGTACAGTTTCTTAAAATAACTAAAAGTGTCCTGGCTGGACCAGGAAGCTCTGTGTCTTCTTCACTCACCTGTACCATCTCTTAACTTTCAAAGGACCACTAGCTTTCTAGTTGGTGTGCCTTGAGCACTACTGTGTGTCCACTTGAACATCACAAAGTAAAGAAACTCCAGATTTCTATTTAGAAATTTCCATTACATCCTTACATAAAGTCAGGAGGTTTCTGGCATTGTTTTGATCTGCATATGATGGAAAGTGCTTCAAGTCTCACTGGGAATTTTCTAGAATGATAGAGTATGTTAGCTTTGTTTTAGATTCATTATCTACAGTTATGCCAAAAGAAGGGATTATAAGAAGTATCCAGCACATATGGAACAGACAAAACAATGTTTGACTGTCAATTGTTCAAAGCTAAAACTTTGCTATATTCTTTTTTATATAGGATAAAATTGAATAGTTCCTAAATTCTAGTTTTATATTTGTTTAGTTTTGTTTTTGGCAGTCTCCTAGAATTAAGATGCCTGGAACATACTATGTTAGGCCAAAGTGGCTTCAAACTCAAAACAGTCCTGCTTCTGCCTCTGCCTCTGCCTCTGCCTCGAGTGCTGGATTTACAGGTGTGGGCCACCATGCCTTTTCTAAACTTTTGAAGCTTATGATACCCAAGAGGATGAAGCTCAGAAAGAAGGAACTGTGTTAATCAGTTCATAATGTATCCTTCATTGAGTGGATGAGAATGTACACGACCATCTTCCCTCTAATGCTGTAAATTCCTTGAGAGGTCTGCGTATGCTCATGGCTAGTAATTTAGAAGTTTACTTAGTGACATGAGTGAACTAATGAACTGTTACACAAAATGAACTCTTGCATATTCTTAAGAATGAAAAGCATGTCTTCAGTTTCTAACATAGTGTCTTGTCTCAAGAGTTTGCTGGAAATGTTGGCAGAAACAAATAGACACTAACGTATGCACGTTACCAGACTCCAGGCTCTTCTTAATAAATAATGGATTATTTTATAACTGAAGACAGCTCCCCAGTATGTTCTCAGTTTTTACTAGTTGAATAATGTGAGCAACAAGTTAAGAATTCAGAGTCTGACTTCTCAGCAGGTAAGACTTTAGAGGTGGGGGAAGTTTGGAGTTTTAAGGATGCATTTTAGACAACTGGAGAGAAAGTTGACCGGGAAGACCTGAAAGGAAGGAGTAACATAGAAAGAGCCTTGGGCTTAAAGTATACGGGAATTATTTTTGCCTGTTTGTGGCAGTAACTAAGGTTACTTGGGTTCTCTTCTGTGAGGAGAGGTAAGACTGATGTGCAAATTGGTAACATGTCTTATTTCTAAAGCCCTCCCCATAATGTCTAATGCTGTGGGTTCTAATAATTTGTTGAATAACAATCAGTGCATGATACTGACTGATAAACAGAGCCTCTCTAAGGCCAGCTCCTACCCCCTGCCAGTAAAGCCATGAGCTCTAGGGAAAAAAAAAAAAAAAAAAAGCCTGGATCACTTGGAAACCCCTAGAACTCTGAAGTTATGTCAGAAGTGAATAAGTCATCATTTTCATGCAGACATTTTTCTAATGGTGCTACTTTGTTGAAAAGGGAAAACCACAAGATAACCCAGGCAGAAAATCTGCAGAAGGAAAGCTTCCTTAGAGTGAGTGCTTCATCTTTGATGTTAGGCCACTTGACTTACTGAGTCATCTTCCTATTTACTGATGATTTGTCTGAAGTTTGGTCATGAGATAGTTACATTGACTTGTCTATATTAGGAAGTAATTAGGAAAAAGTTGATTGCTACCAGCTGAATGAGGGGAAATCTGTTCTTAATCTAGAGGCATGACTTGCACTAACTTTATAAAGAATGGATTTATTAGCATTGTTCCTTGTGTCTAGAAGGCGTACTACCATTCTGTCTCTGGTGTCCTCTGTGTATCTACTGCCTCTCATAATTGTTGAAGTCTCCATCCCTATTATGAGGTCTGGTTGTTTTTAAAAACAAAAACAGCCTTTCCTTCTGCCCTCTTTGAGCCACCATGAGTCCTGTATAGAGTGCTGGCAATGCTAGACTGGAGTAGCCTAACACCCCCACCTACCTTACAAAACTGTGAGCTCAAGAGCAGGCCTTGGTTCTTGGCTTCACTTGTTCCCAGTGCTTGGAACTGCACTCACTATGGGAAAGGCACTGATCAGTGGAGCAAGTGGGTAAATGTGGAGATGGTTTGCTCGTGTGAGCTGTTGGACAACCTGTGCAGTTTTGTTCACTGTGAGAAACATGGCACTTCCAGTTTTCATGTTGAGCTATTTAATACAAATGAATATAAGAAATGCTTATTAGCTGTAATATTTTACCCCTAAATGGCATATATTTTAATGACTGTCCATTGCTGATGACACAGGGATAGTTCTTATGCTTCGCTGAAGGAACTTCAAGTTAGCATAGCGTTTTTAAAAAGGCACAGAAGAAGATATGTTCAAAACCCTTAGCTTTCATTACCTTTTACCTAGCCATTCTGGTTACAAATGTATCCTGGAGAAAAATATTTTTAATTTGGGGCAGTTATCTAAGTGTTATCTATACCATCTTCTAAAAACCCATGCTGTATTATTGAGTGAGAATGACATTTTAAATCACCATAGACAATGTGATAGTGTGCTTTTAAACAGTGCACGTACAGGGAAAAGACTGGAAAGGTTGGGCACCAACTGTAAGAAATGATAACTTCTGCGTAACAGAGTTTTTCTCTTATTCTGTTTTTTTCTGTAATACAGTCAGTATGTAACAGTTTTGTAAAATAAAATCAATAAAGGTCATTTAAGGACTATACGTTTTTCTCTTTGCTTGATTTTACGTATCTATGACCCCAACTGTAAGATAGTAATTGTTATCTGGACCCAGTCTTGGGAGCCTTTCCTTGCCTAATCTGACAGTGTTGTTCATAGTAGCTACAGGATACAGTAGAAGCCACTGTAGAAGTGACATTGATTCACAAAATACTTGTCAAGAGCCTATTGTCCAAGGACATGGGTTATAAAGTACAATAATAACCAAATTCTTGAAGCTTAATTATATTTTGAAGGTTTTTAAAAACATATGTTTAGTGTGTGTAGAGGTAAGGGAGTCCATCCCACACTGCCTGTGTGGGGGTCAGCATCTTCCCCTCCTGACACTCCTCTGATTTCTCAGACAGTTTTGCCTTCATTTATTCTCCCTCCTGCCCTTCCTGTGTTTCTGCACTAACATCTGCTTCTGACTTAAACTTTTTAGGGTCTGACTGAAACTGCTGAAACTGTCTTCCTTAACATAAACAGTTTAATTTTCAGTAAGACTGGAAGAAAAGTAATCACTTGAAAGTCTTGTTGTAGTGGTTTAAAGAAATGTATTTCATTAAAATAAAGCAATGCAGTTTCCTGTGTAGATTAAGTACAATTATATAAATCCTCTAGACTGCCCAGTACTGGAATGTTGTTTCCTTCAAGTTATTACAATCCCCTCTACCTTTCTGATCCTCTTATATCTGCCATTGGGCAGAAGAAACACAGACAAAATGTCAAAGGGAAGTGACACCAACTGTTACTGTGACTATAGCAGTTATGTGGCCTGTGTATTTGGAAAAACGTCATGAAGAAACTAGGAAGGGTGAGAGACTGCTCACGTCTGTATATGAAGTGGAAAAAAAACAGCAAAACAGGAAGTGCTTCTGAAGTGTAAGCAAATTCTGATTTTGTTAGCTTGCTGAGAAATTGTGTATCCTCCAGTGGAGGCTCAGGAATGAAGTGGAAAGAATGACAACTAGAACAAGGAAACCATCAAGGGCTGGATTCTGGCCATCACACAGCCTTCCTGCTTAACATGTGAATTGAAAGAATCACCCACTTACTGGAACATAGAAACCCTCAAGATGAATCCCAGTAATAGAGTAAATGGTATCAGTAGAAGCAGTATTATCCTTGTCATTGCTCTGTGTATGCTTCTCTACACACTTTCAAGAGAATGATATGTCTAAAGTTGTGCTCATCACCATGGTAAACCTAACAAGGGGAATCTGTGTTCTGTGTTGAACATTCAGAAGTCAAATGGGAAGACTGGCTCACAACCACCTAGAAACCCTGCTTGCTAGTTACTGACCATTCTCTATGCTGTCTGTTATCTCATATCCCTGAGCAGCAGTAGACAGCTGAGTTAGAAGCCAGCCAGTCCGACTGCGTGATTCCTGGGTGGTCCTAAGTTCCTGGTGAGGAAAGCACTTTATAGAATAGGAAGAGCTCTGTGATACTTTCAAATGCTGTTGGCAGCATCAACACTACAATGATTGTGTGAAATGCATGTAACATAGGGACTCAGAGTTACATAGTTGTCCAGTGAACATCTACTTTATAATCATCTACAATTGTAAGTAACACATCATTGAACATTTAATACTTAAAGCTACATAGTAATTGACACATGTTTGGTCAATGAAAACACAACTTCCTTGGTATAGTTGGGGAAAACAATTTCCAGAAAAGCATTCATACTTAGATCTGAGGGGAAATTTTTATTTGCTTAACAGTTGACAGCCTGCAAGGGACAACAGTTTGCCATATTCTTATTAAGTCTCTTTTTCTCTTGTAAAATCTGGATCCTTCTTATTCCCCAGAAGTCTCCCTTCCCACATCACCTTGGTGCCCACTGACATTGGATGTAATCAGTCAATGCTTTCTGCCTGCAGCATCTATTTATTACTTCCTGAAAAGAATGGGTTCTATTTATATATTTTTGCATTCCTTGAAGAAAGATATTTTAGGTTCCTCAAGGACTGAGACTTCCTTAGGATAGCGGTCTCTTCCACTCTTGAGATCATCAAGTAGGTATAATGATGCTACACTGAATAGATTTCCTTAGGAAATACTGTGCTGGTTAGCTTTGTTAACTTGACACAAACCAGAGTCAGCTGGGTAGAGGAAACCTCAACTGAGGAACTGCCTCCATCAGACTGGCCTGTGGGCATGTCTGCCGGACATTTTCTTAATTGCTAATGTAGGAGGGCCCAGCCTACTGTGAGCAGTGCCATCTCTGTGCAGTTGGGCCTGGGCTGTGTAAGAAAAGGAGCTGAGTAAACTGTAGAAGTAAGCCGGAAGCAGTGTTCTTCCATGTTCTTTGAGATCCTGCCTTGGTTTCCCCCAATGTTGAACTTAGCTGTAAGCAAAAAAAAAAGTGTCTCCTCCCCAAGTCAGTTTTGGTTATGATGGCTTATCATGGCAACGAAAACCAAACTGTACCATTCAGTTGGTCATGTTCCCCATCTTCAAATGTTTCTTACTGTATGGAGTCTCCACAAACTATACTATGCCTGGAGAAAAGTTCTCTGGTCCTTTCTAATGATTCGTCCTACCATCAAATAATTCTCTTTTTGACATAAGCCCTTTTTCTCTCCTCCCCACCCCCACCATTGAACTTACTATCTAGAATGTGATAGTAATGATAATAATTACTTTAATTTTTAAATTTATTTTTATGGAATTTTAAAAAGATTTTTGTTTAAAGAGTTCTGAACATTCAGCACTGTCTATTTTAGTCTTCTGGTGTATTCAGCATGAGATCTCCACTGCAATCACCTGAGTTTTAGGATTTTTATTTTATTTTACATATTTGGAGGAACATGAGCACATGTACAGCATGAGTGTGCAGACTAGAGGACAACTTGAAGAAAGTTCTCTCCAACCTAGGGCTCCAACTCACGTGTCAGTCAAGCACTGACCTACTGAGTCATCTCACTGTACATGTGGTATATGTTGTGTTTGTGAGACAGAGCATCTCATTTGCCCACATAATACTTTTATTTCATGTCAAACTTACTGAACCAGAGTACTTGGATGTGAAGCTAGATTTCAAGGCTAGCCTGGGGCACATAGTAAGTTCAAGGCCATTCTGGGCCACATAATGAAGTCAAGGCTGGCTTGGGACACAGAAAAATAAGCCAGAAACATGCTACCAGGTCATTCTTACATTTTTCCGAGTTGAGAATTGTTTTTTGAGTTTTACTATACTAATTATGTAATTTTAAGCTCTTTATATATTTTAAATTTATTTTTAATTTAAAAAGTTTCTGTGATTTATTCTGAAATGTCTCCCAGAGGCTCACATGTTAAAGTCTTCGTCCCACTGCAGAAGTGTTCAGAGAGGCAGCATTTCTATAAAGTAACTGGATCACAAGGCTCTGGTTAATCTCCTCATGGGGTCACAATTTGATGGATATTTATAGGGTGGTGTCAACTTAGAAGGTAGATCTTAGTTGTAGGAAGTGGGACCTTGGGAGATCTATCTGGTCCCTAGCTAACCCCCTTTCTCTCCGCCTTCCTCTTTGCTTCCTGGTCACCACAATGAGAGCTGCTTTCCCCTTCCATGTGTTTCAGTGAAGGATTAAAAGAAAATGAACCAAGCTGCTTTGACTAAAACTTCAAAAAACATGAGCCAAAGTAAACCCCCTTTTTAGTTGTTGTGTTTTGTGACAGGAACATAAAGCTAACACATACAGAATGCATTGTAATTATTTGCAGGACGTGGTATTGTAATTGAATACATGAATACAAGGTGTGGGTTACTTGGATCAATAAGAAAAATTTTCCTTCTAGAACTGGAACGTTCTTGCTATCTCCCTCTATGTACAAAGACACAGTCTTCTAGATATGTGTGGTCCCAGCCCTGATGGAACCCATCTTTGTACTACTGTAACAAACTTTCCTCTTTTTTAACACATGAAACACTCCAAACCTACTTCTCCATGGCAAACAGTGATTAGGTACTCAACTTTTGGAACACAGAATATATTGGACTATGGTAGGTATTAAGTGTGTATTCTCAGCAAGGTAGAAAAATAGTCACAAATTAATTTTTTGTTTCTTTGCTATTTTAACCCTTCTAGGCACATAGTAGATGAATGAGTCCAAGAAGAAAGGTTCTATAGTCAGTAGGGATTTATACTTTTATTGCTTTGAGTTGAACTGTGAGCAAATATTTAATTTCTATATGAAAGTTAAATAGGAAATAAAATAAGCCTTTGCCATCCTTACTTGAGGAGGGAGAGCTGAGTAGGACTGAGTAAGACTTTGTTTACAGAAGGTATTTTAGGCTCTACTATTGGTAAGCTTCTATACAAACATGCAGTCTCTCATAACCAGCTGAGCCATTGTCTCCTGATGTTTTCTTGCTGCTCATCAGAACCTGAGGCCTTTAAACACATTTATAGTTAGACTTCTATTCAATTTCACCCAGAGAAGAGAAGCAGACAGGTAGGAAAGAAAAATGAAAAGAAGACACTAAGGGTAAAAAAATAATCTGTTCTCAGTGATGGATCTAAAACACTTGAAAGGACTGAGCACAGGAAAGAGGGGAAAAAGACAATGATGTACACAAGACAAAACCTGCATGTGGAGAACTCGTAGGTGTACAAGGGAAGGAGACTGGAAAGCATTTGAAGAAGGTGTATGTGCTCAAAGGAAGCCATTGGTTCTAGCTAAGTATAGGTAAATTCACTGAAAAGACACAGTAGTGAAGCCCTTTTTCTTTATAACTGTAATATTGAATTGGTAAAGCAATGCTTCCATAAACTTAGGCCATACCTAATCAAACCTTCAGTTTCCGTGTGTATGCCTATTGTCTACATAAATGAATACATGCACAGAGGTTCATGTGGAAGCCACAGGGCCACTGTGGGTGTCATTCCCTGGGTACCACCCACTTTTTCTTTTTAGGCAATAAAACAGACCTGGCACTTGTCAAGTGCTCTAGGCTGCCCGGCCAGTGAGCTGCAGGGATCCACCTGTCCCCCACTCACCATTGTTGGGGTTCTAAGTGAATATCATGGTGTATAGCTTTTTTATGTGGCTTCTGGGAATCAAACTGAGGTCTTGTTTACAAAACAAGCACTTTGCCAACTGAGTCACCCCACAGCCTCCCCGACACACCTTTCTTTGTGACAAATTTTTAAAGTACTAAAGCAAATAACAGAAGTCTAATAACTGTTAGTTCACCTCTTCCTTTTAAGCAGGAGACCGTTTGTGTTCATTAAATGTGACCATCAGACAGGCTACAGGTATGAAGAAGATGGAAGGGCTCATTTACACCGCTGTGGACACTTCACTTTGACTGCATGAGACATCCAGGGCACAGCATGTCTGGAACTTTATTAAGTTTACAGTTTCGGTATAAGGTTAATTTTCATTGAAATCTGTATGGCATCCTGCAAACATCCTACATACATGTGTACAAGGCAATATTGTTAAGAAATAAATATCACATAAGGCGATGTACAGAGCCAATGAAATCCCTCTCTAAATTTCAAAGAAGGTTTTAGAGAAATGGAAATGTCAGTTCTCTATATGGAACTTTAGGAGACCCCAATAAGGCAAAAAACAGTCTTGAAATTCATTTTTCCCAGTACCATCCACTCAAGTGTGTTGAACACACTTGGCACATTTCTTGAGAAGACAGTTGACATGAGTTTATCTGTCGTATGGAAGCTTTTGTGTTCTTTAGATGTTTTTACATTTTTTCATGTGTTGTGGGCACTAGGGGGGAACTATGAATGCTAAAGCATGTGTGGATGTTTGAGGACAATCTGTAGTTTTAAATAAAAGTTTTATTTTAACAGGAAGGGTGATATGTAGGAGGAGCTAAGGTGGAGGAGTAAGGAGAGGAAGAGGAGGAGTAAGGAGAAGGGGAGTAGAAGGAGAGGAGGGGCTAGGTGATAAGAGAGAGAAGGGGGGTGGGGAACATGGAGGTGGATGTTTGCATGTCTCTGCCAGTCAAAGATAGTTGATATATCTAGGTTGGGTATTGGGTTACCCTTCTGATTGTATGGGCATCTTGTTATTGAGCATTACCAAACTTATAAAGCCTTTGATTAACATTAAAAAAATAGTATAAAAGCAAAAAGAAGAAGGGGGGATGGGATAGGGTTTTTCTAGGGAGGGGAAATGGGGAAAGGGGATGACATCTGAAATGTAAATAAAATATCCAATAAAGATTTTCAAATCTCCAAAAAAAAAAAAAGGAAGAGAGAAAAAAGAAAAGAAAAAGAAAGAAAGAGGGAAAGAAAGAAAGAAAAAAGAAAAGCCCTCATTTTGAGGCAAGTGACTAGGATTTTCTCTACTACCAGCATGTCCAGGTGGCTGCTATTCTGGACCTTGTGCCTGGCTCCTGTAGCATCTCATGGACAAATATTTCCTTTTCTCCTATTCTGAAACTATGAAACCTGTACAATTTGCAGGATGTTTAAAGGCAGTTTGGGCTCCAAGAAATTACCTTACAAAAATCTGAAACAAGTATTTAAAGCAACACACATTTTATTTGAGTTTTATTGACAGGTGAGTGGATCCCTAGATGTTGAGAATTTTCGAGGGTTTCTTGCAATTTGGGTGATGAATAAGGAAGCAAGAAGAAGGCTGAGTATTCATAGCTATGACCTGGTGTGTCTGCTTCTGTCCTCTCCATCGCCACCACCAGATTTAGACAGCAGTCTATTCAAGCATTACGAATCCTGTCTTATTTGCCACTAGCAGTTGGTTTTAGAGTCACAGTTTAGAGAGCATTTGGTTTTGCTATAAGAAGGGGAAGGTTTGGCTTTGACCTGTTTTCTGTGAATAGGAATCACTGAGGCCATTGATCATCACCCCTGTTCAGCTTGTGAAACTGTCAGTCTCTTGTTTGTTAAAGCCATACACATGGTTCTCTACTATTTCCTGTACTTGTTAACTCTAGTGACAGTTTCTGGGGCAGGAAATGTGTGTCATTGTCTTAATGGCTGCAATGGATTGAATTAAATCTCTGCAAAATTCACATACTGAAGCCTTTAACTCCCCATGTGACTATGAAAAATGGGGCTCAATGTTGGAACTCTGATCCTTATAGAACTGATGTCTTTATAAGAAGATTTAAAGAAATAAACCTGGAGGAATCTAATCTCTCCATTTCAAAACAATTTCTTGTATTTTGCTACCAGTTATAAGTCAGAACAGTGTGGGTGTAATGAAATATAGACAGAGGGAGAGAGTCAAAGGGTACTTGCCATGAAGCCCTTTCATGGCTGACTCACAACCCTATCTCTCTAATGAAAACAGACAGACCATTTCAAATAAAGCTGCTATGAACATAGTGGAGCCCTTGTGTTATGGTAGAGCATCTTTTGGGTACATGCCCAGGAGTGGTATAGCTGGGTCTTGAAGAAGATCTAATCCCAATTTTCTTAGTAACAGCCAAATTGATTTCCAATTTGTACAGTTTTGCACTTCCACCAGCAATGGAGGAGTGTTCCCCTTTTTCCACATCCTTGTCAGCATGTGTTGTCGCTTAAGTTTTGATCTTAGCCATTCTAATGGGTGTAAGGTAGAATCTCAGACTCATTTTGATTTGCATTTCCCTCATTACTAAGGATGTTAAACATTTATTTAAGTGCTTCTTGGCCCTCTGCACATATGTAACAGTTGTACAGCTGGGTCTTCGGGAAAGACTATCAGGGTTGTCTCTACATTGTTTGCCTTTGGATCCCTTTCCCCTAACTGGGCTGCCTCAATAGAAGATTCGTGCCTAATCTTACTGCAACTTGCCGAGGCTGGTTGATATCCCTGGGACACCTCTTCTTTTCTGGGAAGAAAGGAAAGGGAAATGGGGCAGAGAGGTACAGGGAGTAGAGGAGTGAGGGGAAGTTGCAATCAGGGTGTAAAGTAAATAAATAACAATCAATATCAAAAAGAAAGAAAAGAAAATGGACAAATAAAGACAAACAAAGATTAAAAAATGAATAAACTAACAACAAAAGAAAAGAGAAGAAAGAGCACAGGAAATGCAGACAGATACACACTAACCCACAAAGCACAAAAGCAGAAATAATATAAAGCAGAAGACTAAAGAAAACATTATGGGACAAAAATTTCCACCAATTCCTTTGCATTTGTTTTGTGTTGACCATCTCCTGTGGGACATGGGGCCTGCCGTCAAGTATCAAGTATGGTTTGTTTCCTCAGAGAGATTTCCTTGGAGAAACTAACTTTTCTTCTACAAGTGCTTGTTAATTGGAAATAACATCTTGATTAGGATTAGGAATCATGTCCACCCCCACATCTCAGTCCTGGGATTGTGTTTGGCTTGAACTCATGCAGGTCCTTTGCATGTTGCCTCAGTCTCTGAGTTTGTATGTGCGTCAGCCCTACTACATCTGGAAGACACTGTTCTTTTGGGGTCCTCTGTCCCCAAAGGCTCCTTTCCCGCATACTCCCCTGTGGCTAATACTTTATCTTGCTGAGTGCTATTTCAATCCCCAGGACTTTTGTGTTTTCCATCACAGTGAACGTTCCCAACCCCATGACTAAGCCTCAACTGAACACTGAAGACTCCTAGTTTGGTTTCCAGGCCTAGTACCCCCTTTTCTGAGCCCCAGGATCTCCAGCTCCTTCTTCTACATTATCAGTTGTACATCTAATATTGCAGACTTAAACCTTAATCTTATTCTACACATTTCTTTCTTCTGTCTTTCCTGTTTTTAATAAATGCCAAACCCACCCTTCCAGTTACTCTGCCAATTATCATCAACCTCCTTCTTGATACTTCTTTTCATCATCACAAAAGAACAGCTGACAGACCAGTTTTAAAGAGAAAGGACTTACTTTGTCTCTTGATAAGAGTGTCCAGTCCATCATAAAAGGCAGAACTAGCAAGGTGGGAGTGTTCATCTGGAACACCTCATAGTCCGTGATAAAAAAGAAAACATGAATCCTGGAACTCTGAAACTCATCTGGCCTCCTCCTTTTTCTCCTTTTATTCAGTTTTCATCCACAGCCCACTGGGTGATGTTACCCATGAACAGGTCTTTCTTCTCAGTTAAGCCTCTCTGGAAATGCCTAGAGAAGCATGTGACCTAGGGAATTCTAAGTCCAGACAAACTGACAATGAAAATTCAACATCACAGCACCTATTCTGCTGGATTTGAAAAACAGAATTTGAGCATTCTCTCTACCTGCTATTCAAATCATCCCAATACCAGTTGCCACCATCTTGCTTTATTGGAATTGTCTCTTAAATGATCTGAGATGTTTTTGTCTCCCTGTAGTCTATTTACCATATTGTACTAGTTTATATTTTTGAAAGCTAAATTTATTTAACTATAAAATAAATTAAAATGATCCATTCCTTAAAATTATCCAACTTCTCCTGTTGCCAGTGGTAAATACTGAAGAGGTAACATAGATCATAGAAAGATCAGACAAGACTTTCATACAGCGTTTCTGGGTTCCTTACAACATCAGAAGAAGAATTCAGACTTGCGGCAAAGTAAGAATTGTGAGGGAATTTTATTACAGAGCAAATCTACACACTCCTAAGATAAATGTGGGCTTCTCAAGAATCATATCCAATAGACTTTTCTTGGACTTTTAGGTATGACTGAGGATGTGGTCTATACATGTTGTCTTTGACTTGGTGTTTGACAAGGACCATTTCATTCTTTGCCATGTAGGCATGCTGTTTGGAATGTAAGGTAAGTTGCCTGCAGTCTTGTTGTTCCTCTTGTAACAGAAAATCTAACTTGACACTTGTCTCATGACTGATGCAGTATGATTTACAGGTTATGAATTCTTGTTTGTTAAATTCCTTCTTTTACCTTTCTTTCTTCCTTTTGACTCATTTATACTAGTCAGTCCCTGTCTCACTCTGAGTGAACAGAAGTTCCAACAAAGTTCTACACAATATGCCTCCCTTTAAACTTTCATCCTCGTTTATTATCTCTGTGAACATTTATCTGTGCTGGCCAAGTCTTACCCACGGTGTTTGCAGTTCTCTTCATTGGAAGGCTTTCTGCTCTAAGAGTTCTAACCTTTGGGTTTGGAAGCTCCTGCTGCTCCTCCACCACCAGCCTAGACTCAAAGTCCCTGCCCCACTTCTTTTCTCCATCACATTCAACACCACAGGCCACACTTCAGTTGTTTGACACTTTAGGCTCCAAGAAGGCAAAGATATCTGTTTTCTTTCTATTTCTGTATTCTTGATGCGTAGAATTCTATGCTAAACAATAAATCTTTGTTTAATAAATTACACACAGATGATGTTATTTACAGTACATGCTTACATTTAGTACACACACACACACACACACACACACACACACACACACACACACACA
>JANHMN010000006.1:85598786-85623594 GCA_030674055.1 Rhabdomys pumilio | reverse complement strand
TAGCACTGATGTCTATGGGCTTTAATGCTGTTGTGATAGCACTGATGGTCTATGGGCTTTAATGCTGTTGTGATAGCACTGATGGTCTATGGGCTTTAATGCTGTTGTGATAGCACTGATGGTCTATGGGATTTTCTAACATGCTTTGATTTAGACAGTTGAAAAAAATTCATGGTCTCCAAAATACGAGTAACTGCAAAATAAAATCTGTTTCATTATTATCTCTCTAGAACATGTACATCATGTGAACTTAATTGGTTGCCAAGGTAACAAGGACAACAATTTCACAGCTTTAGAAAGAATTGATAAGGTAGGTTTTTCTCACTGCCAAAGCCTCAAAGGATGTGAAATTGTTGCTGAGAAATGATAATCAAAGATGATTATTTCAAGCCAATAATTTCTAAAAGAATTAGTAAAGAAATTATCTCAGCCATCTCTAACTCGGTGAGCCAGCGATTTTATTGCAGTCAGATGTAGGAGCATTGGTGACTCAAACATGGCTTGCTCTTAGCCACAGACTTCTCTCCAGTCTCATAAACATTTTTATAGTTAGTTTCATGCAATAATAACTGCTCCCGTATTTCAGAGACCTTTAATATTTTCAGTATCTTAAAAGTCTTTTCTTGTACTCTGCTTCTTCAACTCTCCTCCTTCTGTAAGTTGTGGTCTCTGTTTTCCTACAGTAGACCTTTTCCTTAATTGTTGGTTCCAGGCTCATTTGTAAAACATGACACCTTTGAATTGCTTTACACAAATGCATTCTGAGAACATCACAGGGTAGAGAAACTTGCCACCAAGCCGGAGGACCAGACCCATGAGAGAAAGAGAAGTACCTTCTGCAAGCTGTCTCTGACCTCCATATAAGCCCTGCAGCATGCCTATACCTTATATGGCACACAAGCAATAAATAGAAGTATAATACAAATTTAAAAGCTAAACCTTTTGAAGAGCTGGCTAGAGCTCTGGATGCGTATCATGTGTGGAGAGGATTGTTTTGTGGAGGAGGAGTTAGTTGCCATCAGATGATGATAAGCTAATTCGCCGTGCCTTTCTGCTCAGGAACGGGCTACATGTCAAAGCATTGCTGGTGGAGAAACACCTGGGATGTGGGTAAATTCTTACTCCCTGGCTTCTCCACCAGTCACCAGAATCATTACTCTACAATCTTCCAATCTCGCCTTAGGATCAAGTGATGCTTTGAACTCCCACTTTCCTAGTGAGCCTGTAACTTAACTCAGGAACTGTGTGCTTACCAATCATTCTGACAATATATCTGCAGAATACAAATCTCATCTGTACCAGCTCCTGCTTTCTCTGCACCATCTCTATTTTATTGTCTATTTTATTGTCAGTGTCTGGGATTTCTCTGCTTTTACCATCAACTATATTGCATTCTTTCATTGCACTTGACATTATTTGTGCCAGGCACAGAGTCCAGCCCGGTGTGCACTTCTTCCTGAGACAGGCGCCTCAGCTCCTATGTTGCCTCAACCACTTTAAAGAACAAACTCTATGTGGCAATAGCCCACCTCACCTTCCTCACTCTCATCTTCATATAGCTTTATATATCTTGGAAACAGTCTACACTTCTCTTCGGCCATCAACTACCTGATGATCACCTCATCTCTTTGGATCTACAACTGTAAAGTGCTGGGATTAGACTCTAAACCAACGTGGCATCTATGTGTTACCTTTAAATACTTGGAATATACCTAGCCTAAAAAGAGATGTGCTATAGGTATAAAATACATGACAGAGCCTGAAGATGATATATAAAATACCAATATCATGTAGAAGATATTCTTGGACATGTTGAATTAAATAAAATGTTATTAAAATTGGTGTCAGTTACTAAGTTTTACTGATTATTATTGTATTTGCAGCAGTGATAACTTTCAGCAGTTGATCCTACTTCTACCCTGGTTCTTGGGTCCAGTCCAGGTCGCTGGGCATGCATGGCAAGTGCTTTTGCTGGCTGAGCCATTTGGCCAGCCTTCTAGTTGCTTTTCAAAAATGCGATTCTGGAGCTGGGGGGATAGCTTGGTGACTAAAAACAGTTTCCAAGCAAGCCTGACAACTTAGGTTTGGATTCCCAGAACTCTTGTGAGAGCTGGTTGCAGTAATGGCTGTAACACCAGTGCGTCCCTTAGGAAAGATGGCAGGAAGAGACCAGAGAATATTTCAAAGTTTTCAGACCAGCCAGCCAGGCTTTCACAATGTCAAAGAGATCCTGCCTCAAGCAAGGTGAAATGGCAAGGGCTAACACCTGAAGGTTGCCCTCTGACTTCCAAATCCAGACTGTGCCGGGGGTTTGCTTGCAACCCTCTGAAATGTGATTACTAGGTGTGTGTGTGTGTCTGTGTGTGTGTGTGTGTGTGTGTGTGTGTGTGTGTATCACTGTAAATGACATATAGATGTCAAGCTGGATTTAGCAGTTAATCCCTAGCACCGATACAATGTCTGATCCTCTGTCTTAGAGAACAGATGAAACAATTGTTGAACAGTTCATTTGGACCTAATTAATATTTATGGGTGAGGAAATGGCATAGTCAAAGGAAGAACTAATCACTTCAAAATAATTAACTCTACATATTACATGAGGGAACTAGCAGGGTGGCTCAGTGGTAGAGCATGCCTAACAAGCATGAAATGGTGAGTTGGCTCCAGCAACACACACACACACACACACACACACACACACACACACACACACTGATATGATAAAGAAGAATGTACAGTATATTTAGACTTTGAAGTAATTTCATGGAAACCTGGTGGATTACTTTGGAAATCTTGAAACATGTGCCTTATTGATTTGTCAGTTTTCCTTAGTTTGAAATTTCTCCTCTGAGATTCAGGACAGCAAGATAATTGATTTCATTGAAAGGTGAACCAGAGCTCTTCATTCTGAACTAGAGACATTCAGGTCACTTTGGATTTTTAGTAATCTTCATGCTTGTTTTCTCAAAGAGCATTGTCAGAGATGTCTACTCTGAGTAAGACCTGTGGAGTGCTGGGATTAAAGGTGTGTGCCACCATGCCGGGGTGCTTTACATTTTCTTGAGTGAAAGCTAGAAGACAGAGGAACTGGAGAGATGGCTCCATGTTAGAGTGTAGTGTTATTACAGAGGAGTTTGGTTCCCAGAACTGGGATTGGGCCGCTCACGAAGGCATGCCTCGACCCCTACAGATCAAATGTCTCCTTCTGGATTCATTAGGTGTTTGCCCATGCACACACTCAAACCTGCACACATACAAATAGTGAAAAATTAAAACTAGAAGAGATATTGCTAACCAATAACTAGTTTATGTGAAAGTTTAGAGGAAACAGGTAATAGTTTAGGAATTTTTTGATACTACACGAAGCTTCTAAAATCTGCTGGGCTATTTCAGGTTTGATAGTGTGGTTTACTAAAAGCAAACCGGAAACAGGAAGAAAGCATCTAGCTGCTCATGTGTATGTTACAATGACAGAATTCAGACATCGCTAGAAAAACAAATTTTCTCCTAAGTAAGCAAAAATGGAAGTCAAGGAAAGATTCTGAAATAATTTTATATTAGGACTTTTTGAAACTTTCCAAATCTTAGAGTTTTAAGAGAAATATTCTTGTGGTTGCTAGTCTCTGTTCAGAGTATGGCAGCCTGTTATTGACCATGAAGATGTGTTCCACAATGGTCAGTGGATAGGGTTTGCCTTTCTAACACTACACACTATATAAATCAGAAACATTGGATAAACCAGACCTTAATATAGCTTCCTCTGGCTTCTATCCCACTTATCACCTAGGAGGGGACTCTCAAATGTCAAGAATGAAATTTCTTCTTTTTACAAAGTTAGAACCAAAGCCTTCCTTTGGTTTTCCTTCTTGATACTGTCCCTATTCCAGTCTCCATGTCATCATGATAGCCTGACTCTTACCTACTGCTTACCTAGGTTCTCTGACCCTCCATAGCTTTTCTCACTCCTCTCATTTTACTAGGCCCAGTTTCTCAGGCTGATATCCTGACCTTTCCTCTTATAGTCTTACCATAATGCACTCTGTCCTTTGTCCCCGTACAGTGGGGCTGCCTCCATTCTGCTTGGCCCTGTAGTCCACATTCCACTCACCCCAATGACATCTTTTTTAATATAATACATCTAAAGCTAAGATTCCCTTGCAGTTTTTCTTCTCAGCATGGTAATGGCTATCACAAGGTAAGAGACAAGTTACTCCTTGTCCCTTCCTTTTTCATAGCCAATTAGGGGACTAATACTGAAGGTTTTAGCCTTCAGGATGCCTTTTATAGCTCTTTCTGCCTTGTCTGTGTGCACTATCAACAGATAAGCCATACCCTGTATCGATATTCTGATTGCCCACACAGACCTCATCCAGATTTCCCCTCCAGAAACCACCTATCCCATCCCCCTCCCCCTACTTCTATGAGGGTGTTCCCTCCACCCACTCCCACTTCATCACCCTGGCATTCCCCTACCCTGGGAAATCCAGCCTTCACAGGACCAAGAGCCTCTCCTCCCATTGATGCCCAGCAAGGTCATCCTCTACTACATATGCAGCTGGAGTCATAGGTCCCTCCATGTGTACTCTTTGGTTGGTGGTTTAGTCCCTGGGAGCTCTGGAGGATCTGGTGGGTTGATATTGTTGATCTTCCTATGGGGTTGCAAACCCCTTCAGCTCCTTTAGTCCTTTCTCTAACTCCCCCATTGGGGTCCTCATGCTCAGTTCAATGGTTGACTGTGAGCATCCACCTCTATTTGTCAGGTTCTGGCAGAGCCTCTCAGGAGACAGCTATATCAGGCTCCTGTCAGCAAGCACTTCTTGGCATCTGCAATAGGGTCTGGGTTTGGTGTCTGTGTATGAGATGGATTCTGAAGTAAGGAAGTCTCTAGATGGATTTTCCTTCAGTCTCTGCTCCACATTTTGTCCCAGTATTTATTTCACTTTGGCCTTCCTTCTTCTTGGGCTTCATGTGGTCTGTGAATTGTATCTTGGGTATTCTGTGCTTTTGGGCTAATATCCACTTATCAGTGAGTGCATACCACACGTGTTCCTTTGTGACTACCTCACTCAGGATGGTATTTTCTAGTTACATTCATTTGCCTAAGAATTTCAGGAAGTCATTGTTTTTAATAGTTGAGTGATACTCCGTTGTGTTAATGTACCACATTTTCTGTATCCATTCCTCCTTTGAAGGACATCTGAGTTCTTTCCAGCTTCTGGCTATTATAAATAAGGCTGCTATGAACATAGTGGCACATGTGTCCTTGTTATATGTTGGAACATATTTTGGGTATATGCCCAGGAGTGGTATAGCTGGGTCCTTGGGTAATACTATGTCTAATTTTCTGAGGAACTTCCAGAATGGTTTCCAGAATGTTTGTACCAGCTTGCAATCCCACCTGGACTGGAGGAGTGTTCCTCTTTCTCCACATCCTCACCAGCATCTGCTGTCACCTGAGTTTTTGATCTTAGTCATTCTGACTGGTATGAGGTGGAATAATGATCTCATGGTGCCCACCTGATCAAGCATCTTCACTGTATGTAAGAGTAATTTCCAAGGGCTAAAAGTAGTTGACTTAGTAATAAGAAAGATGGCAAGCATGTGGAAGATAAGGCCAAGGAAGTTGTTTTAGGAGCATTTTAGATTTAACATTTTCGTTGAGTGATCCAATTCCTCTGCCGTATCTCACTCTCTCTTCCACTTGATCCAACCTATTGGTGAGGCTCTCCACTGAGAAATTGATTTGACCTCCAAATTTTTCATTTTGATTTTTATTTTGGTTTAGCTTTTCTTCAGAAATTCTCTTTATTAAATTCTGTTTTCAGATCTTGAATTGTTTTTATTTCATCATTCATCTGTTTGTGATTTTACAGTCCTCATTCAGGCATGTCTTCATATTCTCCTTGAACTCCATAAACATATTTATAATTCTCTTTTGAAATAACTGTCTTGTACATGACCTAAATTTCTTTTCACAGAGACCACTGTCATACTAATACCTTAGTTAGTTGGAGACATGTCTTAGTTATCCACGTTTGTAGTTTTTCAACAGGACCTCAGCATTTAGAGTTAGATCATTGGCAGCGTTTCTTGGTATAGACACCTAGTGTTCCCTTTATTGAGTAGGTGTATTTCTTATATCTCTTGGAACCACTCAGTGATGCTACAAATAATGCCATTAAATTTCAGCAATGGTACAGTCCAGCCTCTTCCCGAATGTGGCCAAAGACTTTTCCAGCTCTTGTTTGATAATGACAGCATCCAGAAGTTTGAGAAAACCATACCGGATCCAGCCTGCTGTGTCAGCTTTTGACAATGTTGCTTTCTCTTAGCTATGCCTCAAGCTTTGGCCTCCCTGAAATGAATTCACTCCAGCCCTTGGGTAGCTGTGGCTCTTTCCACACTTCTCTGAGTGTCTTGTGAATCAGTTCAGCCACAGAAAAGGTGAAAGCCTGCCAGGCAGAAGGGAGGCCTGGGCCCACACTCTGGAAGGCACTAGAGTGTTTCTTTAGGCCTTATGTTCTCCCTTCTATTTAACCAAAACAAGAATTTCTCAGAGTAAAATAAAAGCAAAACTTGAAAACAGCCACAACAGAAAGAGATAGTGAAGTAGAAAAATCCACAGAGAGCTCAGCATAGTGCCTGACACACACAGTGACACACATGCAGTGAGTGACATGCACAGTGACACACACAGTTATAATATACACAGTGACACACAGTGACACAGACACACAGTAATGCACACAGTAGCACATACACAGTGACAAACATGCAGTGACACAAACGCGGTGACACATACACAGTTATACACACAGTAACACACACAGTAACACACATGCAGTGACACACGCAGGAACACACACCAGGTAACACACACAGTACCTCACAGTAACACTCACTGTAATGCACACATGGTAACACACACATGGCAGTGCACATGCCCACGCAGTAACACACATGCCTTTCTGTTGTCTTCTGCACTCCTGCCTAGTGGAGCCTTCTAGCTCTGACTGCAGATTGTCCTCATAAGTACCATAAACATTGAAATCTTAAGTTTAGATCTTCTCGCTTTTATAATCACAGAAAACGCATTTCAGAAACAAGAGGGAAAAAGAGATTTTTTTTTTATGTTCTCTCCTAGGAAAAATATTCGAGTTTGGTGAAAATTGTTCTGTACAATTAGTTGACAGTTAGTGATTTGATTAAATATTGTAAATGAAAACATCCGACTCTTTCTTTAGAGAGGCAGAAGTGGAAGGGTCTTCCCGGAAGAGCCCTGGGGGGAAAAAAGTATAATCTTCTTAGATAAACACTAGGCTTTCATAAAGGAAGACACAAAGTTGAAGGGACTTGTGGTACATTTGGAAAGAGTTTATATTTTGGGGAAAAAGGTTAAGAAACAATTCCAGCCCTAGCTTTAGAAACCCAACCATGTACCACACAGACCTCAGCAATTTCCTCTACATGCCAGCTCACACCACGTTGAAGTGTTGGCCTCCCCTCTCTTTAGCAAGACCAGTGGAAGCACCACTCTCCTCTCCTCAAGCTAAAATGCTTGGCTCAAGTGACTTTAGTATGACACTCCAGAACAATTTCTTGTCCTGTATTTATTCTTTTGAAAAGACCTGTATGGAGCTGAAGGTGTCACTCAGCAGTTAAAGACATGTATTTCTCCAGTATAAGACCCAAGTTCAGTTCCCAGGGCTCATTTTAGGCGTCTCACAGCCAAACTTTAGCTCCCTCTTATGACCACCTCAGACACTCATGCCCATATGTACCTGCACATGTTGTGTGTGTGTGTGTGTGTGTGTGTGTGTGTGTGTGTGTTGTGTGTATTAAGTAAAAATTTTTAAAAGTTCTTGTGATATATCTACATCTGTCTATCACCCATAGGTAACAATGAGCAGGGGAAATCCACCCTTTTGGTAGTCTTCACAAACATATCCAAGTCTCTGGATAAGGGAATTTGTCCCAATTACTAAGTTTTGGATATCCCAGCATTGCAGACAAGTTACCCAGCTGGTTGTCTCGTGGCTAATTTGATTATTATGTCCACTTCCTGTTGTAAAGGTACTTCCTACGACGGCCCAGAGAACCTCCTAGCTCCTGTGTATGTGACTCACCTACCTCTTCCTTTTACTCATTCTCTTCATAGCCTTGCTTGAATTTCTTCCTTATGTTTCTTCTTTATGGTATTTCCTTTCTTGTTTCAAAACACTCGTTAAAACCCCTGTCAGACTCCTCAGTCAACTCAGCCTCACTCCTCGTGGACTCCCTGTCAAACCTCCCTCTATTGCTTCCAATGATCAATTAGAGTTAGGTAGATCCAATTAGACATTAAATGTGAGCTGACCTTGATCCTGTTTCTAGTACAGAATTTGAGCCTGGAATATGGTTTAGAAGTTATCCAGGCTAGTTCCTTCATTTTTCTAGAAGAAAGCAGATTCAGAGAGGCTACCCTAGATGAAGAACTCCTGTTTGCTGGCTCCAGGCAGGTCCTTTCTACATTCCATCCTGGAGGCAGTTCTCCTCCTGTGCCAGCCCAGTTATTTTAACCCAGCTAAAATGGCTAAATTCAGCCAGCCATGTGCTAAGGTTAGAACTTCAGTCTCTCATCTTTCATTCAGTGTTGATACTGGGAAGTTACTTTGTCCTTTTAAGCTTTGCTTTCTCCAGTATGGTATAGTGAGAGTGGCCATCTCATGGTTTAATTATGAGAATCCACCAAGATGATCTCTGTACCAGGTCTGGTCTTAATATTAATGGTGGTATGGATAGCAATGAGTGTGGGCAAGGACAACCTAACCTGGTTCTCAACTGTCCTTGTTTCTTCTTATCAGTCTCTAGTTCTTCACATACATCTTCCTACTCTTCCTTCTGATGCCTTCACAAAAGGCACTTTGCCTTCTGACTTTGGTTTAAGATATGAAGGTCTGAAACAGTGGAACCTGTAATGTTAGAGTTAGCCTCAGAGAAGAAGAATTGCTATGATCCACCCGTTTGAGATGACGTTATGAAATCTGATCCTTCCTTTCAGAGACAAAGAAGATTTGTAGGTAGAGCTAAACTACAGGAGTTAAACCATAATTAAGCCCCAAGTTTTTAGGGGCCTTGAAGTGCAGTTGGTTGGAGAAGGAAGAGCTAAGCCTGGACTTAATGATCAGGGGAGATGTTTAGTGACAGGGACTGAGACCTGTAGTCTCATGACGTGGAGAAGGGAACAGTTCATACTTAGACCAGAGTTATTTCAGAGAGTAGTATGACTGATATTATAATGGACTTTTCTGTTTTATTTTGTTTGAGAAAGGGCTTCATTATGTAACCCAGGTTGGAAAAGGCAGTCCTGAGATTGAATTTGAGTGATATATCAGTTATCCAGACATAAAACGTTAGGAAGTTCACCCAAGGCAGGGGAAACAGCGCACGAGCGCGCACAGACACACACACACACACACACACACACACACACACACACACACACAACACACACACACACACACACATGCACGCACAGCAAGCAACATGTTTTATGTTGTGAAGAAATGATTCACCATTTAGAAGACATAAGTGAGAATGTATCAGGTATTGAAGGACATTGGTTGCCATGCTAACAGACTTGAATAATAGACTAATGTGATGGCATCTGAGCCAAGGAAGGCAGTGCTCATATCTGTTATCAAGGTAGATCAGCTCTAGTCAGACTCTCTTATGTAGATGGCACTTGGAGGCTGGGTGAACAGGTCTGGAGGCTAACACACTTGGGGAAATTGAGATGGATTTTGAATTAAGGGGTGACACCAAGAGATAAAAGTGGCAAGCCTTAGAAATATCATGTGTATGGGTGCTGTTGAAGCACAAGGTCACAATGACTTAGCAGACCACTGTGAGCTGCTATGCTTCACCACCTCAGGAGCACAGGGCTCCCTGATCATCATTATCAGTGATTAAGATGATGGGTATAGCATAACAAACTGAATCTAAGGTGCCCTGAATCACTATCATTATCATTATTGCTAGTGGGGAGATAGTAATCATTTACTTTGCTTTCTTCATGCCTTTACTACAACACACATTTTCAGTGCACTCTCTGATCTATCACCTGAACAACCTCTGCTCCTTCTCCTGTCTCTCTTTTATATACGGCCTCCATCGTCACCTAGCATGCTCATTATGTTTGTCGTCAATTAAGTTTACCGTTATGATTTGAATGTAAAATGTCCCCCTCGGGCTCCTTGTTTGAACACTTAGTCCCCAAATGGTGTCACCGTTTGGAGAAGTTGCCCTTTGGAGGTTCAAGCCAGAGGAAGCAGATAGTTGAAGGTTTAGAGTCCAATCCTACCTCACAGCCTGGCTCTGCGTCCTGTGTGCCCAGCTGGAATCAGTCATGCCCCCACCATGCCTTCCTCACCATGATGGACTGGATCCTCTCAAAATGTAAGCCCAAATAAATCCTTTCTTTATTAAGTTGCTTTCTTATCTTGTATTTGGTCAAGAAAATTACCTAATATGCACATAGAAATACAACCCTCATAAAAATAGACAGCGTATGTTTCCTCCTATGTTCTTATTAACCGAGAGAATACTTGGCTCACTATTGCCATTCAGTAAATACCTGAGGGATAAGTGACAGTAAGGATGGGTGAACATTAAAGAACAATAGCTGATTTTATGATCTGTTGAGAGGCAGTTGAGAAGCAAGCTACATACGCATAGTGAGTTATTTGGAAGTTCCTACTCCCTGCCAACTTCAGATCAGTCTGGCATGTCTCTCCTTCCTTTTTTTCCTCTCATGCAGGCTGTCCTTTTGCTTTACAGTCTATTTAGTTTCACAATTTTATGACTGTGGTTGAGATTCCTGGCAAAGATGAAACCTCTGGGAATCTAACCTATAGTTTTAGAGGACATAAACAGACACCCTGGTCAACTCTTGGTTATTTTATTTATTTGTTTATGGCTGGGCAAATTGGAGTTAAGAAAACAAAAAAGTATGCCATTTGTTTGGATTCTGAGTAACTGGTCTTCAGATTTCCCACCATAGTTGGTGGAAGGGAGAAGAATGTGACAATTTAGAACATTAAAATGAGTTTTTTAAACAAGCAATTTGGAAAAATGTTATTTTTTATGTGCTTCTTTCTCTCGTATGTTTCAGGGGGACAGTGAAATTGCCTTTCCAAATGAGTGTTTTTTTACTTGCACCTTTGATTCAACTCCTTAATCCCTGACCATGTTATAGCCCTCATGATTTTAGGCCTTGACTGCTGGAAGCTGGGCTTTGCCTCTGGCTCTGTTCCTGCCACAACCATTCTGTTCTCTGACACACACAGCGCTGATGATTATGTCTTTATTTGCATGGAAGACCTCTGCAGACATGCTAATCTGTCAGATGATGAACTCACAGTATGTTAGTCGGACTTAATACCAGTGATTACTACATTACTTATCACACGGCATCATTCAAAACTCTCGTGTTTTCCCAGTCTATGGAATACAATACCAACCCATTTCAAGTAGTCTGTAATTTCATCCAACAAGCTTCCATAGAACTCATCTCCTTCTGCTTTATGTTTTTTCTGTTACCTAGTGTATAAAGAAGGGTCATGCCAGAAGCCTGTTTCCCAGACAGAACCTTTTCCTTCCTAATGTGTGGCACTCGCATCTCTCATGGACAGAACTCTGGCCATAAAGTTCAGCATAGTTGAACTTGATCGTTTATAAAAGCGTGCATCTTTTTGAAAGGTGAAAGGTGTTCGTCTTAAAACCCAAGACACACAATCGTCAAATCAAACTGGTATCCTGTAATGGCTTGTTCTTATGGATGGATACTTCTTGTTCCCTGAACTCACTGGGGACACTCACACTGGCACTTTGAGTTGTGTTCCTTTGGTGTAGCATTCCAAGTCCACCTTGCTATTCCATTCTTGGTTAATCCCACGTATTCCTACATACATCATCAATTTAATTGATCAGCTACTTCTGACAGCTCCATGCTCATTCCAGGCTGCACCCACTCTTTTGTCTTTTGTGTTTACAAAGGGCACTGCTTACACTCCTTCTAGAACAAGCAACACAGTTAGACTTGAGGAACAGAGAATTGAGTGTAGTTTCTGTTGATGGAGACTGGGGGTATTTTTTCTACTCTTGGTTTCCACATGGAAGAATTTCCCCCTTAACTCTACAAGTCCCTTAATATTCAGCTTTCTTCTCTTACAGCAATGACCTTCTTGGTGAGTGGCAGCTTTGGGTCCACGTTTTTTACCTGGTGGTGTTAGCCATCAGTGATCCTGGTGCTGTACATTTGGTCTTTGCTCATGCCCACTCCACTTTGACCATTGGAAAATTAGGCCTAAGGCATCTGCTTTGAAGTCTCAGACCCCTGTTGGGCTATGCCAAGGACTGCATTAGGAAGAGAGGAACAGGAAGCTTATGTTAACTTTCATACTATATGTGTGATGGCTAATCTTTATTGTCAGCTTCACTACTTTGAATCAACTAAAATCCAAATAAGCTGGGCATGCCTCTGAGGAATTGGAATTTCCTTGATTGGATCATCTGAGGTGTGAAGACCTACTCTAAATCTAGGCCACACCTTCTGGTGCAAGTCCATAGCATTAATGAGTTTAGTACCTTTGAAACACTCTCTCCTATGTGATGCAGAGGCGGCAAGGTGCCCTTGGTGATAGCTACACATTGAATATCTCTTATGAAGAGATATGTGGATCTCATGCAGCCCTAAATATCAAAGCCATTACCAGTGTATGACAATATAAGAGATCACATTAGCATCAGTATTTTAATCTCGTCAGTGCCAAGTTCTCTATCTCCTAACTCACGGTATTAGCTGCACTTCTCTCTGTGATAAGCACCCAACAGAAGCAATTTAAGGATGGAAGGATTTATTTAAGCTCCCAGTTTGAGAGCAAAGTCCATCATTTAAGGAAAGCCTGATGGCAAGATTGAGAGGTACCTGGTCCCACTGTGTCCATACTCTAAAATCAGTAAGCTATTGCCTTCCCCATTTGTTTCAGCCTTGCACTCAAACTTAGAAATGGTGGTGCCTACATTTGCTATGGGACTTTTCCCATCAGTTATGCCTTTCTAGAAACATCATCATAAATTCACTTATAGATGTGGTTCCATAATTCTGCCTCCCAAGAACTGGGATCAAATGTGTATGCCACCACTGCCCAGCTCAGAGGTGATTTCAAATCCTGATAGGTTGACAATGAAGATCAACCATCACACCAGGCACCCAGCCTCCTCCTTCTATTTCACATATTCTTTAGGTGATCCAGTGTTATGGGTGCTCTCACAGAGTTCCACGTTTTGACCTGACGTTGCTATCTCAAAGGTGCCCACACCATGTTCTCTGAAGCTGTTGCCTCTCATGGATGCTGACTTTCAGATTCTGTCACTAATCCTCAACTTTTCAGAGCAGAGCTTGGTCCTCCCAGTGCAGAAACAGTGCATGCTGTCAAAAGGAGGACACTGTAGACAGAAGAGCTAAGGTCAGATGAATGTTAGGCTACACAACTGCTGTTCTTTCTATTTGTTGTAGATCTTGGCCAATTGAAGAACAATTTATATTTAATATTATTTCAGCTGTTTCCCCAGGTGACCTGGAGCTTAGGATATGTCTGAGATAGGAGCACTATCAGCTTGCTTTTAGTTTTATCAGCTTTGATCCAGTTTAAAGCCCCTGTAACTGGTTCATTTTTAACTTTGCAAGTAATTAAAAACAATAAGTGATCCTTGTCACTTCCAAAGAAGCCAATTCATTTAAATCTAGACACAGAATCAACTCTTGGAAACAATAGTTACAGTGCTTGAAATATGTCTTTCACAATGATAACCCACTCCACCCCCCCAGCATCAGGGAATGACTGCCTACTGATCATGCTGTTTGCCTCTGAGGAAGTTGGCCAAGTGATATTCAGATGCCTCAACTGGTACTTGGCAATAGATAGACACAAAGACCCTTTACTCTCGTTCTTAAGGCCCTGCAGCCCCTTTGTTTTAACCAACAGAGGAATAAACAGTGCTACACACATACTCTGAAGTAAGTCTCAGAATAGCAAGGAATGAAGCACTGATACCTACTATGGATGCCAAGATATAACATTTTTAAAAAGCCAGACACAAAAGACTTCATCCACATGAGCTCCCTAGAATAGACAAATTACATAAAGACAGTAGATTGATTGCCAAGGTCTGCTGAGAGGAATTGTGGGAAAAGACCATGTTGTGGCTCCTGGGTTTTATTTTGAAATAACGAAGATAGTGAACCTCTCAGTACAGTTGTATAAATGTCACACAGCTTTCCCCATTTAAAATTATAAAATTTATTATGTGTGAATACACCTCAACATTAAAAGGCTGTTTAAAAATGATGTGGCTCTTTTAAGTATATGAAACCAAATTTATGTTTCAATAGCAAACTCCAAAGGGTGTTTGCAATGTACTCTGGCACTAGCAAGGTGCACACATTGAGATTTTAGTGTAAACCAACAATACTGTGTTAGAAAAGTGCTAGTTATTAGTAGTTCTTTAGTTATTTCCTTTGTGTTTCTTTATCTTCTTTTACTTATCCATGAAGGTCCTGTGCTTGTGTTATCATTGTGTTTGCACACTGTAAACTAAACATCATTCTTTGAACACAGTTTCAGTCTGTGTATGTGCCCATTTAAAAATGCTATAGCGGTTTTTTTCTTTTAACTCTCTGGAGAAGAGTGGGTGACCAGTAGTTTTATAGAAACAAACTGAGAGGGTGCCATGTGAGATAAGACTTGTGAGACCACAAACTAGGAACTAAAGAATCTAAGAGAAAAATCTAGTGATCCTTCCAGCTTTTCAAAGGGTGCACGTCCTTATTGATACTTGATCTTTTAACAATCAGCAATGTGAGATATGTATGTCTGCCTGCCTTATGCATATGCACCATCTGCATGCCTGCCACCCATGGAAACAAGAAGAGGACTTTGGATTTCCTGAAACTGGAGTTATGGATGTTTGTGAGTCACTATGTGGTTGGCAGAAGTCAAACCAGAGTCCCAAGCAAGAGCAGCAAGTACTCCTAACCATTATGCCCTCTCTCTGGGCGCAGCAATACATTTTTTAGGATATCTAGCTTGTGATACACTGTTGGGGTGACCCTACTAAACTAGTATCATTATTTGTGTACAAAATATCCTGTAATCTTGCCGTTCTTTTGTACTATCAAGGCAAAGCACACTGCAGAAGGCATGCATCCAACATGCTAAATCCAAACTTAAAATTGAATGAGACTCTGTGGACAGGACAATCAAGACGATCACTCCAGCCTTGCTGCAGCTGGGTCCCACATCCCACTGTGCATGTGCTTCTAAAGGTACTCAAAGTGTGGGTGCAATGCAGCTCTACCCACTTTCTGCAGCAGAGAATTCATGCAACAATTATGACATTGCTTGATTTTTACTTGCCAAAGCCAGTTCTTTATTCTCAGTAACTCTTAAGTGCGGCAGTTAATGTGGGCCCCAGCTTATGACCTACTTCTTGTTTATTAGGAGGGATCCAAATGAGCTAGGATGTGTCTATGTCACATGCTTTTGTATAATTATTAGAACACACAAACACACACAGACGCACACGCAGACGCACACGCACACGCACACGCACACGCACACAGGCTCTCTAGGGAAACTCAGATACTCCCCAGAGCACAGGAAGCAGCTCCCAAGAGTTCTCAAGCCTCCCCTGAGAACTAGGCTCTCCACTGCTTCCTTTTGGATGAGCTCATCGGAACACAGCTGTCTTCATGCGGTCCCTCGTCTGCTTTGCTTTTCTGGGATAGGGCTCACTCTTCTAGTTCTATTTCCCTTCTCAGAGGATCTGAAAGGTGCTGCGACTGCTTTTTCGTAGCCAGCTTCCTTGCAGTGCCAGTGCCATTAAAAATATGAACTATAGAAAGGGTTTTAACCCAATGTTCTCATGACCTAGTGCAAAGGCATTAAAAAAATTACTTCCTGTTAACTTAGTGTGTGAGCCGAGAACAGGTCAGAAAGAGACCAACAGGAAAGGATGATTTGCATACATCCTTACTGGGAAAAAGAAATCCCAACAATGTGAATCTAGACGGTTGTGGTCTTACTTCCCAAAACACTGGAGTAGGAACTGGAAAGCCAGCAAACCACTTCTCGTGGTCTGTAATTTGGAAGAGAAGAACCAGACTCACAGTGTTTGGACACCTTTGCTCAATTATGCAATAAGCACATTTTGTTTTCAGATTTCTGGGAAAACTAGTATTCCTCCAAAATAAATTAAAGATGGATTTATCCCCAAAGGTGACTGGTTATTAACTGGGAACCTTCATCCAAGGTTTAGCATATAAACAAAATCACAATTGCTGAAACATAATGAGTTTGTTCCACCAGAGTTTGGAACAAGCAGACGTGGAATGCTGTAACTCTACTTCACCCTTTTGTGTAGTGTCACATTATAAGATGGGATGGCTGAACCAGTGTCCCCATAATTAGCTATTTCTCTCCAGGTAGCTTTAAACAGTTTATTTGTTTGTTTGTTCTGACTGTTTTTGAGACAAGTTCCTTGTAGCCTAGGCTGGCTTCAAACTCACACTATAGATGAGAATCGCTTTGAATTCCAGATCCTCCTGCCTCTAAATTGAAAGTGTTGGGAGTTGCTACCACATCTGGCTTATCACAAAGCAACTTTTTAAATGCCATAGAGAAATGCATTGTCTCACGGTTCTAATGGCAATGTGAGTATGTGCGTGCCAGACTGTATGCATTCTGTTTGTGCACCTTGTGAGTGCAGATGCCTGTGGATCGAAAAGCAAGGGTCAGATCCCCTGGAACATGGTGCTTAGAACCAAAGCCAGGTTCTCTGCAAGAGCAGCAAATGCTCTTAGGCTTTGAGCCATTTCTTTAGCCCCCGAAAGGAACTTCTGAAGTCTAGATAATCCACCTATTTGCACAGTGTCTCTCCTGCGCAGACTAAGGAGAGTTTTGTGGTATTGGGAAAGAAAGTAAATTTGAATCCTGAAAGACCTAAGAGGAACACACAATTATATTTTCTTCATTCTATATTTTTATGTGGGAAACCTGAAAAATTCTTTTACCTTTTGGATATCTAAAACTATTTGAAATTACCAATATTGATCATATTTGATATACGTGAAAATGGTAGTTTCATATATTGGACCTACTCACAAAGTACAGACAATAGCAGAAAAGCAAGCAGAGACTTCTCTCTGGCTTAAAGAAAGCCCGTGGGGCCCTTTGAGTACGAAGTTCACTAGTGAGATTTACTAGAAAAGGTCTATTAGGGCTTCGTGGAATGGTAGAGCTGTGGCCATGCGCCTAGTCCAGTGCATCTTTCAGAAAAGGTAGCCGTGGTCAGTCTCAGCTTACAGGGGCTGTGCTAACACCAACTCTTCAAACAAAAGCTGTTTTGTGAAAAGCTGGAAGAGTGAGATGCTCAACTTCCCAACATAAATTAGAAACCCACCTTGGCCTTTCCTTGACTTCTGTTCTTGCCCACCCCTGAGGTGTTGTCTACTGTAGATGTGTATCCTTGGAGGATGTGAGTCACACTGCTCTGTTCATTAGCCTTTCATGTTTGCTATCATAATGGACTGCGCTAGCCCCAGGTCAGCAAGATTACATCTGTTTTTCAGACTTCTAATGAGCAATGTTCTATCGATATGCCACTCCCACATGAGAGCTCCTAGAAATGATCTGACTAATAGTTCCAAGCTTGGCTTTCAAGCTGGTGACTTTCCTATCTTGTAGCTAGCTTTGTCCAGAGAGGGGACAGGCTGACTGCTAACAGCAATTTGGTCACAATGATGCAGGCTCAGTGTAGGTGTAGTTTATTTATGGCACCAGAGTTGGACTAGAATGGAGTCAAATCAGTTTAGTATCTGCACTGGGTTCTTATTTTGTGGATTTACAAATCAAGAGATCGGGAACTGGAGGGGCTAAAAGAGCCTGCAATTCTTCCAGAGGCCCAGAGTTCAGTCCCCAGCATCCACATCAGGTGGCCACAACCACCTGTAACCCTAACCTCCAAGAGCACCTATACCTGCATATACACACAATTAAAAATAAGTCTTAAAAAAAATAAGAAGTCAGTTGAGTGTGGTTTTTCACCTGTCATCTCAGCCCTCAGGAGGCTAGAGCAGAACGATGAAGGCCAGTTAGGTGCTGGCCTGGGCTCAAGAGAAAAGCCCATCCTCAAACACAACACAAAGCAACAACAGAATGCACCCTTCACAAAATGAAGACACAAAGTCTTCAAACTGGCTGGGGTGAGGGATGGGTTATCAGGGAGGAGAACTCAAGGCTGGTTTGAGTCTCTGTATTTTATGCATGGGTTTTTCTGCAGAGAATAGAGTTCAGGGAAACTCTTTAGAAGTTTAATGAATAACGCAAATTCCACCAGACTTCCTACCAAGCAAGGGCAGAGCCAATGAATTGCCCAATGTCTGTGTGGTAAAATTACACCCTGGGGCAGATGTCAAAAAGCCATAAAGTGGAAGATGGTTCATCCCTCAGGAGCCCTGCTAATTCCAGTTGGTGGCTTCTCAGTGGCTTCCGGGAACCTAAAGAAAAAAATGTTATTTTAAATTACTTTTCTAACGTGACTCAATACTTGCATTCTGAGGTTTTTCAATAGGGGTTTGAGAAAGAATAGAGTGGGAAATACTTTTATCAGTGAGGTAGAGCCTCATAATTTATTATTTCTTCAAGAAATCATACACTGAGGGTACTAAGAAGATTTAATTACTCATCTCACAGTAAAAGACACACACACGCACATGCATGTACCTATGTTGGTTTGTTTTATAATTTCTACAAACTTCAACATCACTACAGTCAAAGCAGACAGAAGCTGAGAATTTTTTTTCTCTAAATAAGTCCATTTTATCTCATCAGTTCTTGTCTCCTGAGATTTTGTTTGTTTGGTTGGCTGGTTGGCTGGCTGGCTGGTTTGATTTTGTTTGTTTGCTTGTTTTTTGTAGTATGGCGAGCGATGAACATGAGAATCTGCTAACATACCTCTTTGTGTGTACCCCAGATCTGTAAGAAAGGAATGATAATAGTAAAATCTAATTATTATTACATAATTTAATGGCATTATTTAACTGGACCATCAAGGAAACATTAGCTATTAACCATCATCATATTTCTAATCTCACTTCTGTATCGGCATCTATAAAGCAGTATTGGAACAAAACCAAAAGCAGAGAAAGCTGTTAAAGACATCCTCCCACCCCCACCCAGTAGAGCAGACCCTTTGGGATGTAGGAACCAGTTAAAACAGAAATCATGAAATAATGAAAAATGAGAGAACCTGGCAAGTCAAGGGTCAAAGTATCCAGGAGAGAGTGAAGCAAAGCAGAGGCCTGGAGTATGCCCAGGGTCATGTCGTGGCTGGCTCTCACTGAGCTTTCAGAAAACTGGAATTGCCCCAACCCTGGGAAGGAAGAGTGAGTTCACACAAACTACATAAATGATAACATATATTTTCACAATAATGTGGTGCCCTGGAGAGGTTTTGGGGGGTTGTTTGTTTGTTGTTGTTTGTCAGCTTGATAAAGGTAGAGTTATCTGCAGAGAGAAACCTCAGTAGAGGAATTGCACACATTAGATAGGTTTGTAGGCAAGTACATAAGGCATTTTCTTAATTAATGATTGACGTGGGAATGTCCAGCAGCTCATGTACGGTGCCACCCTAGGTAGTATAAGGAAGGAGACAGAGCAGTGGTTCTCGGCCTTCCTAATGCTGGGAGCCTTTAACTAGTTCCTCATGCTGTGGTGACCCACAACCATAAAATTATTTTTGTTGCGATTTCATAACTGAAATTGCTACTGTTATGAATTGTAATGTAAATATTTGATATGCAGGATATAGGATGTTCAATCCCTGTGAAAAGGTCATGTGACCTTCAAAGGGGTCTTGATCCACAGACTGAGAACCCTGGAAACAGTGCAAGCTTTAGAGAGGAAGCCAGTAAGCAGAGTTCCTCCGTAGCCTCTGCATCAGTTGTGTCAGTCATTGACATTTGATCCATGGAAAGCAAAGTAGAGTAAGACATGTACTCTTCAAGAGCCCCTTTATATTCCTAGATAATGACTACTTGGTTAATCTCTGGGAGGACTCTGGCCCTTACTGGTGACCTCAAGCTCCCAGAGTCTGACTTTTCATCTTTTCTTTTCTTTCCATCTAGCTAGAGGGTAGCTTACCTGAAGCCCAGTATTCAGTAACCCTGAATGTACTTCATGCCTCAGACACACTGGAGACTGGGCCCCAATATTCAATGACCCTATCTCTAAGCATGCGTTTTTTTTACCTTCAGCCACACTAAAGGCTGCACTAGTTTGAAATTCTCTGAACTAAGGGTTTTCTAGGGAGGAAAAATGGGGAAAGGAGATGGCATCTGAAATGTAAATAAATAAAATATCCCCTTAAAAAAGAAAGAAAGAAACAATGAGGAGTTGAGTCCCTTGACCCATACAACACAGGACAGGATTTATCCAACTTAAAAAAAAAACATTAAAAAAAAGACTGTATGCATATCATAGATGTCATTCCCTCTACTCATATACCCTTAGTCCTTCTCTCTGTCAGTCCAAGTTCCAAATTTCTGCAGAAACTTATCAATATTCACCCGTTACCACTGTCTCCCAGACTTCTACAAGCAACGCCCTTAGCTCCCACTGTCCCTGTAATACTGCGTTGTGAAAGTTCTATGGGATTCTGTTTCTGTCTAGACTACATCTGTACATCTGTAATGGCTCCGGAAACCTTTGATGTTCTTTTTATGCAGAATTTTTATGCTTAACATATCTTAACTACTTTTCAGCAACTGCAAGTAACAGCCCCAAACTGACACCAGGGATAATTATTGACTAGGATTGGCTGCACTGTATTGTAAGCTGCTTCTTTAATTATAGGATTCCAAGTTTTATTCTGAGATGAATATTCTCATTTCTGGTTTGCAGGTGATGGAATTGCTGGGAGAGATTGTATCATTGCTGTAGTACAGCCTTTTAGTCACACCATCAAGGTTAAATTCAATGCTTATTCTTTTATTGCAGTGGTTAATATTTTCACTTACCTCATGTGGAGGGCCTTTGCCTTAACTATGATTGCTGTTAAATATGAGATTTTACAATTGTCTACCTTATTTTGAGAACAACTATTAAAAATAAATGAATTATGCATGTCTGAACTAAGATTTTCTTTCTCAAATCAGTTTCCTTTAATTATATTAGAATATTAAAATATAAATGACATCCTATCTTCTTCTTCCCTCTGACTCCCTCGTACTCTACCACTCACTTTTCCCTCTGAAATTCATGGCCTCATAGCCTTTAATTATCATTGTTACATATACATTCAAATAGATATATAAGGGCAAACTGCTATCTGCTTAGCATTGCTTGCATGTGTGTTTTGGGGGCTGACCACTGGATAACCTTTTAGGGAACTTATTTCTGTGGAAAAGTAATTTATTCTCTTTCACAGTCTTTTATTGTCTGTGATTTTCATCTATGGGTGAAGCCCTGTGAGAATTCCCCCATCTTTATTGTCATTTCAACTGGTATTGTCATTGCTCAGATCATTGTTTAAGGAGCCATATCATTGAAATGTTTTGAGTCATAGCTTTCTGGTCATAGATAGAAGACACATTCTTGCAGCTTACTTTTAGGTCTTCTGACTTTTACAGTCTTTCCAGCCCTCTTCTGCAATGTTTGACATGGGGATTGTGTTGTAGTTGTGTGGGATTGGGCACACCACAGTCAGTTCTCAGCATTTGGAGTAATTGTAGATTTCTCTAACAGCTTCTGTCTGCAGCAAAAAGAAGCTTCTTTAACGAGAGGTGAGCGATATAGTGATTGGTGGGTTAAGTATTTAGAGTGCTGTTAAGAATTATACTAGTTTAGGTAAGTGGCAGTAATAAATTCTTCCCTAAGATCTATGGCATCAGTAGACATCGGTGGTTGGCTAGGTTTACAATACCAAGTATAATTTCTCTTCTGTTGAGCAGCCCTAAGTCCAACTAGACAAGTTGTTGATATCACCAAGAGAAACATGCCACTATTGCACCTTCAGAGATGTACTGCCATTCTAGTCATTGTTTGGTTCATAGGCATCACATATGAGTAGGACTTGATTGCTTTTATATCTTGGCACCTTGCATATTCCATTTTAATCGTATGAATGCCCTCAGGGAGTAAGCTTTCTGGTTAGATCCTGCCGCAATCCTCCGAGTCCCATGTCCAAAGGGCACAGTGTCTTCTGCAATAGGGACTTTGCTTCAACTTCTGAGAGGCAACCAAGAGCAACAGCAATAGCCTATGTTAATTTAGGAGTCTCTTGGATTCTACTGACCAGCAAATCAAAAGAAGACTTACATGCCTGGTACTGAGATTTTTGTTAGATAGTCTATGACTTTTTAGTGGGAGGCTTATCATCCCAAGTGATAATTTCATTGAAATTAAATATGTATGCATGCTACATGCATTACATATGCTCTTAGGTAAATATAAAATAATTCGCTATCCTGTGCCAGTACAAACATTCTTAGCCTTATTTATTTGCCAAACCTCCCTTTCCTTCTGTACTGTCCTTTTCACCCACTCCTCCTCCGTTCTCCCACTTCCTACTTCATACCATCCACATCTCACCATTCCCCTCTCTAGAGCTCTTTCTCCACCCTCATGGTCCCTTTTCACTCTCTTGATTTATGAAGTTACTGAGATTTAAGAAAATGACCTGGGTTATAGCTATGTAGCTATGTAGGGGAAGGGCTTGCTGTGTTAGCATGAAGATCTAAATTCAAGCCAAAGTACCCAGTGGAAAATCTAGGTATGATAATGTGTGCTTAAAAACCTCTCAGTGGGGAGACAGATGAAAGATGGATCTCTGGAGCTCCTTGATGCCGGATTCCTGTGAAAGATCCTGGCTCAACAAAACAAGGTTGGTAACTCCTGAGCAGCAAACCAAGGTTGACTTCCAGCTTCCACATGCACACATATGTGCACCTACCCATATGGATGAGCATACAAATACCAGCACCATCACTACCACCACACAAAAATAAAAAGAACAGAAAAATTCACCTTGTTGTTTACAGGTTTGATTTTTCTTTGTCATAGTGGAAACCCCGGGGTGGGGGTGGGGGTGAGTCATACATGTAAAACCATTTTAAAGTTTTCCTAAAGGTGTGAGGCATCCCCCTCCCTGCCCCAAGGACACAGTCTGCAGGCTTATCATACCTTTTCTATTTTTTATTCAGTTGAGTAAATATTGTCTGAAGTTGGAGCCAGAGAAAATGACTCAGATTCCTACGTGACTCTGCCTTAGGAACTTACCAATCCATAAGGAATGTAAACAGGTTTTTAAAAATCTACTCATTCTAAAACTAATCGCCAAAATAAATGATTAAAATGATGCTGAGAAGAAGGCTTAGCAGGTAAAAGCAATTGATTAAACCTGAGGACCTAAGTTTGGTTCTCAAGACACACAGGTGAGGGAGAAAACAGACTCTGGCACGTGATCCTCCAGACCTCTCTCTACACATGCCCCTTTCCTTACATAAATAAATAATTGTAATTATAAAAACCCTCAAAAAGATACTATTAAAGTAAGAAATCAAACTATGTAAAAATGAATAAAATATATAATATATAGATTATGAAAAGTTAAAAATAAAATAGTATTGCTAAATCTTTTTTTTTTTTTTTCAGTGCTAAGATCAAACCCAGAACTTCACACATACCAGCCAGGAACTTAACCAATTTTACATCTCTAGCTAGCTCTTAGCTCTTAGATCTTTTTTTCCCAGACTGGGTGCTACTATGTAGCCCTAGCTGGCCCAGAACATGCTATGTAGACCAGGTTGGACTCTAATTCATGGAGATCTACTTGTCCTTTCACCTGAGGACAAAAGGTGTGTGCCACCCTGCCTGTCTAGATCATTTTAAAAGACTCCATTAAAATCTGTATCAAGAGCTTCATCCCTGAGTGAAAAAAGATCAGCTTTTCTGGTGCAGAAGAAGTCAGCGTTTCCACCTTCTCCTTCATCCCACAATAAACCAACCATTTCAGACTAATTTTAAATTACCCCAACTAAGGTTGCTGGTGTCTCATTGTAATTTGTATTTAGGAGTGAGTATTCTGTGTTCAACCTTCATAAATTTTAGTTCATGAAGAGATGAAGATTTCCAAGGCAAATTCTCTAATGTTATTTATAATATTGTCATGTTCCTAACCTATACTATTGTAAAAATTCTTTTCCTTGACTTCATAATTTAAAAATATGTCTCCCTGAGTTGTACAAAATCCGTTAAAGTTAATAACGATTACATTCTGAATTCTTTCAATGTTTTCATTTACAATTTGACAATTTCCTACATTTATACACTGTATTTTAGTCACATCTATCCAGTACTATGTCTCCTCATCTCTCCCTAGGACCCTAGCTGCATCACTCTTCCAACTTCATGTCCTCCTTTCTTAATTGTTATTAATGACCTCTGCGTCTAATTAGTACTGCTGACATGTGCATGGATTTGGGATCATCTACTGGGGCATGGGCAAACTTCCAGCGGTCGTCTCCATAGGAAAGTGACTATCCCCTCTCAACAGCCATCCTTTGCCAATAGCTCCCCTGCTAATGGTGGGACCTCAGAGCTCCTCCAGATCCATGCTGGAATTTGGACTGGTTTGAATTCAGACAGGTCTGCATCAACCCTAGCTGCTGTGAGCTGCTGTGAGCTGCTGTGAGCTGCTGTGAGCTGCT
>JANHMN010000006.1:85581316-85598776 GCA_030674055.1 Rhabdomys pumilio | reverse complement strand
TGCTGTGAGCTGCTGTGAGCTGCTGTGAGCTGCTGTGAGCTGCTGTGTGCAACAGCCATACCACGTCCAGAACTCAGCATTTCACAATACCCCATCTACCAGCCCTCAAATGCTCTCTGTCCCCTCTTCCATGATGTTTTCCGAGTCTTGGATACTGGAGACTAACATAGGTGATTTATCCATGCTACACAACCACACATTCTTTTTGTTTGTTTGTTTGTTTGTTTTGTTTTGTTTTGTTTTTCGAGACAGGGTTTCTCTGTGTAGCCCTGGCTGTCCTGGAACTCACTCTGTAGACCAGGCTGGCCTCGAACTCAGAAATCTGCCTGCCTCTGCCTCCCAAGTGCTGGGATTAAAGGCATGCGCCACCACTGCCCGGCACAACCACACATTCTTAACACATTCTTATATTGGCTGACTTCTCCTCCTCCTCTTCCTCCTCCTCCTCCTCCTCTTCCTTCTCCTCCTTCTTCCTCTTCCCCTTCCCCTTCCTCCTCCTCCTTCTTTTTCCTCTTCTCCTCCTCCTCTTCTCCTCCTCCTGCTCCTGCTTCTTCTTCTTCTTGTTATTATTTTATTTATTTACATTCCAGTCATTGCCCTCCCTCATCCCATTTTTTCCTCCCCTTACCTTTGAGCAGGTGCTACCCTCACCAAACCTCCCCCTTCCCTGGGGCCTCAAGTCTCTTAAGGATTAAGTTCATCTTGTCCCACTGAGGCTCGACCAAGCAGACCTCTGCTATATTTGTGCTAGGGGCCTCAAACTGTCCAGCATGTGCTCCTGGTTGGTAGTTCAGTCTCCGGGAGCTCCCTGGGGTCTGGTTAGTTGAGAGTGCTGATCTTCCTATAGGGTCTCTCTTGGTTTCAAGTGGAGAAACAGGGTTACTAACCCACAGTCAAAATTTCTGATCCAGAATTGTTCCTGTCTAAAAGAACTGTAGGGACAAAAATGGAGAAGAGACTGAAGGAAAGGTGGTCCAATGACCAACCCAACTTGGGATCCATCTCATGGCAGGGCACCAAGGCCTGAGAGTATTACTGATGCTATGATGTGCTTACAGACAGGAGTCTGGCACGGCTGTCCTCTGAGAGGCCCTGCCAGCACCTAACTAAGACAGAAGCAGATATTTACACCCAACTATTTGACTGGAATCAGGAACCCCTGTGGTTGAATTAGGATTGAAGGGGCTGAATTCTTTTAAGCAGTTTGCATTTTAATATTTCTGATCCCAAGTTATATGTTATAATGATATCATTATCTTTGCTTTCTAGATTTTTTTTTGAGTTGGTGGGGAGGTAGAATTACAAGAGATACCTTGTGAAGCTCAAGGATGCTCCTGTGACTGTTACTATCACTGAAGGTAGCAGGGAATAGGTCGAATGTGGATGAGCTCAGCTGGATTGAGCCAGGAGACTATCTTTGACTTTAGACCCCTGATTTTCGAGAATTTCCCTTGACCTCATGCCTAAATTTTGAGAACGTTCAATGACTTTCTTGCCAGTGTAAGAGTCCCTGCCCCCAATGAACTGACTAGATCCCCTAATTAAAAAAAATGAGTAACACTGAAGCCAACTGGTTCAAAGGAATTAGTTTAATCTGGATGAGACAAAACACCCTTGGGACAATGAGACATGCTGATGGATGTCTGCATGTCTACTCATTATGCAATGTGCTGAGAGCTATCTGAAGTCACACGCTGTCAGGTGCAGGATTTTCCAAAGCTGTGGAAAGTATTAACGTTGGAGGAAGATTGGTCAAAAGTCACTCCTGACTTGACCCATTTCACCAGTCTGGATGCTGGATGAGAAGAGACAAATATGCCTAATCACTTGTGTTGCTCAACCTTTGGAAATTCTGGAAAGAATTTTTGGTTTCGGAAAAAATTAACACATATGCTGAATGATGCTTTACAAGGGCAAAAGGCTCATTTTTTACAGATGGCTTTTATTATTTCATGGAGGGTTGAACTCTCGTGACCGAAAGGGTCCTGCCCTTAAGGTGAGTGGAGTCACATCGGTGGAAACTAATAGTGAGGCTCCTTGAGCCATTTTTTTTCTGGGAAAATTCTTCCCAGTCTTGTGAGCCTCTGTGGCTTTCTACATAACTTCATAAACATCTGCAGGGACTTGCTTAGGTTGTTGGCAGCTCTCACGGAGACGTGCCTGGTCTCCAGTTCACTTCAGAACAAATGGCACTCCTTTCCTAAATACCTGCTTTTCTTCAATCCTTTCCCCTTTCCCCTTTAAAGGTCCCTCTTCTCCTTTGCCTCTTTCCACCATGTGGGTCCCCAGGATAGAACACTCAGGATGGCTCATCTTTTCTTCCTATTTTCTATCAGACTAAACATCATGAACTCTCTGATACCTAGTCAGTTTGAGTGACAGTCCTCAGAAAAGCATAGCTTGCATTCTACACTGCTGGTCACTAAGGAAGAAATGGGGTCTTTGTTTTTACCTATAAATGCTTACTTGGCACACAGGAATGTGCTTTGTCCTTGAACAGACACTAGTGGAAGCCAAGTAGATGTAAGGAATGGCTCAGTATCAATGCTTTGGCTCTGAAGAACTCAGTGAAAGAGGAGTTTGTGTTGTTTTCCTTCAGAGATGTGTCGGTGGGTACAGGGTTACAGACGGAGTCAGAGAGGATGAATAGGAAATAGTAATGATTAATGTATATAGTTCACATGAATGAGAGTCTCAATGAATACATACAAAATATATGTATTTACAAATAAATTATGTCCCTCCAAACCCCAAACCTCAAATGAAGTTCTGGTAGACACCACTCCCAACCCAGCAATGGAGGCAAGATGTATACACTAACGTTCTAGAGCTTTATTGTCTGCTGGCTGCTACCAGTCCACTCATGAATGTTCAGAGAACAAGATTCCAAATGACCAATGTAGAATTGCTTCTTGCAGAATGAACAGGCTTCTTCAATATCATATCCCTACTTTAGCATATGACCATTTAGATACTGAAGCTTGAGACCTGATGAAACAGCCAAGTGTGTGAGGCCCGTGGTACAGTAGAGTCTGATTGGTTTCTAAGGAAATGAAAAAGCTAAGTGACAACTGTACCTACCTACAAGTAAACATTTGGCTGCCATGTATAATGTCTCTCTAGCCAGCAGGATCAGTCAATGAAAACTGTGTCCCAATGTATTAAACATTTTTCAGTATGCTAGCCTGGACAGGAGTCAATGTGTTAATTCCAGAGGCAGCTTCCTGTCTGTGTGGTTCTGTTGAAGTGTGTCAGTGCCTTTGTCTGTCAAAGTAACATAAAGGGATTTGGTTAAAAAATTTCTGTGTGTCCTTGTACAGTCTGCAAATCTGTTATTCAGATCACATCGTGCATACATCCAACTAGGCTTTACCTTTGTTACCAGCATTCTGACAGAGCAAACATTTTCTAAGTGGATCTCTCTCTCTCTCTCTCTCTCTCTCTCTCTCTCTCTGAATAATAGATATTATTTAAAATTAAAATATTCTAGAAAGTTAACTATTCTTTCTTCACAATGATTTTCTGTGAGAATCGATTCAATTTTTTTATTTTGTGTATATGAGTTTTTGCACCACATGCCTGCAGTGCCTGTCTAGGCCAGAAGGGGGCATTAGATCCCCTGGAATTGGAGTTATAGGTGATTGTGAGCCTTCAGTGGGTTATTGGAAACAGAACTGCTCTTAACCATTGAGCCATCTCTTCAGACTGGAGAATTGAACTTCAAAAGCAAGACAAAAATCAGTTGTGTTTTAATGCAAAAAACAATTTCTCTGCAAATTTAGATATTTTAGGAAATATTTTAGATATTTTACATATTGAGGTCACAATATTATCATTAGTAGACTCTCAGGTGGAATTTAGGACAACCCCCTCAATTAAGTTTGTCCTTAATTTTTGTCTATTTATCTATTTGCTTATTAACCTACTTAATGCATTTATGTGTTTCATATATGACAGGGATGGTCTAACACTAAGGATGCAGGTAAGAATCATTTTGGTGTTCAACCCAAAATACATTCAGAAGATTTCTCAGTAGTAAATGTATTTTAAAGCAATTAAAAGGGACATTTTATATAGTGTTCATGAAATTGACTCAACAATGTGTTGTAGGAAAAATTATTTGATGCCTTTTGTGTGCATGTTTCAATTTTTATTAGGCAAATTAAATAGCTAGATATGAGCTCAGTCACTACTTTTAGTAACAAATCTTCAGCATTGTGTGTTCAAAACTCTGGGATCACTAATTTAATCTTTTTAAAAAATTTATACTGTACTTTTATTTATTTTATGTGAGTATATGTGAGCATGTATGTGGACACTGGTATGCATGCATTAGAACTCAGGAGGAAGGCAGAAAGCAACTTTCAGAAGGTGATTCTCTTCTTCTTGGTTCCCCAAGTCCCAGCTCAGGCTGTGAAGTTAATGCCCTTACCTATGGCCATCTTACTAGCCCCAGACCCAATCTTTCAGCTTATTCTTGGTGAATATGAAGTACTGATGAACATTAATGTGTTAAATACAGCTAATTCTCTCATGCTTTGAACTTCAGTATAACTAAAGAGATATTCTAATGTTTTATATTAAATTGAATTTATAACATTAGTTAAAATTATTAACACTTTATAGTTCTTTTTAGAGTTTGGCTGATTACAGTGTAGTTTAGATATTTTTGCATTAATGTACTTATTTATTTGTGAGTGTGAGCACTGAAGTGCCACGGCATGCTCGTGGACATCGGAGGACACCTGGCAGAGTCGGTGCTCCCTTTCCATCATGCAGACTCAAGGACTGAACTGACAGCATCAGGCTTGGCATGTCTACCCACTGAACCAAGTCGCTGGCTCCAGTTCAGATAGAATTAAATCAAGAACACCTAGAAAAAAGAGAAAAAAATAAAGACTATCTTCAAAAACCCTGTAAGAAGCAATGATAGAGCTTAGATTGCTGGTCCTCTGAGGAAATAGCAAGAATAATCAAGATGAAATGTGTGTGTGTGTGTGTGTGTGTGTGTGTGTGTGTGTTCTGTATCTGTGTGTCTCTGTGTGTATGTGTGTTTGAGACAGGATTTCTCTGTTAGCCTTGGCTGTCCTGGAACTCACTCTAAAAACTAGGCTGGCTTTGAACTCATGGAAGATATATCTGCCACTGACTTCTGAGTGCTGAGATTAAAGGCATGAGCCAACACTGTCTGGCTAAAATATAACAATATTTTAAATGTCCTATTTGCTGGCTTGCCTGAATGCCTCTGTGGTGAAGGTGTGTGGGTCAGAACAGGAAACTGTGCCCGAAGCTGCTGGCTGGTACAGACAGCCACATTGTGTTAGTCAGACATCGGACCGCTGTGACAAATACGTAAAACAAACAGTTTAAAGGAGGACATATTTATCTTAGTGCATAATTTCCTGTCACAGTCTACGCTCAGGTAGCTCCATTATTTCTGAGCCTGTAGATCATGATAGCAGACAGGTGGAGTGAAGTGTGAATGTTTGTGAGGACCATGAAGCAGAAAGCAATGCAGGAAGGGTCAGGGACAAAAATGCCCTTTAAAAGGCACACCCTTAAGGACCTATTTTCTCCATCTAAGTTGAGGTCTTACCTCTCCAATAACACATTATAAATCTGCCCACAGACTGATCCATTGATGAAATGAGAACTCTCCAACAACCCAGTCTTCTTTCAATGACTGGATCTACCAGCTGGGAACTAAGTCTTCAGTAGACGAGCCTTCAACTCATGAGAAGACATTTCACACCTATGACAGTTAATCTTCACTGTCATCTTAAAAGTTGCCATGGAGATACACATCTGTGTACACCTAGAAAAGTTTACCCGAAGAGGAAAGATCTGCTCTGAAGGCAAGCATCACTGCCTCACGGCCTGGGGTCCTAGACAAGTCAAAAGGAGAAGGTGAATTGAGCACTAGTATTTGCCTCTCAGCTTCCTGACTGTGGACATAATGTGACCCTTCACCTTAGCTCCCATTGCCATTCCTGCCCCACCATGATGGATAGTACCGTCAAACTGTGAGCCAGAATATATTGCTGCTTCCTCAAGTTGCCTTCCCAAGATCATCTGTCACAGTTATGAAAAAAAACAAGCTTTGGTGCAATGAGATGCAAGCAAGTAGAGTTTTCCATCCAGGATTTGGAAACAGATGACAGTGAAGAAACGATAGTGCTTTTAACAAAGACTTCCCAATCCTTCCAGAATGCTCCTGCTTTGTTGAATAGCCTTAGTTATTCTGAAAACTTTCTCAGCTATTACTATTATTTGAGTAATTTCTTCATCTTGATAGAACATGACATTTTATGGGCTCTTTAGCTGTCTGACTCATGTCTTTACTACCGGCAAAGATCACTGCTCATCCTGATGTTCATGAAGCCTGCACAGATAAATCCCTTCATAACAATAAGTCTTCAGTTAAGATTCATGTAAACCATTGAACTTGAAAAAAAAACCTAAGTTTCAGAGAAAATTGCTTGGTGTCTTTTTATTACATAAGTGCTCAAAACACTGGCCTTCCTATCTTCTATTTCCAAACAGCAATTAAAACAAAAAATTAGAACCATCCAGCCTGGGTTTTGAGGTCTTGGAGGGTTAAGCTAATACCACAGGGATTTGTGTAGTCACACTATAAATAAGATTTGACCTGACTCAATTCTTTTCTGAGTTCTTGTAGAAAGTATAACAGTTTACCACCTAATCATTTAAACCACAGTGGGTGACCATATTTACAGTGATTCACAAATAAAACAACTGTGTATTCGTATAAAGTGACCATTTATTTCATTTGCTATTTCACCTTATAGCCTTACTCTTCACTGATGTTTTGACCAAATGTTATACTAAAAGGTAAGCTATATTGCTGTTAAATATCTATTTATAATCTCTTTATTTTTAATTAGAAAAAAAATGTGTCATTCTGACTCTGGACTGGCATAGAGAATGCATGTCTCATAGCATTTTAAAAGCTTGATGTCCAAATTTTCTCTAACTTGGTAGCATTTGGAACTAGTAAGATGTGAGTGTGTGCATCAGATGCATACTGATATGCTTGTCAAATGCTTTCTGCCAAAGACTTTGCTGACTTAGTGATTATAATTAGTCTGTTTATTGCTCTTATGTAAAGTTGCTAAAGGCTTTGAAATAGCTTAAAATCTTGGATGAGATCTTTCCTTATGTGTTCATTATTTCTTGAGGTTCAGGAATGGTCTTCTTTTCTTTTCTAAGATAGAGTCCACAAATCCTAGGCTATTAAAATGGCTATGTAGCCAAAGCATGACAGTAAAGTTCTGATCCTCTTGTCTTTATCTCCTGAATCCTGGGGTTACAGCATGTCTCCTTCCTGCTTTATTGAGTGCTGAGATTGAACACAGGGCTTCTTGCCAACTCTGTCAGCTGCACTCCAGCCTTCACGCTCAGCAATTGTCTTCAAAGTGATTAGATAGAGCCTTAGTGACTGTATATAAATTGGGACACCACTGAGGCCTTGTCTTTTCTCATTCCTTATCAACTTTTACATATTATTATTTGCCTTATAATTGGATATCTTTCCCCACTACAGCATTAGCCTCAGAAGGACCAGGATTTGAATGAGTTCATTCACTATCGTATATCCCCAGTGACTAAAACAGCTCGAGCTTTATGGTTATTTCTGATAACCAAGTGCTGGATGGATAAATAAACAAAAAAATCACTCAGGGGATGTCTACAATGCCATTAGGCCTGATTTTTTGATCTCTTGGGCCCACATGGTAGAAAGACAGAACTGACTCCCAAAAGTTGATCTCTGTTGTGGCAGGCACATACCCCAAAATAAATGGGATTTAAAAATTGTTCAGCTAAATTATAGAGCTTGAAATTGAACTCGGTCTGTCTGATGCTAGGTCTGTGTGCTCATTCACTGAGTTAAAAATGGCCTTGTTGATGTTAATTCAGTCTTAGTGTTGTTTGCCTCCTAGACTGCAATAAGCTGCTCAGGACACTCCCGTGGTTTGGCTTCTCCTACACTTAACCAAGGACTCTATGGAATTTAAAGAAATCTATGGTATAAACTTCCATCGTGGCTTTTGGGATGAGCTCCTGTTCTCATATGAGCCCTCTAAATACTGATCTGTTTAACAATCTTTAGTTTCCTACAGGAAAGCCATTGCTTCCCCACACACCCATTCTGACTTGACCTTCCTGGGTAGACTGCTGCCACCATGAAGAACTTGGTGAGTAGCTTATCTTCAATGTGGAGATTCTTGTCAGAAAGAATGAGGGCTCCCATAGCAGAGTTCTTCCCATCACAATATGAAGTTTTCTCTAGCCTCTATTTGCCATCTACATGGAAGAGCTTCAGCCCACTGTCTCTAGTACAGCCAAGGTATCTTCAGATTGGAATCCCATCCTTCAGTACTACATTTGGTTTTTTGGGTTTGTTTTCCACTTCTGGAAATTGTGATTCCCAATACTTGTGATCATTTTGGTAATCACAAACATTCTTAGGGGGATCAAGGAAAGCTTCCAGGTTTCCACAAATGAGCCACTTTAGAAAACTTAAGATAATGAATACTAAGAAAGGTTCTTTAGGTGAAAGATGTCAGAGGCAGTGATTGATAGATTATGATTGTATAGGAAAGAGGGAGAGAAAGCAGCTGATAGAATAATACAGAAATAAGAATATTACTCTGTGCTGAGGATGTTGGAGCAGGAACTTTGTCTGCTTCATTACAGACACTCACGTAAAAAACAAAAAAATCTCTGAAACCAAGAATGGAGAATGAATGAATAATCACGATTAATCATCTTTGTAACACAGTATAACTTAGTGGATATCATCATTATTAGTAACAACCATATATGGACTCATAAAGAAAATTTAGCTCTCTATAGGTTTCTATTGTCAGAGTCTCTTTATTCTTCTAATTAACAAACAAACTGAAAGTCACAGAACTGGTAGATGACAATGCTGGGATTTGGGCTGCTGTATGTAACCCCAAAGCTTGTACCCTAAGTCTGTAGTTTCATTGATTTTTAAGGATTAAACCACTAGATAGACAAAGAAATACCTATTCTTCAGTGTAAAGCTTTACTTTCCTGTCAGCTAAGATGTTAATTATTATGTTTTTGTTTGTTCTAGTTGCTCTTTCTTAGCTTTTCTGCCAAGATTTTTTGTTTATGACATGAAGAAAGTGGGGAGTGTTACATGCCTCTGTGCTCGATGGATGTCCAAGGAAATTAGCAAGCTTGAATTCTGAGGCGATAGTCGGCAGGTAGATGTCCACATGCGTGGCCCTAACCCTCACTGCAGACAAGAACTGGAGGACTGACACTATCCTCCCACTAGGCTAAGGTAGAAGTCTCACTTGGCAGTTTACAGTTTCCATAAAATCTGGAGTATAATTTTTAAAAATTAACTAACTAGAACATACTGATAGAAAAAGCAAATATTAGCTTTGTGCACAAAATTTTTAAGATATGTTTTGAGATTTTGAGTTCATTCTCACCTTTCTGAGCTTAATGAAGAAAAATAAATTATGTATATCAACAACCCAAATTGTCTGAAAATGTTTCTTTTTGGTATTGAAAAGGTAGTGGGTGACTCATACCAGCAATATGGTAAGCTTTCTATTCTAGAAGGTATTCATGGGCCAAAAAGATGGCTCAGCTGCTAAAGGCATCTGCTAGCAAGTACAATAAGCTGGCTGAGGGTCATCCCTGGGTCCCACATGGAGTAAAGAGAGAACTAACTCCCACTTGTCCTCTGATCTCCACAAATGTGCCACGGTCACACATGAATAAATAAATAAATAAATAATCAAATCAATTAATAAAAGTGTGTTCTGTAAACACTCAAAAAGGAAGGAGGGGAACAGACAAGAATAGAGGGGAGGGGAAGAAAAGGGAGGAGAGGGAATGAGTGGGATGGGAAGGGGAAAAAAAGGAAGACAGATAAATGAACTACTTTAAAAGTTTTCAGGGTTGAGAGGTTGCTCAGTAGCACAGGCTTGCCCAGCAGGCACAGTGCCTTTGTTTACGTCTCAGCAGTACAAGACAAACAGCAATGCCATAAAACAAAACCCAAACAGCAAGATTCATCACTAGTGAGATGCTGATAAGCGCTGTAGTATGTTAGAAGGTTACTGTAAAAATCTTAGGATGCTAGGATACCACGGATCCACAAGGTAAACAGAGTAACGTTCTTAGCAGCTAACCTTCTTTGAAACTTCAGCATCTCAGATGAATCTTTCTGTAGATGTTCTCACATCTCATTCTAGGGTGAAAACACAGTTGCCTATGTTCAAATTTTAAGAGTATGTGAGGAGGTGGGGTCGTAGCTCAGTTTTCAAAGTGCTTGCCTCTGAGCTCCTTTCCTCCATGATGGCACAAGCTATAATTCTAGCACTCAGGAGATGGCAACAGGACAAAAATAAGGCCATCCTCAGCTCCATAGTGAGTTTGAGGGCAGCCTGGGCCACATAAGACCCAGTCTCAGCCACTAACAAGCAAGACAACCAACCAAGCAACTGAACAATTGACTTTGTAATCCCATTCCATAGGGTTATGGGGAAAAAAAAAGAAAATAAAACATGAACAAAGAAATGTTCACAGAGTGTTCCTAAAGGAAAAATCATGTATTTGTAAAATCAAATTGTTTATTTTGTAGAAATAAAGCTTTTGCTGAGCGGTGGTGGCACACGCCTTTAATCCCAGCACTTGGGAGGCAGAGGCAGGCGGTTTTCTGAGTTTGAGGCCAGCCTGATCTACAGAGTGAGTTCCAGGATAGCCTAGGCTACACAGAGAAACCTTGTCTCAAAAAGAAAAAAAAAAAACCCCAAAACCAAAAAAAACAAAACAAACAAACAAAAAGAAATAAAGCTTTTATTTACATTGTCAACAGAGGCAGTGTATAATTCTAAATGAGAGTCAAACCTTTCACATCAGAAATTCGTTGACTTACAGATTTTTAATAATTTTAATCAAACTCAAATGTCCTAATTGGGAAACACTGTGTTCTTTACTAAAGTTGTTTATCATTAGTTTTTTTTTTCTTTAGTTTTGAACTTAGGAATTCCTGGCAAAATATGTTTGAAAAAAGTCCTATATGGCCTCGGCCTGAGTCAGCAGGCAATGTTTGTTTCTAATTTCATCCACACAGTTTCATTTTCTCATTCTATAGGTTTTCGAATTTCCCAGTGATTTCAGCAGCCTTTGTCAGAACTGTTTCAAATGCCAGCTCAGCTACCTGTTGTAAAGTAGGTGGTTTGAAACCACACATGCCATTCCAGCAGTGATGAACAGAAGGCCTGGCTTTCGTGAGTATGGTTAACAGCCTGAAGTATGGACTTGTGTTGACAAGTGTTTGCTAACACTTCATTGTGATGACACATCCTGTCATCTGTCTGCAATCTCTTCTCCAAGAACAATATCCTACCGACTCTTGGGCATTCTCTTAAGGAATGGCTGTCTATTTTAATCTTCTGATGACTTTTTCTCCACTTCTGTTTAAAATGGCAGAACTCGCGCTAACATTAACTGGTTGTGATTTTGCCTGTGCTTGTTATTGTTCTTGAATGAAAGAATAAATTACTGAAACATAAAAAACTGTTTGATAATAAGCATTAAAGATGAGAAGTAGTGATGTTTATTGTCGTTTTTCATTTAAGTCTTCTTTCTGCAGAGATCTTATGTTGTAACGCTCCAGCATGATGCTTCACACTATAACCATGGTCCTTAGCAAGTTGAGAGAGGACTGTCTACTGTAGTATCCACTGTAGATCAAATAAATCAATTGAAGGATGTATAGCATGGTGGTTTTGGTGAGTTCAAGGTCCTCCTAGGATACATAGTGAGTTCTAAGCTTCCTGGGCTACAGTATAAGGCCCTATGCATTGGGCCCTGATACTGGGTCTATGCACAGTGTCTGCTTTGGTTATTGTAGGGATTAAATGAGATAATGCCTTTTAAACCTGATGGAGAGTAATGGCTCAAAACATAATCCTAATTATGTCCATACTACTTAGTCCTAACCATTGGCTGCATTTCAATAGAGCCCAGGTACAGGTACCTGGACATTCACGTAGGTTTCCACAGCCATCTAAAGCTTATATGAGGATGTTAAAGTCCCAGCTTAGGACTCAATCAGCTACAGTGTCTCAAAGACCTCAAGCTTGGTTCTTTTACATTTCTGAGGCCCTCGAGGGAATAAAGCAAGCATTCTCACTGTTGCTGCTCAAGACAGAATAAAGTTGAGAACTCATCAGCTTATAGCCATTTTATGAACAGAACTTTGTCTCTCCTTATAGGAATAAATGTATTACCTTGCTATTATTATTACCTGAAAAACTCAGAGTAGCTGCTTTTCCTACAAAAGGAAGAAAACATTTTTGCCCAGTGAAGTGAAAAATACACTAGCCGCCGCTTCTCCCCACTATATTCATAAAAATGCTGAGGCTGTTTATTTTGACAGATGCGTTTTGATATCCCCCACTGAAACTAGAGATGCCCTTATTTTCCATTTCCCTCAGGTTCTGCCACAAACCACACTTAGGAAGAAAAAAAAATACCATGTAAGCATGTTTACCTTCGACTCACTAGGAAGTTAACACACACCCCCGAGTGGTGACTCATCACTATCTCTCTATAAAATAGGAGATGCTTGCCCCGGGAAGGAGAGATTCTAGGCACTGCGATCGAGGCACCATGCATTCAGCTATCCTGGCTACCTTCTTCTTGTTGAGCTGGACTCACTGTTGGTCCCTGCCCCTTCCCTATGGTGATGATGATGATGACGACTTGTCTGAGGAAGAACTTGAGTTTGCAGAGGTACAGTATTCTGCCAAGCATGGCATTCTAGTGCATTTGTTAAAGCTCCATCTCTTAAAAGCTGGTTGTTTTGGTCTCTTTTCTAGCACTACTTGAAATCATACTACCATCCTGTGACTCTTGCGGGTATCCTGAAGAAGTCTACAGTGACCTCTACAGTTGATAGGCTCCGAGAAATGCAGTCTTTCTTTGGCTTAGAGGTGACTGGCAAACTTGATGATCCCACCTTAGACATCATGAGAAAACCAAGATGTGGAGTGCCTGATGTGGGTGAATACAATGTTTTCCCTCGAACTCCCAAATGGTCCCAAACGAACTTAACTTACAGGTAAAGCAGAGTCTCTACCCCTCACACGTTAATCTTTTCTTCTACACGCCTGACGTTAGGTAGGCCTGGAGTAGTTAATTGGAGGTCAGTTCAGGATTAGCTTTAATACAAAGTTAAGAAGCACAGAAGCAAGTTATATTTAATATCTGATTGCATTTTTCTGCAAAATAAAGTTTATCTTACACTTAGTATTTCTAAATGAGTTCTATACATCAGCGTTAAACATTAAAAACAAATAAATTAGTTTAATAAGACCTATTACCTTAATACTAATCCCAACATTATTTTTTTAGTGAGTGTCTCCAGAGATTTCTTGAAGAAGTGAAACCACAAGTCAGGGAGGAAATTCTAAAATAAAAACTGCTCTATTTATGATGGCAATCCAAAAGATGTAGGGTTCCACTTTTCCCTTAAATCCTGTGGTGCCAGCCTGTGGTCTAATTCCAGATTTTAGCATGCAAACAAGATTATATTGAATATTTTAAATTTAAGGTGCCAAGGTACTCACTTATCTGGCAGTGCTTAAATATTTGACAGAACTCTTGAATTTAATTCTCTTAAAGAATCTATTATATCTAATAGAAACTTTAAACCAGTCATCGCGATTTGAAAAGTCATATTCTAAGAAAGTATATTTGGTTTTTTTTTTGTTTTGTCATTTGTTTTTTTGTTTATTTAATGTATGAGTGCTCTGCTGCATATACAACTGCTTGTCTGAAGAGGACATCATATCTCCCTATAGATGGTTGTGAGCCATGGTGTGGTTGCTGGGAAACAAACTCAGGACCTTTGGAAGAGCAGCCTGTGCTCTTAACCACTGAGCCATCTCACAAGCCCCCAAGAAAGTATTTTTTTAAAAAAACAGTTTTAACCTTTCAAAATTTAACTGACACTTTCTACATTGAATAGAATTGTGAACTATACTCCTGATATGTCCCATTCTGAAGTGGAGAAGGCATTCAGAAAAGCCTTCAAGGTCTGGTCTGATGTGACACCTCTGAATTTCACCAGAATCCATGATGGCACTGCTGATATCATGATATCTTTTGGAACTAAAGGTAAGGGTGTGGAGTCATTTAGACACATGCTCATATACTAATCCTTTCTTGGTTTCGTTTTTTATCCCTTTTACCAGTCATTTACCAGTTTCAAAGCATTTGACAAAGCTACCACGCCCCTGCCAAGCCAGGCACAGTATATAATAATGGGATTCTAACTCTTGCTCTCTGCATAGAACATGGTGACTTCTACCCATTTGATGGGCCTTCTGGTCTTCTGGCGCATGCTTTTCCTCCTGGACCAAACTATGGCGGGGATGCCCATTTTGATGATGATGAAACCTGGACAAGCAGCTCCAAAGGTAACCTTCCTTGCAGAGACTTAGCTCACATGTTACTGGATGCAGTCTCACTGACACAGTTAGAAAGCATACAAGCAAACTGTGTTTGGCATTTGTTATGTTTTCTAAAACAACAAAAGTATATTTTGTACTAATTGATTCCCCATCAAACCTTTTTTTGTACAAATCATTAAATATGAATAAATTATATGATATTTCTTGTCATGGCCTCAAGGCTAGTCTCTTTGAAGTGGGGTCAAATGTCTTCTCTTTTAGGCATGGTCTGTCTCTTTCTTTGAATTACAGTTTTGCTGGTTAAAGAAGTTTAGTTTTTTATAAATCTATGTCTAAAAACTATCACGGCTGGTTCTGTGCTTCATAACTGTATTGGATGTCAATTGAAATGGATTTTTTTCTTGGCTGAAATATTAATGGCATAGGTTCAGCTAAACTTCTACACCTCATTGGGCACGTTACTTGTCTCAGACTTTGCTACGGCACTCACTTATAAACACTGCTTTTCAAAAGCCAGGCGACATCTTTCTCAAAATACGCGGTTGTATTTGTGAGAGTAAAATGAAACTAAGTGCTCAAGAGTTTCACTCAGGAGTTAGACCTGTTATTCTGTAGCCACCATTCTCAGCCACTTCTTGTTTTTAAGAGCTCAAAATAATTGGGATATTAACTTACCAAGAAAAGCCTCAGATTATTCAAGGTAGGGTTTAACTTTGGAGAAAGAGAGATCCTGAGTTAGAGCAACTAAGAACAATTTTCATAGAAGTTTGTTTTTATTATTTATTTAAGTAAAATGGAAGCCATGGTGATGTACAGCTGTAATCCTAGTACTCAGGGGGCTGAAGCTAGATCATGAATTTGGGTCCAGCCTGAGTTATACTGGGAACCTCTGTCCCAAGAAAATTAAGAGAGTAAATAAGTAAATAATGAATGAGTAAATGAATGAATGAATGGGTTTCTGCCCGTGTGAGAGTAAAATTGGCTCATTCACGATGAACGCCACCTCTCCAATGCTTTTAACTTGTCTCTGCACTAAAAGGGGATGGTTTACATATTCGTGCTTTTAGTATTTCATAGGGAAGAGTGGGTTTCCTGAGAAGAGCAGCTAGTATTGTTAAAAGTCGCAGTAAGTCTCAGATTCTGACTCTTACATGAATCTTGCTTTCTCATTGTTTCTTGTTTTTCTTACAGGCTACAATTTGTTTATTGTTGCTGCCCATGAACTTGGCCACTCCCTAGGTTTGGACCACTCCAAGGACCCAGGAGCCCTGATGTTTCCTATCTATACCTACACCGGCAAAAGCCACTTCATGCTTCCTGATGATGACGTTCAGGGAATCCAGTCTCTCTATGGTAACGCTTAATCTACCAGTTACAAAACTGATGAACAGAGGTACATTGCATAGTAGTTGTACTTTTTCTTTATACACTAATAATCCGTTTTCATGTTTTCAAAACACGAGAGAGAATCCATCTTTCTGAATCAAACTGCTTCTCTGGGTAGAAAACAGTTCATTTCTGTATTTTGCAGACCACACTTCCTTATATTTGTACTCTTATTCCATTTTAACTTATGAAGCCACTGAGCTCTGTTGAGTTTAAAGAGTGCGTGCACAGCAGCAAAAGATGAGACTAAAAAGAGCTCTTGTAAATCCCGACACTGTCCAATCATTGCAGTTTGATGCCGGAGGAACCTCTTGTGGGCCTTTAGAGGTTTTAACCAACATCTGCAATGAGGAATTTCCTCTGTTTTCATCCATTTTTCCAATAATATTTACAAAACATTAAATGTCAACCCAAACAGTTATTTCTGGGTTCTGTGTCATAAATAGAGCTGCAGCCACTGCTCATAGTCAGTAGGACAAATGCTCTTGGAGAATGAGCTAAAAAAAAAAACGTGTTCATGCCACCCTAGCCCACTGTTATACCTCTGGATTGAAGCATATTATTACAGCTTGTGTGGCTAGAGGCAGAAATGTGATGGTAGCAAAGGAACTTTTCAAGTTTATTTTGTTAGTCTTAATTCCTCGAGGTTTTAATCAAGGTTTTATGGACAGAGTTCTGTAGCGGGGAAAGCAAGGGTTACTGTTCAACTCATGTGAGCTGTGAAAAAGTTGTAAACACGTGACAGGTCACAGCCAGTTTGTCACTGAGATGAGCTTCTGTGTGGCAAACTGGAAAAGCAAAATCAGCTGACATCTACAGTTGTTGGAATCGTCAAAAGGAGACAAGATGAGGGATCTATCTGGTGGTGCTCCTGGAGAACTGGACTTAGAGCAGTGGGCTTCCTGAGGGCACACAGTAGGCTGTGTCTGTGTGGCAGAAATGGTTTTAGGGTTTGGGTTTACCTTTGATTTTTATCAACAACTTCAAAGAATGTTCATTTTTAGATCTTAAGAGGTCGATAGCAATGAAAACAGAAGGGTGGCACCCTGCTAGCCTGTGGCACCCTGCTAGCCTGTGGCACCCTGCTAGCCTGTGGCACCCTGCTAGCCTGTGGCACTCTGCTTGCCTGTGGCACCCTGCTAGCCTGTGGCACCCTGCAGAAAAGAAACAGGGGCCTGTTGGGTATTGGAGTATGAGTTCAAGAACTACTGCCCTTCCTAAAAGGAGCCCTTTACTGCTCTTCCCAGAAGAATCAGCCCCACCTGTGGCTCAGGACACTTGGAAAGATCTCACATCTGCTTTGTTACTGCAGGTCCAGGAGATGAAGACCCCAACCCTAAACATCCCAAAACACCAGAGAAATGTGATCCAGCCCTGTCCCTTGATGCCATTACCAGTCTCCGAGGAGAAACCATGATCTTTAAAGACAGGTATTCTTAAGATTCATGTGTCAAATGTGCATAAAATCTGGTAAAGCTCTGTCTGCAAAGTACCAAAGCACCTGTCAAACTTGCCAAGGGTAATATAGAAACAGTGACCCAAGGGTAATACAGAAACAGTAGACCCAAGGGTAATACAGAAA
>JANHMN010000006.1:85507980-85573963 GCA_030674055.1 Rhabdomys pumilio | reverse complement strand
TCTCCCCTTTCCTCTCTGTCTCCCTCTTATAAACAAGGAGAAAAGCAATATTAGGCCATTCAACCCAGTAACATGTGATATCTAGTCCTTAGTAATTGAGTCAGTTAATGGACACCCTGATTTGGTTGTGTGGTACGAAGTAGATAATCATCAGCTATTCCTATAAGACATGGAACTTACCTATGTTGGATCACTGAAAATGTCCTTCTCAGGTGAAGCCCCCCTCCAGTCTGAGGAGGCTCACAATTCCTCAGGAAAGGTCACTACAGTTCCACCACCCTTAGGAAGATTGAGTGTGGGTGTCCACATGAACATCTTTCCTTTTTTAAAAAAAAAAAAATTTGAAATCCAAGTGAATTTTGTACCATTTAAGAAATTATAACTTCATCTTGATACTAATTATACAGATTTCTACCAATAGGTTATGGCTATGCCATAAATCCTAGCTAATCCTCCCTGTTCCAACAAAACCACTACTTTTCCCCAGAAAGACAGCCCAATATTAACCGCCTTAGTCCCCAAGCCCAGGGAATAGGGGTGCTGACTCTTCTTTAAATTCTTCAAGGTGATTACGGGAGTTGAGATATTAGAAGAGGGGTGGGGGGAAGAGTAAATTGATAAGCCTCTGACGCTGTGTCTTCACTGTATCCAGATGGAATTCCTGGACACTGGAGGTTTGAGCAGGTCTGCTCATTTTGCTTGTTGAGTAGATACACCAAGGCTGTGTATTCTACAATATACAATTCTCAGAACCAGTTTTAGTATCAAGAAAAAAATTTTTTTTTCCTAGAGGGCTGACATTTTTTTAAAGATGTTGGTTCTAACAACTTTTCTTTTTGTTTTCCCTATTTGTAATTGGTTATAATATTTACATTTCAAGTTTTATCCTCTTATCCCATTTCCCCCACCACCCAGGAACCCCTTATCCCATCCCCCCTCCTTGTGCTTCTATGAGGCTGTGCCCGCACCTACCCCCAACCCCCACTACCCCCTCCCCACCCTCACATCCCCCCCCATTCTGTGTTCGTTTTTCATGGAACCAAGAAACTCCTCTCCCACCAATGCCCAACAAGGCCATCCTCCCCTACTTATACCGCTGGAGTCATAGGTCCCTCCCTATGTGCTCCCAGGCTGGTGGTTTAGAGCCTGGGGGAACTATGGTTGTTTGGTATTGTTGCTTTCCTCCTGGGGTCACAAACCCTTTCTGCTCCTTCAGTCTTCTCTTTAAGTTCTCCATTGGGAAACCCTTGATCATATCAGTGGTTAACTGTGAGCAAAGTCCTCTGAATGTGTTAGTCTTTGTCAGACCTCTAAGGAGACAGCTATATCATGTTCTTGACAGCATGCACTTCCAGCCATCCACATCAGTGTCTAACTTAGGTGACGGTACATGGAATGGATGCCCAGGTGGAATGATCTCCTGATGGCCCCTCCTTTAGTTTCTGTCCCATGTTTTGTTTACATAATTGCTCCTTTGAGTATTTTTGTTACTGGTTCTAAGTAGAACTGAGGCATCCCCTCTTGGTCTTCCTTCTTCATGAGCTTCATGTGGTCTGTGGGTTGAGTCTTTGCTATTCTAAGCTTTTGGGCTGACATCTGCTTAACAGTGAGTAAATACCATGTGTGTTCTTTTGTGATTGGGTTAACTCACTCAGGATGATAATTTCTAGATCCATCCATTTACCTAAAAATTTCTAGAATTAATTATTGTAATAGCCGAGTAATACTCCATTGTGTAGATGTACCACATTTTTTGTATCCATTCCTCTGTTGAGGGACATCTTGGTTCTTTCCAGCTTCTGGCTATTATAAATAAAGCTGCTATGAACATAGTGGAGCATATGTCCTTGTTATATGTTGGAGCATCTTCTGGGTATATGCCCAGGAGTGGTATAGCTGGATCCTCAGGTAATGCTATATCCAGTTTTCTGAGGAACCACCAGACTGATTTCCAGAGTGGTTGTACCAGTTTGCAATCCCATCAACAATGGAGGAGTGTTCCTCTTTCTCCACATCCTCTCCAGCATCTACTATCACCTGAGTTTTTGATCTTAGCCATTCTGACTGGTGTGAGGTGGTATCTCAGAGTTGTTTTGATTTGCATTTCCCTGATGAGTAAGGATGTTGAGCATTTCTTAAGGTGCTTCTCAGTCATTCAAGTTTCCTCTGTTGAGAATTCTTTGTTTTGCTCTGTACCCCATTTTTAACAGGGTTATTTGGTTGTCTGGAGTATAATTTCTTGAGTTCTTTGTATATATTGGATATTAGCTCTTTATCGGATGTAGGATTGGTAAATATCTTTTCCCAATCTGTTGGCTGCCATTTTGTCTTATTGACAATGTCTTTTGCCTTACAGAAACTTTGCAGTTTAATGAGGTCCAGTTGTCAATTCTTGATCTTAGAACATAAGCCATTGGTGTTCTGTTTAGGAACGTTTCCCCTGTGCCTAGGTATTCGAGGGTCTTCCCCACCTTCTCTTCTATTAGTTTCAGTGTATCTGGTTTTAAGTGAAGGTCTTTTATCCACTTGGATTTGAGCTTTGTACAAGGAGATATGAATGGATCGATTTGCATCCTTCTACATGTTGACCTCCAGTTGAACCAACACCATTTGCTGAAAATGCTATCCTTTTTCCACTGGATGGTTTTAGCTCCTTTGTCAAAGATCAAGTGACCATAGGTATGTGGGCTCATTTCTGGGTCTTCAATTCTATTCCATTGATCTTGTGGCCTGTATCTGTACCAATACCATGCAGTTTTTTTTACTATTGCCCTGTAGTACAGTTTGAGGTCAGGGACAGTGATTCCCCCAGAAGTTCTTTTGTTGTTGAGAATAGTTCTCGCTATCCTGGGTTTTTTGTTGTTCCAAATAAATTTGCAAATTGCTCTTTCTATCTCTATGAAGAATTGATTTGGAATTTTGATAGGGATTGCATTGAATCTATAGATTGCTTTTGGCAAGATGGCCATTTTTACTAAATTAATCTTGCCAATTCAGGAGCATTGGAGATCTTTCCATCAGAATTCTGAGGTCTTCTTCTATTTCTTTCTTCAGAGACTTGAAGTTTTTGTCATACAGATCTTTCACTTGCTTGGTTAGGTTCACTCCAAGATATTTTATATTGTTTGTGACTATTGTGAAGGGTTTCATTCCCCTAATTTTTTTCTCAGCCTGTTTATCTTTTGAGTATAGGAAGGCTACGGATTGTTTGAGTTGATTTTATATCCAGCCACTTTACTGAAGTTGTTTATCAGGTTTAGGAGTTCTCTGATGGAAATTTTAGGGTCACTTAAGTATACTATCATATCATCTGCAAATAGAGAATTTTTGACTTCTTCCTTTCCTATTTGTATCCCTTTGGCTTCCTTTTGTTGTCTAATCAGTCTAGTTAGAACTTCCAGTACTATATTGAATAGGTAGGGTGAGAGTGGACAGCCTTGTCTAGTCCCTGATCTTAGTGGGATTGCTTCAAGTTTCTCTCCATTTAGTTTGATGTTGGCTACTGGCTTGCTGTATATTGCTTTTACTATGTTTAGGTATGGACCTTGAATTCCTGCTCTTTCCAGGACTTTTAACATGAAGGGATGTTGAATTTTGTCAAATGCTTTCTTAGCATCTAGTGAGATGATCATGTGATTTTTTTCTTTGAGTTTATTTATGTAGTGAATTACATTGATGGATTTTCGAATACTGAACCATCCCTAAATTCCTGGGATAAAGCCTACTTGATCATGATGTATGATTGCTTTGATGTGTTCTTGGATTCGGTTTGCAAGAATTTTATTGAGTATTTTTGCATCAATATTCATAAGAGAGATTGGTCTGTAGTTCTCTTTGTTGTGTCTTTGTGAGGCTTTGGTATGGGTGTAATTGTAGTTTCATAGAATGAATTGGGTATTGTTCCTTCTGTTTCTATTTTGTGGAATAGTTTGAAGAGAATTGGTATTAGGTCTTCCTGGAAGGTCTGATAGAATTCTGCGCTAAAACCATCTGGCCCCAGACTTTTTTTGGTAGGGAGATTTTTAATGACTGCTTCTATTTCTTTAGGGGTTATGCAACTGTTTAGATGGTTTATCTGCTCCTCGTTTAACTTTGGTACCTGGTATCTATCTAGAAAACTGTCCATTTCATCTAGAGTTTCCAATTTTGTTGAGTATAGGCCTTTGTAGTAGGATCTAACAATTTTTTTAATTTCCTCTGTTTTTGTTGTTATGTCTCCCTTTTCAGTTCTGATTTTATTGATTTGAGTGCTGTCTCTGTGCCCTTTGGTTAGTCTGGCTAAGGGTTTGTCTATCTTGTTGATTTTCTCAAAGAACCAGCTCCTGGTTTTGTTGATATTTTGTATAATTCTTTCTGTTTTAACTTGGTTGATTTCAGCCCTGAGTTTGATTATTTCCTGCTGTCTACTCCTCTTGGGTATATTAGCTTCTTTTTGTTCTAATGCTTTCAGGTGTGCCGTCAAGTTGTTAATGTGTGCTCTTTCCATTTTCTTTTTGTGGGCACTTAGAGCTATGATTTTTCCTCTTAGTATTGCTTTCATGGAGTCCCACAAATTTTGATATGGTGTGTCCTCATTTTCATTTAAATCTAAAAAGTCTTTAATTTCTTTCTTTATTTCTTCTTTGACCAAGTTATCATTGAGTAGAGCATTGTTCAGTTTCCACGTGTGTGTGGGCTTTCCGTTGTTTTTGTCCATGTCAAAGAGGAGTCTTAGTCCATGGTGGTCTGATAGGGTACAAGGGATTATTTCAATCTTTTTGTATCTGTTGAGGCCTGTTTTGTGACCAATTATATGGTCTATTTTGGAGAAGGTACAATGAGGTGCTGAGAAAAAGGTATATTCTTTTGTTTTAGGATGAAATGTTCTATAGATGCCAGTTAAGTTCAATTGGTTCATAACTTCTGTTAGTTTCATTGTGTCTCAGTTTAGTTTCTGTTTCCATGATCTGTCCATAGCTGAGAGTGGGGTGCTGAAATCTCCCACTATTATTGTGTGAGGTGCAATGTATGCTTTAAGCTTTAGTAAACTTTCTTTTATGTATGTGGGTGCCCTTGCGTTTCGGGCATAGATGTTCAGAATTGCAAGTTCCTCTTGATACATTTTTCCTTTGATGAATATGAAGTGACCTTCTTTATCTTTTTTGATTACTTTTGGTTGAAAATTGATTTTATTTGATATTAGAATGGCTACCCCAGCTTGTTTCTTGGGGCCATTTGCTTGGAAGATTGTTTTCCAACCTTTTACTCTGAGGTAGTGTCTGTCTTTTTCACAAAGGTGTATTTCTTGTATGCAGCAGAATGTTGGGTCCTGTTTATGTATCCAGTCTGGTAGTCTAGGTCTTTTTATTGGAGAATTGAGTTCATTGATATTAAGAAATATTAAGGAAAAATGAATGTTGTTTCCTGTTATTTTTGTTATTGGCAGTGGAGTTATGTTTGTATAGCTACCTTCTTTTGGGTTGTTGGAGGATTACTTTCTTGCTTTTTCTAGGTTGTAGTTTCCCTCCTTGTGTTGGAGTTTTCCTCCAATTATCCTTTGAAGTGCTGGATTTGTGGTAAGATATTGTGTAAATTTGGATTTGTCATGGAATATTTTGGTTTCTCCATCAATATTGATTGAGAGTTTTGCTGGGTATAGTAGTTTGGGCTGGCATTTGTGTTCTCTTAGGGCCTGTATGATATCAGTCCAGGATCTTCTGGCTTTTATAGTTTCTGGTGAGAAATCTGGTGTAATTCTTATAGATCTGCCTTTCTATGTTACTTTGCCTTTTTCCCTTACTGCTTTTAGTATCTTCTCTTTGTTTTGTATATTTGATGTTTTGATTATTATGTGACAGGAGGTATTTCTTTTTTGGTCTAGTCTATTTGGGGTTCTGTAGGCTTCTTGTATATTTAAGGACATCTCTTTCTTTAGGTTAGGGAAGTTTTCCTCTATAATTTTGTTGAAGATATTTACTGGTCTTTTAAGTTGAGAGTCTTCACCCTCATCTATACCTATTATCCTTAGGTTTGATCTTCTCATTGTGTCCTGGATTTCCTGGATGTCTTGTGTTAGGAGCTTTTTGCATTTCACATTTTCTTTGACCACTGTGTCTATGTTTTCCATGGTATCTTCTGCTCATGATCTTCTATCTCTTGTATTCTGTTGGTGATGCTTGCATCTATGACTCCTGATCTTTTTCCTAGGTTTTCTATCTCTAGAGTAGTCTCCCTTTGGGATTTCTTTATTGTTTCTACTTCCATTTTTAGATCCTGTACAGTTTTGTGTAATTCTTTCACCTGTTTGGTTGTGTTTTCTTGTATTTTTTTAAGGGCTTCTACCTGTTTACCTGCCTTCTCCTCAAATTCTTTAAGATTGTTGTTTATGTCCTTTTTAAATTCCTCTATCATCATCATGAGAAGTGATTTTAATTCTGAGTCCTGCTTTTCGGGTGTGATGTGGTGTTCCGGACTTGCTATGGTGGGGGAACTGGGTTCTGGTGATGTCAAGTAACTTTGGTTTCTGTTGTTTACGTTCTTGCGCTTGCCTTTTGCCATTTGGTTAGCTGTAGTGCTACTTGCACTCACTGTTTCTGACTGGAGTCTGCCTTTCCAGTTATCTTGGTTGTGTCAGAACTCCTCGGGGTCTGGATGACTCTATGATCCTGAGCTCCAGCTGTTCTGGGTATAGTGGCTTCTCTAGGATATCTCAGGATATGGTGTCTCCATGGTAGTAGACCAGCTAGGTGTTTGCTGTTCTGAGTGTAGTTGCTCCTCTAGGATGCTTAAGGATATGGTGTCCCCTGCTCTGCAGCTTTGCAGTCCGTGACCTGGCTGCAGCTCTGCGCTTCTTGACCTGGCTAGGATTCCGCCGAATGCAGTTTCCTCAGGGGAGCAGATCGGCTGTGTGGCTGCTCTGTCCACTGGGGTCCCACATCTTTCCTTTCATTTTTGCTCCCCTAGGCCCCCAGCGTGCCCACAGTGATACTCACCTTCAGGACAGAGCTTTCCACTCAGTTCCCTAAATTTTTTCCAATTGTTTCAGAAATAACCTCAAAGACATCTGCAGAATTATACTTCATTGCCATTATTGTTATTTCTCAATCTAGTCAAGTTGAAAGCCAAGGTTATTCTAGGAGAGCTTTCATTTTAAATTAAAAATAGTATCAATGGACTGAGGAGACTGCTCAGTGGGCAGATTACCTGCAAAGAGACTGAAGAAGACACTCCATATCAACCTCAGGCCTCCATACACTTTTCCACACAGGCATGGACATCAGAGCACAGAGAAGCCTGTTTACAGGAAGAAAATAACTTCCACATAAGGATTCATCATATGGCTGCTGGATTCACAGTACCACCAGGTGGCACCAGATAGGCCTCTTAAAAAATTCTGAAGAACTTGGCCCAACTGTTGACCAAGTTACTTCTAGCTTTATGTCATTGACTTTCCATGAGGTTTGGCAGCTTTTATGAATTGTATAACATATTTTTTCAGGGTTTCTTAGTCCACACATACCTCTGTCATTTATATAAAAGTCAGGATGACGTGTCATACAAAGCCACGAAAGCCAGTGTCACAACTCCCTGAGAGCTGGGGCTTGTGAGTCATCACTGGCTTGTATTTGATCCAACCAGTGCCACACAGTGAGACCAGACCAGATGGCTCTTGCAGCAAGGGGGCAGGAGAACCAAGAGAACAGGCTATGATAATAAACCTTGTTTTTCAAAGAAAGAAAGAAAGAAAATGAGTAATTGAGGATAGGAAGAAGGCATTTAGTGTTACCAAAGTTTCTTTCCCACACAGCTTAGTTTTCCTGATGTAGAGGGCCTGGGGTTTTGAACTTTATACCTTTGATTTACAATAGCATTTGTACCTATCAATGACCTCTGAGGAGTCAGTGTCCTGAGCTTACAACTTGTATGTAACCATCTTGGTAACTTTCTTGTAATGTCTTCCTTGACCTAAATTGTCAAATTTATTCCTTAAAATGATATGTTTTGCTCAGTTGTTTGTTTTTGTTTGTTTTGGACATGTTCTCACTTTGTAGACCAGGTTACTCTATGTAGACTAGGCTGGCTTTGAACTCATAGATCACTATCTCTGTGTCTCAAGTGCTGGAATTAAAGGTATCCATCACTCTGCCCAGCCAAAATAAATTCTTTAAGAAATAAAATTTATTTTCTATGTAGAAGCCTAAATAGGTCACATTCCACTGCATAAATGCTCTTCCCATTCCCCCATGTCCCAGTCTACTTGCAAAATTTATTCTATTTCCTCCTTCCAGGAAGATTCATACATTCCCTGCCTGCCTCTTGAGCCCTCTTTGTTACTTAGCTCTCTGGATCTGATGATTGTATCATGATTATTGTTTTTACTAAAGAGCCAATCGGCATTTATATGTGAGTACATATCATGTTTGGATCTGGGTTACCTCACACCGGATGATTTTTTTTTTCTACTTCCATCCATTTGTCTGCAAATTTCATAATGTCATTGTTTTTTTAACAGCTGAGTAGTATAGCATTGTGTAAATATACCATATTTTCATTATCGATTTTCAGTTGAGGGACTTCTAGATTGTTTCCAGCTTCTGGCTATTACAAATAAAGCTGCTAAGGATGTTGAATATTTAAGTGTTTCTCAGCTCATTGACGTTCCTCTGTTGAGAATTCTATGCAGGGCTCTGCTAATTAAGGTCAAAGTCTACCGTTGTCCAGATAGTTCCCTTTACCAGCAGGGCTTCTCCTTCTCTGACCTTGTCTGGGGAGTCCAAACCACCTATAAACTCTGCTTGCAGGTTCAGCTTCCTTCCTTCAGATAAGAAACTGTCCAACAAGCACCTGAAATTCCTGGAATGCCTCTCCAGACAAATGGGGCACCCACAGAGCTTTAATACTCTAGTCAATGAGTTTTGCTTACACTGAAAATTTCTTTTGACTCCCTAAGGTCCATATATCCCCCTAGTTCACCCCAAATAAAGTATATGCATTCAAACCCATTCTGAATAAAGGTATGTGCACAAGATAAGATTGTCTCAGCTGTTTCATTGAAGATCAATATGGAGAAGGCCTTTGCATAACAGAACTAACACTAAGATCCTTGGAGAAGGACTTCTTCCCCAACCCTCTCGCCCCTGGCACTCACTTCCAGGATCCTGTAGAATCTCACATGTTCTGAACTCTGCTTTATCCCTCCAGTCAGGTCCACAGCCACATCTGGACATCCTGAGAAGGAAGCAATGGATGTCATAAAACTAGAGCTGGGCCCCAAAATACATATCATAATTCTGTTTAGATCTATACACCATTTGTAATTGAAGTTTTTGGTTTGTTGATGTCTAGTTTCTTGAGTTCTTTATCTATTTTGGATATCAGCCCTCTGTTAGATGTGGAGATGGTGAGGATCTTTTCCATTCTGCAGGTTGCCTTTTCTCCTATTGACAGTGTCCTTTGCCTTACAAAAGCTTTTCAGTTGCACGAGGTCCAATTGATTGATTGTTCTTCTTAGTGTTTCTGCTATCAGTGTCTGTTCAGGAAGTTGTCTACTGTGTCAATGTGTTCAAGGCTCCTCCACCTCCTCCTCTTCCTCCTCTTCCTCCTCCTCCTCCTCTTCTTCCTCCTCTTCTTTTTCTTTTTATCGATTCTTTGTGAATCTCACATCATGCACCACAACCCACTTATTTTCCCATCCCTTTGTACCCACCCTCTGCCTTTGCACCCCCTCTGAAAAAATAAATAATAAAAAATTTAAAACATAATTTATAAAGTCTCATCATGGAAACAGTAATATGTTCCAGTGTGTCACACAGTAATCCCTTTTGTCCACACATCTTTACTTGTAAATATTCATTGCAATGAGTCTAGTTGAGTCTAGTTGGCTTCTTCTATACCATCAACACTAGACCTTCACCAGGATTTCTCTCACATATCCTGTTGTTGCCCTGGGTCGTGGAGATAGTGCAATTTTGCATCTGTGGGACTGGCTTCTTTATACACTCCAGCAGTTGACAAATGTGGGAGATATTGGAGTGGGCCAACTCAAACTCCTGAATCTGGGCCTGGGTGGTAACTAGGTTGGTCAGCCCTCCAGCTCTCTCACACCCACACCACCATGGTAAGCTCTCCAACATTGACCTGGCTAGCTCACTCAATGCCTCAGTTACCAAGGGGCAGAATCAATTCTCCCACTTCAATGCCCTTAGATCTGGCTCACCTGTGCCCTCGCCACCCAGTATGAGCTCCATTGTGCAACCCAGATGAGGTACAAGACCCGCTCTTCTGAATACTGCAGCCATTGAGGGGCAGGGCCAACTCTGTACAGCCCTTGAATATCAGAATGGCCCCAGGTGGCAGCCTAGACCAGGGACCTGGCCTTTGGTGGGGAATATGAGCTACAGACATAAATACATACTACTGCTGCTGTATGGGCACATACCCAGAACAGGCCTTCAGGGGCAGCACAGGTTTCGCCTTCACCTCAGGTGGCACCTCTCTCTCTCTCTCTCTCTCTCTCTCTCTTTCAATTTGTTGATTTTCTTTTTTCTTTTTTTCCTCATCTCTCTTCCTTCTATTCTCCCATCCTCATTTTCCTTTCAGGAAGTTGTCTCCCATAACAAAGTGTTCAAGGCTATTCCCTACTTTCTGTTCTATCAGATTTAATCTATCAGGTTTTATGTTGAGGTCTTTGATTCACTAGGACTTTAGTTTTGTGTTGAGTATGAATCTATTTGCATTCTTCTACATGCAGACATTCAGTTAGTCCAGCACCATTTATGGAAGATGCTTTCTTTTTTCCCATTGAATAGTTTTGACTTCTTTGTAATAAATAAATAGGTAGGTGGGTTCATTTCTGGGTTTTCAATTTGATTCCATTGATCAATTCATGTTGTTGCTCTGTAGTACAGATTGAAATCTGGAATGGTAATAACTCCAGAAGTTCTTTTATTATAGCAGACTGTTTTTGCTATCTCGGGTTTTTTGTTTTTCCATATGAAGTTGAGTATTGTATTTTAAAGGTCTGTGAAGATTGTGTTGGGAATCAAGGAATTTTGATGGGAATTGCATTGAATCTGTAGATTGCTTTTTGCAAGATAGCCATTTTCACTATGTTAATCCTCCCAATCCATGAGAGATCTTTACATATTCTGAGATCGTCTTCAATTTCTTGTCATACAGGTCTTTTACTTTCTTGGTTAGAGTTACACCAAGATATTTTATATTATTTGTGGTTATTGTGAAAAGTGTTGTTTCCCTTATTTCTTTCTCAGCTCATTTATCATTAGTATATAGGAGAGCCTTGATTTTTTTAAATTAATTTTGTATCAGGCCACTTTGCTGAAGGTGTTTATCAGCTGGAGGGGTTCCCTGGTAGAGTTTTTGGGGTCATTATGTATACTATCATATCATCCACAAACAGTGCCTAGGCTTCTTTCTTCCTGTATTTCCTTGATTCTCTTTAGATGTCTTCTTGTTCTAGCTAGAACTTCATGTACTATACTGAATAGATAGGGAGAGAATGGGTTACCTTGTTTTGTCCCTGATTTTAGTGGAATCGTTTTATGTTTCTCTCCATTTAATTTGATGTTGGCTATTGGCTTGCTGTATATTGACTTTATTGTGTTTAGGTATGGGCCTTGTATCCAGGATCTCTCTAAGACTATTTACCTTGAAGGGGTGTTGGATTTTGTCAAAGGCTTTTTCAGCATCTAATGAGATGATCATGTCAAGTTTTTTTCCATTTGTTTATATGGTGGATTATATTGATGGATTTTTGTATGTTGAATCACCTCTGGTATGAATCCTACTTGATCATGGTGGATGATGCTTTTGATATGTTTTTTGATTTGTTTTGCAAGTATTTTGTTGAGTATATTTGTGTCAGTGTTCATAGGGATATTGTTCTGAAATTCTTTTTATTGGTTGAGCTTTATGTGATTTAGGTATTGGGGTGACTGTGGCCTCATAAAATAATTTTTGCATTACTCTTTCTGTTTTTATCTTGTGGAGTATAGGTATTAGCTCTTCTTTGAAACTCTTGAAGAATTCCACACTAAGACCAGATGGTCCAGGGATTTTTTTTTTTTTTTTTTGGTTAGGGGTTTTTTAATGACTACTTCTATTTCTTTAGAAGTTATAGGCCTATTAAAATTGTTTGCCTGATCTTGGTTAAACTTTGGTAAGTGGTATTCATCAAGAAAATCATCCATTTTGTTTAGATTTTTTTCCAGAAATGTGGAGTAAGACTGTTTTTGAAGTAAGACCCAACGATTCTTTGGATTTCCTTGGTGTCTGTTATTAGGTCCCCTTTTCATTTCTGATATTGTTAATTTGGATGTCCTTTCTGCCTTTTAGTTAGTTTGGTTGAGGATTTATCTATCTTGCTGATTTTCTCATAAAACTAGCTCTTGGTTTTGATGATTTTTTTTGTATTGTTCTCTTTGTTTCTAATTTATTGATTTCAGCATAGATTTTGATTATTTCTTGCTGTCTACTCTTGGGTATGTTTGCTTTTTTTTGTGCTACACCTTTCAAGTGTGCTGTTAAGTCACTGGTATGAGATCTCACTAATTTCTTCATAAAGGCGCTTAGTGTTATGAACTTTCATCTTAGCATTTGCTTTCATTTCATCCCATAAGTTTGAGTATGTTATGCATTCATATTCATGCATTCTAGGAAGTCTTTAATTTCTTTCTTTACTTTTTCTTTGACCCAGTGGTGATTGAGTTCAGTTTCCATAAGTTTGTAGGCATTCTGTTGTTTTTGTTGTTGTTAAAATCTCAGCTTTAATTGTGGTTGTCTGATAGAATGCAAGGGGTTATTTCAATTTTCTCACATTTGTTGAGACTTGCTTTGTGACCTATTACATGATCAGTTTTGGAAAAGGTTCTATGATGGGTGCTAAAAAAAGTGCATTCTTTTATGTCTGGATGATATGCTCTGGAGATTATCTTAGATCTGTTTGGTTCATAATATTTTTTAGATCTGGCATTTTTCTGTTTAATATTTATATGGACGACCTGTCCATTGGTGGGTTTGGGGATATTAAAGTCTCCCACTATAAATGTGTGATGGTTGGTGCATGATTTAAATTTTAGTAATGTTTCCTTTACAAACAATGGGTACTCTTGTCTTTGCAGCATAGATAGTATGAATTGAAAAAACATCTTGGTGGATTTTTTTTTTTTGTAAATAAAAAGTGTCCTTTCCTGGCTCTCTTGATTAATTTTGGTTTGCAGTCTATTTTGTTAAATAGTAGAATGATAACACCAAGTTATTCTTAGGTCCATTTACCTAGAGAATCTTTTTCCAATGCTTTAGTCTGAGGTAATATCTATCTTTTATGTTGAGGTGTATTTCTTGCATGCAACAGAAAGCTAGATCCATTCTGTAAGTCTGTCTTTTTATTATTCAATTGAGTCCATTGATATTGAGAAAAATCAATGACCAAAATTATCAATGATTGTTAATTTGTATTATTTTGTTATTGGTGGTAGTAGTTTGTTGCCTGTTTTCTTAGGTGTAGTTAATCTCCTTGGTTTGGAGTTTTCTTCATAGTATCTTTTGTAGGGCTCGATTTGATAGATACTATTTAAATTTCACTTTATCATGGGATATCTTATTTTCTTCATAGATAGTGATTGAAATTTTGTTTGGTGTAGTAGTCTGGGCTGGAATATGTTGTATCTTGGAGACTGCAGGACATCTGTGCAAGCCTTTCTGACTTTCAGGGTCTCCATTGAGAAGTTGGGTATAATTCTAGTAACTGTCTAGTATGACATCTTATGTTACTTGGTCTTTTTTCCTTGAATCTTTTAGTCTTTTTTTCTTTGTTCTGAATATTTAGTGCTTTGATTATTATGTGGAGACGGGACTTTCTTTTCTGGTCCAGTCTATTTGGTTGTCTGTAAGCTTTGCTTACCTTTATAGGCATTTCTTCTATGAATTTGTTGAAAATCTTTTTTGGGCCTTTGAGCTGCGAATCTTCTCCTTCTATTCCTATTATTCTTAGGTTTGCTCTTTTCATAGAGTCCCAGATTTTCTGGATATTTTGTGTCAGGAAATTTTTAGATTTAACCTTTTCTTTGACTGATATATTGATTTCTTCTGTTGTATCTTCAACACATGAGATTCTATCTTCCTTCTCTTGTATTCTACTGATGATGTTTGTGTCTGTGGTTTTTTTTTGTTGTTGTTGTTGTTCACTTAATCTAGATTATTCATTTCCAGGATTCCTGCTGTTTGTATTTTCTTTATTGCTTATACTTCCATTTTCAGGTCTAGAAAAGTTTGTTTCCTCCAACTCTTTGTTTTCTCTCTCTCTCTCTTTTTTTCTTCTAGAGATTTATTAATTTCCTCCAATTGTTTGTGTTTTCATGAATTTCTTTAATAAATTATTCATTTCCTTTTTAAGAACCTCAACCATCTTCATAAAATTGTTTTTAAGGTTTTCTTCTTGTGCTTGTGCTGTGTTGGAATATTCAGGAATAGCTGCAGTAGGAGATCTGAGCTCTAATGGTGACACATTACCTTGGCTGGTATTGATTGACCTGTAGGCATCTAGATTTGGGATGATTATAGATCTAGGTGCTGATTTCTGAGTTTGTCTTTGTTGTTCCTTGGTTTTTGTTTCCTCGCTGGTTTTCTGGTAGGTGTGGCTTCCACTTCTTGTAGTCTGCTTGATCTGTAGTAGAACAGGGATAGGGTAGGAGAATGCTAAGATAGTGAGAGAGTGGAGAAGATTGAAGGAGGAGCAGCCTACCTGGACATTTGGGTGTTCTTTCAATGAGGATATATGTCAGTACATTGCCTCAAAACTTATTTTTCTCTTTGTAGAATGGACATTAAAGCACAGCACAGTACAGGCTGAAACAAAGCAATTCACTTGATCCATTCAATTCTACCTAAAAAGTTTTGCTTCTCTTAGTGAAAGTCTTATTGCTTTCATGTTTTAGCCTGACTGACCTAGATTTCCTGACCTCACTCTTTTCTTCTTTTATTATTTCCCTGCCAGACTGTGAACAAGTCCTCTAAATACTGTGTATTGGATGCCAACTTTGGAGAGTTCTATGTAGTAGGTATTTGAGAGGTGAGGCCTTGGGAGGTGACTAAGTCTGCCCTCGGGAAGGACTAATCCATTAATGGATTAATGAGTTATACTGAGAATGCCTTTATTCTAAGTGAGTGTTCCCTGGCTCACCTGCTCTGCATGTAATGCTTGCCACCTTGTCATGACACAGCAAGCAAAAATGTTCAGAAGCCAAGTATATGCATGTTCTACCCTCTTGGACTTCCCAATCCTCAGAACCAGAGCTGAGTAAACCTCTACTTTAGTAAATTTTGTGGTCTCTGTTGTTTTGCTACAATAACAAAAATTGACCAAAGCACTAGCCTATCAAAACTCTTCTGTTTTCTCAAACTGCGGAGTGTTATGGAGCCATCAGAGGGAAATTCAAAGCCTCAGGCATTTGAACCTTGGCCCTTAAGAGGCTTGATTTTGTTCCTTTGGTTTAGTTTCTTTTGAAGAAAATGAGGTTTGAAGGGGCTTTGTGCTGAGCTCTAGGCCTGTTCCCAGCTGCTGCAGAGGCTCCTGGGTGACTTCAGAGAAGAAGCCCAGTCTAAACTATAGCACAGACAAGCAAACATCTATAAAACATAAAACTCAGCTTCAGTTGAACTATTTCTGTAAGATTGATGTAAAAACACAGAGGTTATGGAACCCTTTTGAATAATGCTTGAAAATACTAGTAACAAATGTTTATATGTGACTGTAGAGTGGGTCTGCCTGAATCTGCACATGTTAGCTCACTGACACAATAATTCTACACCTGTTGCTATCTTATGTAGGAGAAAGCCAATGTATAAAGGTGGAGAAATTGCCCAAGGTCGTGCAGAAGTCTGTGGAAAAACTGGGATTTGAATCTGTTCATTCTATCTCTAATGCTGTGTAAAGCCCCAAATAACAGATGTAATATTCCTTAACGGAGCCATGGGCAGATACTTAATGCTCAGAAAATAGTAGCTGTCACATAGTAGTCCTGAGGATGAAAGGACAGTGGGTGGCAGTCATATGGGGTGATGATCTAACTAAATGAAAGACACCCTCAGAAACACCTACTGAAGCTGTTCCTTCAAGTCTGCAGCTACAGTGATTAAATAAATACTCCATCTGTACATACAACTAAGGACTACTTCACTGCAACTTAGTCAAGATACTGTTTTTATCTCATCTGTGTCTTGAGTATATGGAATTCTATTTTGCCATAAGAAGAAATGTTCTAGAACAAAGGGCAAAAACATCTGTGTCTTTGTTCTCCTCCACCACTCCCTTGTCTTGGTTGTATAAAAAGAAGACTATTTAGTACATGGATATTGGCATCTAAAGGCCCTTTGTTTTTTGTGAAGACTTTCTAACTAATTGTAGAACTGTTAGCCCATGCGAATAATGAGTATTGACTGTGGGTATGGCAGCTTATTAATACATGGAAAATGGCCAATGAAGCACATATTATTGTTTACTGTTATATTTGTCCATGGACTATAGTTGTGGGTTGGTTTGGGCAAATAGTTTTTCTTTAGGAATTGTTTTATTTAGAATAATTTCAAAGAGTATATTAACTAACATATACATAGCCTAGGAGAAAGACCCAAGGGTTTCCAAGCTGTAGGGAAGATTAGCTAATCAATCAAAGGACTCTCAAGGGAAGGGATAAAGGTGCTCTCTGAGGAATGTGAGGTCTGAAGAGACTTGAATCTTGCTGATGCCTACATGGTCATGGTGCAACTCTTTTCAGGACCCATCTCTCCCTGTGCTTACACGGCATGACCATGTGTGTAATATATGACTGAAGAAGCATAAGGTCTGCATTTTTCCAATTATATAACTGACTTTATTTTCCTATCACTAACTGAATAAACTCTGATGATGTAGTAGTAAAAATACCAAACCCTCTGGTCCTTCATCCATTATTTCGAAACCACAGGGATTAGATATAGCTATTCTATAGGCAAGGTGTGGCCATGACAATACCCTTGGGTGTATTGTTGTATTATGGATACCTGGAGGAGAGTCTAACCTCTCTGACCAATTCCACTTTTATAAGTGATGGTATCTACTCTCAGCTCCCAATCTCTCACTTTGAGAAAGGAAGAAGACTGTTTAAGGTCCTTCCTTTCACACAATGATCATTAACGCTGATTACTTGGTGAAGAATTAAGAGTTTGGTCCCAGGACTAAAAAAATGCCCTGCAGAAGGAGAGTTTAAAGCAGTTGGAATCCTGTCACTGGGTGTGGAATCATGATCATCAAAGCTGAGTCAAGTTTGAGAAAGCTCCAGGAACACGCCCTTGAGACTCCCCAGAGTTGGTACTCACAGAAGGCTAGAATGCCATCGTTGGTAAGACAGCCATCCAAGTTTCTTAGACAAAAATTTAATTATTGGCTTTTTTATTCACAGCTTTTCTGTAACTGGGTCCATGCTTACTGAGCTTGTGGTTCCAGGCTTCAGAGTAGAATCAAGATTTGAGTTATGGTCAAAACAATCACTGAGCTGGGAAGAGGAAAAGCACAGCCCCGTTTTCCTTTCGTGGCATTGAACAGTTTAAAACTTTATCAGCAGATTGTCACGAAGGCAAGTCCTGGGTGGTGATCCTATGAGAGACAGACCCCATGGCCCTGGCTACAGTAAGAAAGTGACTATGTTGACCCCTGACATGGCAGGGCCAGGTGCATGACCTTAAGCAAACTGGACAGTCATCCTGCTGGAGAGCTATTATTGTTGACTTCTCAAGTTTGCCGCCTGACTCTGACTCAGAAACACCTGTGTTTGAGATGCCCCCACAGGACAAGAAGAGGCCTGCAAAGTAGGAGCTGGGAATTACACAGGACAAGGAGAAGAAAATGGAGGGGAAAGCCATGGATGATATATATATCATCATATATATATGTGTGTGTGTGTGTGTGTGTGTGTGTGTGTGTGTGTGTGTGTGTGTGTATTTTTATATATGTATGTTTATATATATATAATATTTACATATATATATGTATTTATATATATGAATTTGTGATGGAGGGTGGGAAGGATGGAGGGAAGGAAAGGAACAGTGTGTAATATTAATGTGCATGACTTGTACTGTTGCCTGCAGCCATCTTTGATGTTGGTCTCTGCTGCAGTATCTGTGGCCTGTGTTACTTACTATCAAAGGCCATATGAATATATATTGTCTGCTGTTTCAGCGACTATTTGAACAAAATAAATTGAACTTTTCAAAAATCTTTTTGGGTGGGTGTAGGTCCCTTATTCTGGAGGGTGTCCCACGATGATCTCCTGACAGGGGACAGGGTGAGAGCAGGGAGGGCTCGCTACTGTCTCCGAGCTGACTCCCGCCTGCGTCTCCACTGTCTGTAGGTCTCTGGCCCCGGCCTGATGTGGTAGGTCGAGGCCAAAGGACACAGAGTGCAAGCAGGAGGGGAGATTGCCTCCCCCTGCCGCTTCCTCTGGTGCCCTGTCGCTGACCGGTCTCTCCCAGGTGCTGCACCGGTGCTGAGCCAGTCCAGGCCTGGGCTGGGTCGATAAGGAGCTTGGTGTTCCAGGCAGGTTCCGGGAGAGCAGAGCTCTCCAACAGTGTTACAGCTCTTGTGACAAAAAATCTCAGACACCAGGATGACTCTTGAGCGTGCACCTTTACTTCCCCTAAATAGAGTCCTTATATACAGTTTTGGGGTGGGTTAGGGTCTGACAGCAGATAATGTTTATTGGCTTGACCTGAGAGCTTGGAGATACCTCATCTGCATGTGGGAGAGCCTGAGGGACCGTTCCTGATGGTCATAAACCTCTCTGTGGGAGGGGTTTTTGGAGGACTGAAGCGAAGTGAAAAGAACCAGGGCCTGGGAGCAGAGCTGAACTCCTGCCATCTGATAAAGTTTCTGGGGTTCGAAACTCATGCTCAACCAAACACCCAGCTGCTTCTCACAGTCCACTGCCCTACAGGTGGGTAAGCCTGGGAGGACTGGGAGGTAAGAATGATCTTGGTACATTATGTGAAATTCTCAAATAATCAGTAAAAATATTAAGTTAGAAAAATAAATCTTAAAGAAAAAAATCAAAGTTTAAAAGGAAAGCGAGAGTCTGAATTTAAGGTCTAGCACTTTCCAGACTGACCCTCTACCCAGTGCTCACCTTTGGTTCGCCTTTCTCTGCACTGAAACGAGGAGAGGAATTGCTCACTCTGAACAACATTATCAGTGTCTCTAATAGTAAATCAATAGTGCAGATAAATATTGTTAGTGTTTGCAGAGCTTGGGTACTCTCCTTGCTTTCACTCCTCCCTCCATCTTCCCTAAAACCACCTACAGTCATCTCACATCTCTAAGGACAGAGACGACTTTGGCTTCAATCACTGAAATGATCATGTAATAGACCTATTTCCTCTCTCTCTCTCTCTCTCTCTCTCTCTCTCTCTCTCTCTCTCTCTCTGTGTGTGTGTGTGTGTGTGTGTGTGTGTGTGTGTGTGTGTGTTCCAAAGGTTGCACAATATCTTTTTTGATAAACATTGGGTGTGTTCCTCAGTCGCTTTCCACCATCTTTTTTTTTTAATTTTTTTATTGAAAATTTTACTTACATTTTAGATGTAATACCCTTTCCCTATTTTCCCCTCACCCAGAAACTCCCTATCCCATCTCCTCTTTTTTTGCTTCTATGAGGATGTACCCCAACCCATCCACTCACTATCACCTCTCTGCCCTTCAGTTCCTTCTCCTGGGGCATGCAGCCTTCAAGGGACCAAGGCCCTCCTCTCCCACTGATGCCACCATCCTCTGCATATACAGCTGGAGATATGGGTCCTTCCATGTGTGTTCCCAGGCTAGCTGTTTAGAACTCTGGGAGCTCTGGTTGGTTGGTATTGTTGTTCTCCCCATGGGGCCGCAAACTCCTTCATCTCCTTCTGTTTTCTCACTTCTCCATTGGGAACCTCATGATCAGTTCTATCTCCACCTTATCTTTAAGACAGGATCTTTTGATGAACCTGGAGTTCACAGATGCATGAGACTAACTGGCCAGCAACCCTCAGGGATCCTCCTGTCTCCATTCTTCCTCCTGTGTTGACTGTAGGAGTGCTTCCCCACACCTGGTGTATGTGGTGCTGGGGACTGAACTCGGGCTTCTTGCATGTTAGGCAAGCACTCTATCAACTGAGCTGCATCCTGGTCTCCATTTCAGTTATCGTGCCCATGTGATTTCGTCCACATTTTAACCCAAGGGATGACAAGGAAGGAAGGAAGCACCATGCCCACACTGTCTGCAGCTAGATCTCTGATGTGCCGTGTTCACATTCAGGAAAGTGTGTAAGTCGTCAAAATGTTACCCTTCCTTTAAGTTTTTGTTAGTTCTTTAAATGCTACTACTTTAAAATCTGCTGGTTTTGAGCTGGGGTTTCCTAGTCATTGTCCCAATAAATTTAGGAAAAGGGTTCTGTCTGTATTACTCAATAAAAAAGCTAATACCAGCTTGACAGCAAACACAACTGGAAACAAGCTGGATCTTGTATTTCCTTTGTGGTTTTTTAAAAATGACTAATTTCTGAGAAAAGAAAAACCACCTAAATATAAATACATTACAAAGAACTATAAAAAGATATATGCTTAATTAATATCCTGGATGCAATTGCTTTATTCCTGGGGTTTCTTGTTATATGCTGGTCTGTGTAGTTTCCTCACTACCCTGGAAGGTCCCTTTGACCATGAAGTCAAATTCCAGGAAATACAGTATGAGTCAGAAAAAAAAGATGATATGGGGTATATATGGGGTCTAGTGTTCTTTCTATTTCATTGAGTAACGACTTGTTTCCCCCAACTCATTCTCATAGTTGAATAAAGAAAGGGGATGGTGATTTCTCAACCCTGTTAGTGATTGGAAAGTTGTACTCCACTGGGTTTGTTCGTTTAAACATTGTCTCTTTACTCTGGCCAAGGAAGCAGGTAAGCTAACTACAGATCTTCACTCCTCCCTCTGCCCTAGTCACATTCCGAGAGCTGCAGCAAAACACCCTCTGTTGCCTGTCACCTCCCCTGCACCTATCTCTCTATCTCAATCACACAGATCTTTTCACCTAACCTCCCCCTCCCCCAGTTCATTGCTTTATTCCAGCCCCCAACTCCAGCAGGCAGTCCCTGGGAACTCACAGGCCACTGTGATCAGGGAAGCAGGTAAACAAACTGCCAATCTTGACTTCTCTCTCTGTCCCTCCATGTCCAGCCCTTCATTCTCATCCCCAGCTCTCTAACAGCCATTTTCCTGTGGCCTCTCCATATTTCCTGTCCCCTTTTCCCCCAAATCAAGCAGATCTTGGTGAAACATCCTGCTTTTCTCCTTCCTGTGCACTCCCTCAGCAATCCCCCTTTTAGCTCATCACAATTCCTAAGTGTCAACTCTCAAAACCTAGAAACACGTTTACCACACTGACCATACCTATGAGTATCCCAGAGGGATTTTCTACCACGTAGCACAGAACCAGTAAATGACAGACCAGAAAAATGAGTAAGATTGACAAACCCTTAGCCAAATTAAGTAAAACGTAGAGAGAGAATATCCAAATGATCAAAATTAGAAATGAAAAGGGATATTTATCAACAGATACCAAGAAAATCCCAGGAATCATAGCAACATAGATTAAAAACCTGTGCTCCACACAACTGTAAAGTATAAAATAAGTGGATCATTTTCTCAATACATACCACTTACTAAGGAGGCAGAGGCAGGAGGATTTCTGAGTTCGAGGCCAGCCTGGTCTACAGAGTGAGTTCCAGGACAGCCAAGGCTATATAGAGAAACCCTGTCTCGAAAAACAAACAAACAAAAACAAAACAAAAACAAAAACAAAAAAAGAAAGTCTTCACCCCTCAAAAAAAAAAAAAAACAAGAAAAGAAAAGAAGAAAGAAAAAGAAAAGGTGTACTGTCAGACGATTTAATAGAGAATTCTACCAGAACTTTAAAGAAGAGTTAATGGTGATATGCCTCAAATTATTCTGTAAAATACAAAGAATAGTATCTAATTCTTTTTTTAAGAGGCTACTTTTACCCTAATAGCTAAATTATATAAAGACACAACAAAGAGAGTCAATGACAGATCAATTTCCCTTAGTGTCATAGATGCAAAAATTCTCAATAAAATCCTTGCAAAATGGATATAAAAATACATCAAAAATATCATTCACCATGATTAATCAGGTTTCATCCTAGAGATACAGGGATGGTTTAGCATACATAAATCAGTAAATGTAACCCACCATATAAACAAACTGAAAGGCAAAACTCACAACCTTTGACAAAATCCAACACCCTTTCACAATAACAAAAAGAACTAGAGAGATTAGGGATACAAGAAACCTACCTCAATATCATAAAGACAGTTTACAGCAATCCCATAGCCAACATCAACTTAAATGGTGAGAAACTCAAAGCAATTCCACTAAAACCATGAATAAGACAAGGTTGCTTATTCTTCCCATACATATTCAATATAGTACCCAAAGTCTTAGTTAGAGCAATAAGAGAACTAAAGGAAAACACAGGGATATAAATTGGAAACGAAAAAGTCAAAGTATCTTGATTTTCAGATGATATGATAATACTATTATAAGTGACCCTAAAAAAATTCATTGAGAAATTTTACAGCTGATAATGTTTCAGCAAAGTATCAAGGTACAAAATTAGCAAATTATCAAAAGCCTTTTTATATACAAATAACAATAGATTGAAAAAATTAGGGAAGCAACCCCTTTTTCAGTTGCTTCAATTAATATAAAATATTTTGAGGTAGCTAAACTCAAGGAAGTGAAAACTTGTATGATACAAACTAGAAACACTGAAAAAAGAAATTTAAAAAGGTCTCAGAAAATGGAAATATTTCCCATGTTCATGGTTCTATGGATTGATACAGTAAGTAAAAATGGCTCTGATTGCTATTCTTCATTGTCAACTTGACTATATCCTGAATTAGCTAAAATCCATAATGACGGGTTACACTGAAGAAGGATTTTTTGTGTACACGGAATCATTTGAAATGGATAAAACTACCACTTCTCATCCTGATCTTTGAAATGAGAAGTCATTTTTAATCCAAGCCATCTGAGGTGGGAAGAAACACCTCTAATCTGGGCCACACTTTCTTCTGGAAACTTCTATGAAGGACATGGAAAAGAGAAGCTTTCTCTTTTTGTCTGGTTTTTCTGCTTCTTTTCGCTGGCTCATCCCTCCCTTTACTAGTATCAGAGTATGCTTCTTCAGGATTCTGATGTCTACTGAAGACCAGCTGAAATATCCAGCCTCATAGACTGGACCTTCCATATGTAAGTGGGCATTGTTGGATTCACTGGACCACAGCTTCTAAATCACTCTAGTAAACCCCCTTCTTTTCTATAAAGAGATTGATTCAGTCTATAAATTCTGTTACTCTAGAGAACCCTGATTGATACAAAGGCTATTCTAATAAAAGCAATATACAAATTCATTGCAATCCCCACAAAATTGCAACACAATTATTTGTAGATATCAAAAGGACAATTTTCAGCTTCATATGGAAACACACACACAAAACAAGATAGCTAAAACAATCCTGAATAATAAAAGAACTTCAGAAGGTATAACTATTCCCTATTTCAAATTATATCACAGAACTATAGTAATAAAACAGCATGGTATTGGTATACAAAAAGATGCAATTTGTCCTTCTAATCTGTTTGAAGACACAGACAGAGATCCATATACCTATGGGATACTTGAATTTTTATTGATTATTTTATTTACATTTCAAATGTTATTCCCCTTCCTGATTTCCCCTCCAATAACCCCCTATCCCACCCCCTTCCCCCTGCTTCTATGAGGGTGCTCACCCACCCACCCACCCTCTCCCACCTCACCACTCTAGTGGTCTTGCGAAGGACTTTTTTTTTTTTTTAAATAAAAAAGCCAGAAATACATGTTGAAAAAAAAAGGCAGCATCTTCAACAAATGGTTCTGGTCAAATTGGATGTCTACATGTAGGAGAATCTAAATCGATCCATACTTGTCACCCAGGACAAAACTCAACACCAAATGGATCAAAGACCTCAAAATAAAACTAGAAATATTGAAAATTTGATAAAAGTGAAAATAGGGAGTAATATCGAACTCATTGGCAAAGGAAAAGACTTTTTGAAAAAAAAAAAACTGTTAGTCCAGGCACTAAGATCAACAATTAATAAATGGGACCTCATGAAACTGGAAAGCTTCTGTACAGCAAAGGTTACCATCATTCAGACACATCAGTAGCCTACAGAATGGAAAAAGTTTAAAAAATGCTTTCAGAAGATTGTGCTGTAGATTGAGAAGGGGATTGGGGAGGGGAGGGGAGGGGATGGTGAGGAGCTCAGGATCAGGTGTGGAAAGTGAGAGGGGGGATGGCAGGAGGGACATGAAAATGAATGGAAATCTGCAACTGATGAGGTGAGGATGTAGGGGTCATATCCAGGAGGAGACAGAGACCTGGGATATGGGAGGCACCCAAGAATCAATGTTCTTAGCTGTGACTCACAGCATTGGTGACATGGAACTTGAAGAAGCCACCTCCTGTAGCCAGGTAGGAACCCCAGTGGAGTGATAGGAACACCAACCCACCCACAAAACTTTCAACCCCAAATTTATCCTGTCTATAAGAAACACAGGGACTGGGGATATTGTAGAGATTGAGGGAACAGACAACCAATAACTGGCCCAATTTGAGACTCATCCCATGAGCAAACACTAATCCCTAACATTATTAATGATGCAGATAGAAGTCTAGCATGGCTGAACTCTGAGAGGCTCCATCCAGCAGCTGACTCAGACAGATATAGACACCCACAGACAAACAGAGGATGGAGTTTGGGGGACTCTTATGGAGGAATTGGAACAAGGATTGTAGCCCCTAAGGGGATTCCAAAGGAAGACTAAGAGAATCAACTAACCTGGACCCTTGTAGCTCTCAGAGTCTGAACCACTAACCAAAGAACATAGGATCTAGGCCTCCCTGCACATATGTAGCAGATATGCTGCTTTGTCTTCATGTGGGACCTGAACAACTGGAGTGGGGGCTATTCCAAAAGCTGTTTCCTGTATGTGAGATATGTTCTCGTAGCTGGGTTGCCTTATCTCTGCTCAGTCGGAGAGGATGCATCTAGCCTCACAGAGACTTGAACTGCCAGGGTCGGAGGATACCAGAGGGCTTACACCCACTCAGAGGAGAAGGGAATGAATCTAAAAATAATGAATGACTGAAGAAATAAAGCTCACACACATAGCCACTAAGCAAGCATGTCAAGAGAAGGAGGAAAATTCCAAAGATTTATTTAGCAGATGACAAATGAACAATGAAAAACAGTTTTCAGGGTTCAGAGAAAACCATAAGAGAGGGTTCAGAAAACAAAGTCAAAACACAGTAGTGTCAGGCTTCCACCAGGGAGACCCAGTGGCCTGGTTTTGTGATCCTGAAGTAATAATCCACACACCAGTTAGAAAACTCTGTGCATAGTTGAATCTCCTGTCCATACTTCAGGGCTAGTAGCATTGTATTCATCTCAGTGTCTGGAAGTACAGACCAGAAATAACTCTTTTTCCAGGTACCATGCTATCATAGTTCTGAAATAAATACTGAACTGTTAAAAAACAAAAAAGATTTAGCTGCACAGGCTGGACAGACTATTCAGTGGTTAAGAGCATTGGCTGTTCTTCCGGAGGACCTGGGTTCAATTGCCAGCACCCACATGCAACTCACAACTGTAGCTCCAGTTCCAGGGGATCTGACATTGTTATACAGAATACTTGCAGGCAAAACACCAATGCACACAAAATTAAAGTAGATAAATCATTTGTGTATGTATGTATATACACACACCCATATATGTATATGTACATGTATATGTGAATAATTAGGCTATAGGCAAACCTGTAGGCCATTTTCTTAACTAGTGATTGATGGGGGAGGGCTCAGCCATTGAGGGTGAAGTTATCTCTGAGCTGCTGGTCTTGAGTTCTATAAGAAAGCAGCTGAACGAGTGCCTGGAGCTGATTCAGTGCCTCAGTGCTCCATACCCAAATAATACCAGGAGTGAGCTGGTCTCCCAAAATTGCCGACACACCTGTGAGCACAGGTAAGACCACCACTTCTGCTCAAATGCCTGGCCCCAGTGGGACCTTCCAAGAGCCATCTGGACACAGGAACCAAGGAACAGCAGGGGACAGGATCCTTCTGGTTTCCGTCTGCACCCTAGACCTCACCCTGGGCCACACTTCTCCATACCCAAATTCCTCTTGGAGAGAACTGGTCTCCCAGGAGTACTGACACAGAGTCTTGCAGGAGAGACAAGCCACAGTCAGGGACAGCAAGACCAGCTAATATCAGAGATAATCAGATGGCAAGATGCAAGGGCAAGAACATAAGCAACAGAAACCAAGGCTACTTAGCATTATCAGAACCCAGTTCTCCCACCATAGCAAGTCCTGAACACCCTATCACATTGGAAAAGCAGGATTCAGATTTAAAATCACTTCTCATAATGATGATAGAGGACTTTAAGAAGGACATAAATAACTCCCTTAAAGAAATACAGGAGAACAAAGGAAAACAGGTAAAAGACATGTAAGAGGAAACACAAAAATTTCTTAAGAATTACAGGAAAACACAACCAAACAGGTGAAGAAATTGAACAAAACCACGTAGGGTCTAAAAATAGGAATAAAAACAATAAAGGAATCACAAAGGGAGACTACCCTGGAGACAGAAAACCAAGGAAAAAGATCAGGAGAAGTCACAGATACAAGCACCACCAACAGAATACAAGAGATAGAAGAGAAAATCTGAGGTGCAGAAGATATCATAGAAAACATTGACACAACTGTCAAAGAAAATGCAAAATACAAAAAGCTCCTTACCTGAAACATCAAGGAAATCCAGGACTCGATGAGAAAACCAAACCTAAGGATAATAGGTATAGAAGAGAGTGAAGATTCCCAACTTAAAGGGCCAGTAAATATTTTCAACAAAATTATAAAGGAAAACTTTCCTAACCTAAAGAAAGAGATGCCCATGAACAAACAAGAAACCTTCATAATTCCAAATAGACTAGACCAGAAAAGAAATTCTTCACATCACATAATAATCAAAATATCAAATGCACAAAACAAAGAAAAAATACTAAAAGCAGTAAGGGAAAAAGGTCAAGTAACATATAAAGGCAGACCTATATAAGAATTACACCAGACTTCTCACCAGAAACTATGAAAGTCAGAAGGTCCTGGACAGACTTCATACAGACCCTAAGAGAACACAAATGCCAGCCCAGGCTACTATACCGAGCAAAACTCTGAATTACCATAGATAGAGAAACCAAGATATTCCATGACAAAACCAAATTTACACAATATCTTCCCACAAATGCAGCCCTACAAAGGATAATAGATGGAAAACACAAGAATGGAAACTATACCCTAGAAAAAGCAAGAAAGTAATCTTCCAACAACCCCCAAAAAAGATAGCCACACAAACATAAAAATAACATTAAAAGTAATAGGAAGCAACAATCACTATTCCTTATTATCTCTTATCATCAGTGAACTCAATTTCCAAATAAAAAGTTATAGACTAGCAGACTGGATATGTAGACGGGAACCAGGATTTTGCTAAATACAGGTAACACACCTCAGTGTCAAAGACAGACACTACCTCAGAGTAAAGTGCTGGGAAACAATTTTCCAAGCAAATGGTCCCAAGAAACAAGCTGGAGTAGCCATTCTAATAGCGAATAAAATTGACTTTCAACCAAAAGTTATCAAAAAGGACAAGGAAGGACACTTCATATTTGTCAAAGAAAAAAATCTTCCAAGAATTCTCAATTCTGAACATCTGTACTCCAAATGCAAGGGCACCCACATTCATAAAAGAAACTTTACTAAAGCTCAAAGCACACATTGCACCTCACACAATAATAGTGAGAGACTTTAACACCCCACTCTCATCAAGGACACATGGAAACACAAACTAAACAGAGACACAGTTAAACTAACAGAAGCTATGGACCAAATAGATTTAACAGTTATCTAAAGAACATTTCCAGGCAGTGGTGGTGCAGGCCTTTAATCCCAGCACTTGGGAGGCAGAGGCAGGCGGATTTCTGAGTTCGAGGCCAGTCTGGTCTACAGAGTGAGTTCCAGAAAAGCCACAGCTACACAGAGAAACACTGTCTCAAAAAACCAAAGAGAGAGAGAGGAGAGAGAGAGAGAGAGAGAGAGAGAGAGAGAGAGAGAGACCAAATAACCCAATTAAAAAAATGGAGTATAGAGCTAAACAAAGAATTCTTAACTGAGAAAACTTGAATGGCTGAGAAGCACCTAAAGAAACGTTCAACATCCTTAGTTATTAGGGAAATACAAATCAAAACAACCTTGAGATTCCACCTCACACAAGTCAGGATGGCTAAGATCAAAAACTTAGGTGACAGCAGATGCTAGGAAGGGTGTGGCAAAAGAAGAACACTCCTACATTGTTGATGGGATTGCAAACTGGTACAACATTGCTGGAAATTAGTCTCAAGGTTCCTTAGAAAATTGGACATATATATTGCTGAGGACCCAGCTATACACCTCCTGGGCATATACCCAGAAGGTGCTCCAACATGTAATAAGGACACATGCTCCACTATGTTCATAGCAGCCATATTTATAATAGCCAGAAGATGGAAACAACCCAGATGTCCCTCAACAGAGGAATTGCACTGGCTGTTTTTGTGTCAATTTGACACAAGCTGGAGTTATCACAGAGAAAGATGCATCAGCTGAGAAAATATCTCCATGAGATCCACCTGTAAGGCATTTTCTCAATTAGGATCAAGAGGGGAGGGCCCCTTGTGGGTGGTACCATCCCTGGGCTGGTAGTCTTGGGTTCTATAAGAAAGCAAGCTGAGCAAACCAGAAAGAAGCAAGCCAGTAAGTAACATCTCTCCATGGTCTGTGCATCAGCTCCAGCTTCCTGACTTGCTTGAGTTCCAGTCCTGACTTCCTTTGGTGATGAACAGCAACATGAAAGTGTAAGCTAAATAAACCCTTTCCTCCCCAACTTGCTTTTTGGTCATGATGTTTGTGCAGGAATAGAAGCCCTGACTAAGACAGGAATGGATACAAAAATGTGGTACATTTACACAATGGAATACTGTTCAGCTATTAAAAGCATGATTTCATGAAATTCACAGGCAAGTGGATGGAACTTGAAATATCATCTTGAGTGAGGTAACTCAGTCACAAAAGAACACACATGGTTTGCACTCACTGATAAGTAGGTATTAGCCCAAAAGTTCAGAATAGCTAAGATTCAATTCACAGACCATATGAAGCCCAAGAAGGAAGACCAAAGTGTGGATGCTTCAGTGCTTCTTAGAAGGGGGAATAAAATACTCGCAGGAGGAAATATGGAGACAAAGTGTGGAGCAGAGACTGAAGGAAAGACAATCCAGAGACTGCCCCACCTGGTGATTCATCCCATATACAGTCACCAAACCTCCTGACAAATACAGAAGTAGATGCTCACAGCCAACCGTTGGACTGAACGTCGGGTCCCAGATGAAGGAGTTGGAGAAAGGATTAAAGGAGCTGAGGAAGTTTGCAGCCTCATGGACGGAGCAACAGTGTCAACCAGTCAGACACCCTGGAGCTCTGGGGAATGAACCACCAATCAAAGAGTACACATGGAGGGACCCATGGCTCCGGCTGCACATCTGGCAGAGAATGGCCTTATTGGATGTCAGTGGGAGGAGCAGCCCTTGGGCCTTAAGGGTGCTCCATGGTCCAGTGTAGGGGAATGCCAGGGCTGGAAGATGGGAGCGGGTAGGTGGGTGGGGGAGCACCCTCATAGAGGCAGACAGAGGGGGGATGGGATAGGAGATTTCCAAAGGGGAGACATGGAAAGGGGAAAACAATTGAAATGTAAAAATAAAGAAAATAGCTGAAGAAGGAGGAGGAGGAGGAGGAGGAGGAGGAGGAGGAGGAGGAGGAGGAGGAGGAGGAGGAGGAGAAGAAGAAGAAGAAGAAGAAGAAGAAGAAGAAGAAGAAGAAGAAGAAGAAGAAGAAGAAGAAGAAGAAGAAGAAGAAAGCAGCCAAGCAAGGCATGATGAGCAGGGCAGTAAACAGCACCCATCTTGACTCAAGGTTCTTACGCCGTTGGAGTCCCTGTCCTGACTTCTTTCAGTGACAAATAGTTATATGGAAATATAAGCAAAATAAACTTTGTTCTCAATTTGCTTTCGGGTCATGGTGTTTCAACTCAGCAATTAAAAACTAGTTGTTAAGCCAATGATAACCAAACTATAATTCATAGAACACCAGAAGTTAGTCATAGATTAAGAGATTAGGTGGTTGAGATAGATCTCTTTAGGAAAGGGAAATCAAATCGTTATGGATGAAGGAGGGCTGCAATGAGAGGGTGACTTTAGAATCGGGCAGGAGAGGTGAATGAGGCATGGAATATGAGGAGGAGAGACAGCTAAAAAGGACCATTTGAGGGGTACCTAAAATAGTTAACACTGTCTAAAATATAGATGTATGAAGGAGATTTAAATGAAATTGCTGAATAATGGGGAGACAGAGCCCCAACCTGACATCTATTGTCACCAAATGAAGTTTCCATACCAAGATTAGGTTATATCTAATTGAGTTGTTGGCCAAAGGGGTCCTATGGAAATCACCAAATAACCTAGGCTGTTGTCAAGACTGTGGATTGCTCCCCATAGACTGATGGCAAGGACTCATTGCTAAAGACAACACCTATACAACTCATTGAACATTGAGAAGTCTAGATGATGCCTACATGGAGCCTTCAGCTCTGTGTTCTAGAGTCTCTGAAACAGAATGGTTCTCTGCATACTACAGAAAAAATATAAACATCAATTTAGCCACAGACCACTTGACGTACAATGATGCTCTCCTTACGAGAAATGCTACTGTTTTAGAGCACAAGAGAGCAACTGTGGCTGAGAGCATCAATTAATTGTATGTTTTAAATAGTCAGTAAAAAAAAGTTTAAATGATTTCATCACAAAGAAATAACAGATGTTAAAGACAATGGATATGCCAATTATATCGATCTACTGTTTGCATGAATTTAAATCTTATACTGCGCCTAAATACATACAATCAGTGCCTAGTAAAGCTTTTTAAAAAAATGTGCAGAAAAGTCTAACCTAATACTATTGAGAAGTATAAGATGGCAAACAGAGGCTTAGTGTAGGGCACATCCATGGGGCTCTATGTTCAATTTCCAGAAAGCATACACACACACACATACATACCAGTAAGAGAACCCAAGAAAAAGACCTAGGACCTTTATTGTGGAAATTATGACCACAGTTAATGATCAAGCTGAGTGTTGATGGTTGAAAGACACTGCAAATCATGGCAAATGTATGCTATCCCTCAAAAGGCAGAAAGGGGCCACAAACAGAGAGCCTGGTTATTTCTTTTATTCTAATACATTTAGAAGGTTGAAATGTAAACAAAACCAACAAATTTCAAACAACAATGTTGTTCACATGAGGATATAAATGGTCTGGGCACTCTTTTTCCTTGACCATTCAAGTGTACAAAATACTCCACCACCCTGCTCTGCTGACCAGGCTGGGACTCACACATTCTCATCTTCTTACGAGAAGACTGTGTCCCCACTCCTCTCCCCGCTGAGAACTGAAACTGCTTGGTTTTTAAGTCAATGCTGGACACAACCAGTATAGAGACAATTTGCTTCAAAGAGGTCCCCAGGAAGTGAGTCATTCCTGTTCCTAGAGTGCACGTCCCAGGAGGCCAAGAAGACAGCAGGGACAAAATATAACAGAAGTGGGGGAGAAATATTCTAAATTCTTTTAGTATCCAGATGGTCATGCACTGGCCCTCACAACAACTACATTCACACTCCTTTTGAGCCCTACACAGGAGACCTGAGCTTAGGGCATGTGCTTAGTGAGGATTACCCACATTAGGAAGTAACTGGTTCCACAGAAGTCAGTCATTTTTCTTCACAGCATGACTCACTTACCTAGACCTTGGTTGTGACTAGAGTTCCCTTGCCTTTGAACTGTTCTTCAAGTAACAAGAAAGCCATTATTTCTTTCTCTACCTTCTCTTTTTCCCTTCATTTCCTTCCTTCCTTCCTTTCTTCTCACTGACATGTATAAGTAGCCCTAATTACTACGTGGCCCACACTGACTGTACATTCATGCTCTCTCTGTCACAGCATCCTGAGTACCAGGATTATTTCTTTTCATCCTCTGTAGCACTGTTGAGCAGGTTTCTAACTTTAATGTGTTTTCCAAAATGGATTCTTAAAACAATGTAGTCTCAAGTTCACACCACTGAAGACAGGGACTTGGTAGATGCCGAAGGCACATTGATTCTAGCTCTCGGTTTATTTTTGGCATTATTTCACAACTGCTAGGTTGCTGCTTTATTATTTGTTCAGGTTATCTCTCTTTTTATCATCTCTATTAATATCATGTCTTTGAGATCAAGAAATGGATATTTTTTCATTCTTCCACCCTCCATAAAGGTATATCTTAGATATTTACAACACTGACCCAAAAAAGACCAAAGCTCCTTCTTCATGCTCACCCAGCCTTTTGACTGGGAACTAATTATCTTCTAGGAAGAAATAACCAGACAGAGAATAAATATTTAGTCCATGGCTAGTTTGTACTCATCTGGAATCTCAGTACTGACAAGGCAGAAAGAGAAAATTTTCTTTAAGATCTAGGCAATCCTGCTCTGCACAGAAAGTTGTAAGCCATCTTGGTCTACATATCAAGACTCTGTGTTAAAAAATTATGTACATAAATATGTATGCTGTTTTCTAGTTGGAAACTAGTAGGTATCTTAAATCACACTGGGAAAAATATAGTATAGAGTCTTAAAATTTTGTCTTGTAGGAGGTTTTGTTTATTTGTTTGTTTGTTTGTTTACTGATTTAACTTAGGCTGAGGACCTCGAATTCCTGTTCCTTCTTTGTCAGCCTCCCAAGTGCCGTTGTTACAGGGATGTACCAACACACCACAGGGCATCATGCATACTAGTCAAGAACGCTACCAATTGATCTACACCCCAGCCCCATGGAAGCTACCTACAATCCCACCACTTTACTTAGAACGTTATAAAAGGACAAATATTGCTTCATTTTTATTTGTACATAAGACAAAGCTATGATTTTCTTATATTAATAGTTTACTAAAAACCTCCAAATTAATCATGAGTGCTAACGAACATACATAGGATGACAATGTCAGCCATCAGGGTAGGCATTGTTCAGGAGCAGATGGACACCCTGAAAACATCCTTCTTGTTTAATAGTTATGTCAAAAACTATCAAAAGCTTGGCTGGTGGAATACGATTCAGATTTCTCAATGAGGATTAGAACTTCCCCCCAAGCCTGAACCCTTGCACAACTTCCCTCTCCAGCCAAACCTTGCAATTGGCCAACTGCCCCTCTATCTTCCTCCTACAACTCTACGCTAATATTCAGTCACGACTTATCAGTGGTCCAAAGCAGTGAAACTCTGTCATTTCTGCAGTAAATGTAAATCAGTATATCTATCCATCTCTTGCAACTATGCTATAATATTCAAATCTTACTTCAAATGCAGCTTCATGTCAGAAGCCTTCTTGGGCATCTAGGTTTATACTAGAGGTACGGACTCCTATTTATAGCATAATCTTCTATATTCTATTTTTTTCACGAGTACTTAGTGTATAGCAGAGAATATTAAAGCCTCAATCGTGTGTGTGTGTGTGTGTGTGTGTGTGTGTGTGTGTGTGTGTGTTACAGTAGAGAGGCTTTTCTATGCACTATAAGGTGCTTGAACTAAACACAGTCCATCATGTTGTGTCCTGGCCACAGCCCAGCACCCAGCATGCCCTAAAATATTTAATAAATCCCCAGAAACCCCCTGGCTTATGGCCTCCTGACCTGATTGGTGGAGCTGCAGTGAGGTAGTAAAGAACAGGTAAAATAGAGTTGGGAGAAGGCAATGGAAGTGACATAGTGTTGCCACCAGCCCTCTGAGGAACATATCTCAGCTTCAAGTTGCTGGGCAGAATTTGGTGTGTAACCCCTAAAGACTTCAATATCCACGTATGTCCCCCTAGGACCCTTATCTTTTACTTCCCAGCTTATATTCAGGTAGCCCAGCACCTAGCTTTACTTCAACATAAAATGTTTACATCCTAACTGGCTTGTTTTGAATGGGCATCATCAATTCCCACGACAACTTTTTCTTCAAGAATTGATGGTTTTTTTTTCCATAAACAAGTATAACCAGCAAATAAGAATTATTTATATTTAACGCATCCAATTTGACTTGATTGATTGTCTAATTGATGCATGGGATCCAACCCCTTGATATTTTAGTATATATGTATATTGGGAAATAATCACCACAAACAAGCTAATTAGTATATTAGTCTTCCTTCTTTCCCTTATTCTTCCTTTCTTTCTTTCTTTCTTTCTTTCTTTCTTTCTTTCTTTCTTTCTTTCTTCCTTCCTTTCTTTCTTTCTTTCTTTCTTTCTTTCTTTCTTCTTTTCCCTGTGGTTTGTTTGTTTGTTTCTTTGTTTGTTTGTTTGATGTGTAGCTCTGACTGTCCTGGAACTCACTCTGTAGACCAGGCTATCCTGAAACTCACAGAGATTCTCCTGCCTCTGCCTCCTGGGTACTGGGATTAAAGGCATGTGTCACCACTCCCTGATTTCTTCCTTTCTTTTTTAATGATGAGAATACATAAGACGTCTTAGCAGATTTTAAGTAGGCTGATAACTATTGGTGACTACAGTCACCATGCTGGAATCAGATCTCCAGAACTCATTTGTTTTGCAAACTGACACTTGGCACTCCTTGACCAGCAAGTGCTCATTTCCTATCTTTCTCTCAGTCCTAGTAGCTACCATTCCACTCTGTGCTATGAGCTTGACACACCTAGAGTCCATACAAGATCTTCTAGTATTTGTCTTTCTGTGTCTGGTGTATTTAACCGAGCATAGAGTTTCTTGGGTTGCAAATACAGGATTTTCTCATCTGTTGGTAACAAATAACATTCCATACACAGTGTATTCATACTTTTCTTTATCCATTCATGGACATTTAGGGTGTTTGTGTCGTTTGGCAATTGTAAGTAATGTTACCATGCATGCAGATATTTCCTTCAAAGGGAGATGTCACTTTTGGGGGATATATCCAAGGAGTGGTTGGCTTCTCAGGATACTTCTGTAGGCTGCTCTACTGACTTACCAACCCACATTCTAACTCTCTTCTGGTAGAGGACACAGCTGTTGAGCAATGACTGGTCAGCACAGAACCCCTATCCTAGGCCTCTTACTGCTTATTTCCAGGGCCTATTTACATGAGTGCCTTGAGTGAGCTGTCAGTCTCAGAAATGACCACCTATGGTCGGTCACAAAGGCAGGACACCTGTCCATAATAGCCTGATGACATCTGCTATAGAAGCCACTCTGGGCACTGAAGACCGAGGTGAAGAAACATTGCAGTCTTTACTCCCTTCAAGTGGCTCTTTGCTGTCTCTTACTTCACCCTCCAGGCAGCTGAAAGCTGCTTCTGGGATCCTTTTTTAAGAAGCCCTTTAAGGAACTGTTCTCACTCCCACTTAAAATATACCAGCTAAGAAAATCTGTGAGAATGAAAGCTAAATCATTCTGAGTCTTCTGCAAAAGAGGAAGAGAAAATAAGAAGTCTTCTAACCTCAGAGCATGACTTAGATTTTTTCAGATTATTTGGGAAGGTGTGGGCAGCTTATTTTTGCTGTAAATTTATTGTGGTTTCAGCAATACGTGCTATGTCTAGGAATGATATCATTTCCTTCTTGATGGTCAGTAATGGTCACATTAAAGTGAAGACAGTGAAAAAGCAAACTGCCTATTTGCAAATAACAAATCAACTCCTTATTGCATAATAACATGGGACCAATTTAGTGACTAGTTTTGTATAATTAGCACAATGATTGTATTATCTATGCATCAAATTGCCCCCATATATGAAACCAGTTTGGTCATACAGGCTCTGTTCTCTCTCACAATGTTATGTGGTGCCATACATTATATTAGGTGTAAATCAAGTGTTAGAGATATTGCTGGCTATAGGATACTTGTCTAAGATGTGTGAGTTCTGGGGTTCAATGCCCAACATCCCCAAAGGCAAAGCAAAGAAAATCAGTAAGTTGATTCCATTGGCTTCTTACTGACTTTCCATCACTGAATATGACAGCATTGCATCATGGGCTTTCCCAGAATCCTTTGAATTATGGGTCCCAATTCCCTGTACCTCATCTGACAAAACTTTGATCTGGGTTGCTTCTGGACTTGAAGAAAGAAGGCAGCTGCTCTGGGGAAAGGTACAGAAATCTCTATTTCTGCAATGGCTGGTGTTAGGATAGTATCAGATGAGGTGGGCAAATTTTTTTTATTAATGAAAAATAGGAACTGGGATCTTTACCAAGAGACCCCTCTTAATTAAAAAAAAAAATCTCATTAATAACCAATGGCTAAAAAAAACCACAGAAACTTTTTAAAGTTCCTGATTAGTATCACTACCTAAATAAAATAACTTAGTTATGGTTACATGGGTATCACTTTTGAAAATCCACTCAGATAAGTATCATGATGTGCATATTTTCAGTCTATATATGATATATAAAACATTTACCCTAAAGCAGTTTAGTTCCTTAACTAGCCAGTTGACTACACTAATTTCTGAGTACCCTCTGAGCTTCAGATTCTTCATATGCAAAATGGAGACAATACCAGCATCTTAGTATTATTAAGATGAAATGAAATGCGTATAAAACTGCCCATCCCAGTGCTTGCCACTCAGAAGGCGCTCCTTCATATTGGGACTCTGTCTTCTCTGTAGCCCTGTTTTACATTTCCATAAGTTCTTCTAGGCTTGAGTTTCCCAGAGTCCAGGCAAGCTTTACTGCACTAAACTTGCAGAAGGATAAAAAGCAGAAAAGACTGTAAAGTCATCCATACCCCAGTGAGGAGCCAAGGTCAGCAAAGCCCTGGTTCCTGAATGTGAAGGATCCCTTCACAGTCTAACTGAAACCTGCCAGCTCTGCAGTTCAGCCAATGATAATAAAAGGGCTTGCAGCTGAAATCACAGACTTGTTCATCACAGAGGTTCTTCCCATAGGAAAATTAGAGTCAAGTCAAACCCCAGTAATATGAAATATCAAAACAGTGGGATTCCCCATGGCTGGTCAGAGGAAAAGATTCAAATTTCTTTTTCAGTGCCAGTCTTACAGGAATATTTGGTTGACTCATTAAAACCCAATCAATGGCTCCTTTCAGATGGGCAGTTTCTGAGTTTTGAAAACTGGAGACATTCTGAGGGGGGTAGCAAATAGCACTGGCTTGTCCTTCCTAAACTACTTTCCCGGGAGTTCCCCGTTCTCCACTGTTTGGCATCCCCGGAAATATGCTTAAAGTTCATCTAAGGAGAATATATTCCATGATCAATAGCTCTAAATCTATATGAAGTTTTCTCCTGTCCTGGCTCTAACATGGGCTTGCTTTTCTTTGCCCTGGCAGGAGGCACAGAATGCTGACATGACTACCTTAAAGATCCTTTCTTATCACACACAGTCAGTTCAGTGTTCCCCATGAATACTGGACAGCACTGGGAAGGCTGTGGTTTCCATTGTATCTCACCATCTTAAACCCCTTAGGCCTGTATTTTATTCTTCTTAGGATTTTTAACACGCAAAGCAACAATCCCTTCTACATTTAAAGAACATGACATTTATCATTTAAAGGGGTGTATTTCTTAACCTCAAAAAAGTCTTGCCTCGAATGTGAAACTGCACATGATGTTAAGGTCTAGTTTTGATGCAGCAGAACATCTGACTGTATCTGCCATGATGCCTGGTGGTCAGGAGCCAGCTTCTAACCGTTAGGGTACAGAAAGGGGAGGGGCAGATGCAGGAGAGGCTAACTTCTGTGCATTCAGTCTTTTGAGTTTGTTTCTTGATAGCTGTCACAGTACAGCAGCTGGTGCTCAAACAGGCTTCTGGGTCCTCACTTGTCACTGTGTTGATATAGTACCATGGTTTTGTTTTCTGTTTGCTTTTGTAGCTTGTGCTGGCCTTGAACGTGCTACCCTGACACATAATATAGCATGTTACCAAACCCTGTAAACGTTTCTTTCTACTCCGTGGAACATGGCACAGCATGTATGCATGAGTGGGGACAGGTCTGAGGAAGCTGCTCTTGGCTGAAGACTGGACTTGATTTCTGCCTTTGTATCTATCATTGGCTGAAATAACAAGTATGACGCATGTACAGGAGTCCGAGAAATTTCTGTAAAGGGATTCTGTTCTCAAGAGCAAAGCATGAGGGACCTTCTTCCCTATTACACAGATCTGTGTGTACACAATTGCACGACTATGTGTGTAAACAGAATAATCAAGGAGGAAATCCTGACTGTAATTAGATAGTTGATGAAGATGAGGCAGAGAGCAGAAGACCATCAGTTATTCAAGGACAGGACCACAGGAGAATAGAGATGTATGTAAAACTAGAGCAAACAACAGAAGGACCTACTTTATTGAAAATAAAGGTGTCTTTTGTAAGAATCATACACATGATGTGAACTTTGTGCCTCTGAAAAAGCAACATGTGTACATGTGCATAGTGCAAGTCATGGGGAATGATAAGTACACAGGTAGGAGGATCTCACAGCTAAATAGCAACTTCATTTCAGTCTTGTCCTTTTTGCGGTTCAAATATTTTATCAATGGTGTGCATTATTTAAGCAATCAGAGAAAATATTTAAGAGCTTATAATGAGATAAAGAAAAAGTCATAGCAAGGTAAAGGGAAAAAAATCTCATCTTCAGTTCAGGTAGCATCCCACATTCTCCATGCAAAATTCTGATTACCCTCAGAAAAGAGACATGGAAAACATGTGAGCTGTAGTCCCTGTCATTCACCCTGGTTACAAAGACTCAGTGAGGGCATAGCATGCACCACATAGAAGCTGAAAGGAGTGACTCTGTGGAGCTGGGTGAGTGAAGTTAGACATTCAGTGTGCTGCTTAGGGTCCCTGGTGCTAATGCAAGGACACAGACTCACTAGCTGCCTGAATGCAATGTGGAAGCAGAGATGCTTGCTGCCTGGATGCAGCTTGAAGACAAGAAGTGGTTATGAGTTGAGGTTTCATGGAAGTTAGCATGCTGGGACCCTGGAACACTTGCCATACCAATGGATGGATGGCAGGATATTCCTTTTCAGAAGCAGGGGACAATGTGACTGGAGGCATGAAGCCCTGTGAATTTCCTTGAATTATGTCTGGGATAGCCTTTAGACATTGTGAGACTGTTTGCATTTATAAATGGACTCTAAATATGACTCACTCTTCTCTGAAGAGCTCATTAATCACCTTACTGACTTGGTGTTTAGAAGGAAGTTTCTGATTCTCTCTTCAAGAGTGTATCCTGTAGAACTGACTTGGGTTGGAAAATCCCAAAGCTTTGCTGTTCCTCCTGAAACTAAGATATGAAATCCGAGTTCAAGAAAAGACTTGGTGCTAAGTCAGGGCGGGCCTTTCTGTTTCGTCTGTGTATTGTCTGAGGTGGGTGAGGTAACTAACGGAGATAGAATTTGCTGGTGATGGGATGGCTCAGATCCACAGGTCTCCTTCCTCATTTGTGCTTCCTCTCTGTTTCCTCCATCCTCTTCTTTGAGTCCACCACCTACTCTTCCTTAGCATATGCCTAGGTGCTTCTTCTTTTGTGGGACCTGCATGGTCTAGTTCTGGTCAAGACAGTTGCAAAGAGGCAAGCTGAGACAATGGACTGCTTCCAGTGAAGAACACTCACTTAGAAGCTGCTTCCTGCCTCAAGTATTCACAACACTCCTGGATCTTTTATTAGAGTCTGAGAACTTCCAAGTTTTCAGTAGAAGGTGGCACTTCAGTACCCAGAGGCTTTGTTTTTCTAGGTTCACTACAATTGTGAATATGCTCATGGCCCACACAACTTGGGGAAGCATTAGATAACAGCTGAGTGCAGCAGAGAGAGGTTTCAGAGGGTCTCCCAAGGAATGGCTCACAAATTCAGCTTGAACAGTGAGCATTGTATAACTTTATCTTAGATTCCTTATATACTTGGTTTGAATATGTGTGTGGGAAAAGGACCCCCGGAAGTCCAGATGCATGTGTGCATGTCTGTGCTGGTTCATTGATGCCACATCTATGAGGTTTTTATTGTTGTTTTCTTTTGTAGCTCATTTAAAATCAAACATCTAGTTGTTACTTGCCTACTGGTAGTATTGCTTTGTGTCTTTGAAGGTTAAAGAATTATCTACCACTATATAAATAAATCATAATCACATAAATTGAAAAAAAAAGATGTAACTTGGTTACTGTGGGGTTTTGCCTCTTCCTGCTGTTCCTCCAGCCACTGAGGCTTTTTCCTCCTGTTTCTGTGATTTCTGCTTCCTGGTCACATTTTGCTTCAAGAATGTTGGCTACACTGGACCTCTGAACCTCACTGTCTTGCTGCCTCCTGTGGTCACTCCTCTGTGGTAATGCCACATCCTCAGACACTGCCATGGGGAAGTGCTCCTTCAGTGGTACCAGAACCCACAGCCTCTGCCTTCAATATCAATTCAGCTTAGGAGGAATTCCTGCCCCTCCTCCCCTCTCTCCTTCCTTTCTTCCTTCCTCCCTTCCTCCCTCCCTTCCCTCCTTCCTTCCATCCTTCCTTCCTTCCTTTCTTCCTTCCTTCTCTCCTACCTTTCCTGCTTGACGGCCGCTCTTCTTCCTTCCTCTCTTCCTTTCATCTTTCCTTCTTTCATTCTCTCTTCTGCCACATGGGCAGTTGAACTCAGGTCCTTGTACATGTTAGGCAAGAGCTTTGCCATTGAGTTGTACCCCCAATCTCTATCTTAAAATGTAGATTGACTATCACTGGATTCAGACTCCTAGGAAGAAAACTGTGAATGTGCTTATGGTCACAATGTTAAAGGAAGATATAAAGAGCCTACTAGCTGCTTGAGTGCAGCTTTTAAAAGAGAAAAATAAATGAAAACAATAACTTAATTTAAAACCTACCTTGGCTCATTCTTATGGAGAACTGTTCAGACTTATGTCTAACTCAGTCTCTCCTCTCTAGCCATTGCCTTGTTATTTTCTGAGTCTGTCTGACCAACAGTTATAGTTGGTCGGTCCTTCCTGAGAAGAATGATACTCTTTAACAACATAACCCAGATATCTTGGCAACATAGATATTATCTCAAAACTTTTTATTGTCTTCTAGAGAGATTCCACTTAAAATAAGTGGTTTTTACCTGTGCAGTAGCATCGAGCCAAACATCCTTAAGAGGACCACGTCATCTTCAACCAGGTGAAAATTGATCATCAGAGGCCAAACAAGTTAGTTCATTCTGCATAAAGGAGGGAGCACATCTCTGTCACCACCTGGCACTGGAGCAATAGCTAATGTGTTTAAAATGCCGCTTATGAGAAGTGTCAATAAAAGAGATGTCAAGAAACAATGCTCCAGATGCAACAAGGAAGAAATGGGGCAGTCACAACGCTGACTAGCGTCTCGCTTCTCTCATCTAATCCTCGCAACAGTCATGTATAGACAGGGAAATTGACCTTGAATAACTCAAGAGGAACCACACAGCTTGCAGGTAACATAGCTGAGGTTTGAGGGAAGGTCTGGTTCCACTGAACCCAGCGGCAAAGTCAAAGTCGGGCTACACATGTGAGTCATGAATCACTGCCCTCCGATGACCTGTTTATTGGAGAAGAAGAATAAGTGCATTCGAGCATTCACACACACACACACACAGAGAGAGAGAGAGAGAGAGAGAGAGAGAGAGAGAGAGAGAAAGAGAGAGAGAGAGAGACATGCATGCATGCACACGAACATGTGCACACACACACACATTTTCTTTATGATGATAGAATGGAACCTAGGGTCTTATGCGGGCATAATGAAAATTCTCTCCCTGAATTACAACCCCAGGCCTAGTATAGGAAAAACATTTTTTTCAAATCTTCTCAAACAGTGGACACATGCATGTATATCCACGTCTCTATGCTCTTATGACCACTACTGCCTGCTGTATTTTTTCTCTTAGCTTACACTTGTTTGTAAGTGAGCCCTTTGCTAAGGAAGAGGACACATGGTGCTCTCTGAATCTTTCCACTTCTTCCGTCTACTTCACTTCTCTGGACTACAACAGTGTGATAGATCTCATTCCTAAACTCTACACGTTCCAGACTTCTGACAACACTCCTTCCTATATGAGGAGACTGACTTCATACTAGAGAATTCTCTGGTGCAGTCTTGGGAAGAGTCCTTATGTAGAAGGCAGTAGATGTGCCTGTGAAGTGCCAATTGTTCCCACATTCTCTCACTTACAAGGACAGATTGACGAGCATGTCCAGTGCAGTCCTTTCCCTCAGAAGAGCCACAGGAACCACAGCCAACACCATCAGCTGCTACGTTTAGGAGAGTGTCATTCCCCTGTTGGTGGGAGATGTGCTTATGATTGAGATAAATTCAGCAAGACTTTAATCCTCCTAAACCTTCCTCAAAAGCTTTTTGTTAAAGAAAGCTTTAAATAATTGTATTTAATTTGTTATTTTGAAGAACTTTCCTCGATTGCAGAAAAATTGAAATGGATAAAGAAGGGAAGAGTTGCAAGAAGATGGACAGTGAGGAGGCCCCCAGAATGCCTCCCAGAGCAACCCACTTCCTCTTCCAAGACTCCAGTTTCTTCATGCATTTACAGGGAGAAGTTTAAGCAACTGAAGTTTTCTTCTTGTATGAATAAGCTGTCAGTGTATGAAAGAAGAATGAAGAGATTTGTCTGTGTATTTTGGGAGCATAGATCTTTCCTGGTCGTTCCTGGAACTATTCTTTAATTTGCCTCTGGATTCCTGGGGAACTGCATTACAAATGGGTACTGGTATGCCTTCAAGTGTCCTGATGTCTGTCTAAAGATGAAGCAATGACCATAGACTCATTTGCTTTTGGAAATTTTATGCTATAAAATATGCCTTCTACTTAAGGAAAGTCTGATGAGTATGAAGAACATGGGCAGCAGCAGGTGTTTGCATTTTATAAACGTGTTCTTTGCATTGCACATCATTGATAGCCACCAGATTCTCACTCCCTGTGGTGTCTATCCTAGGAGCCTCAGACTTGAAGCTGGACCTCGATCAGGATCTTATTGTAGCTCCTTCTAGGAAGAGCTGAGCAGTAGTCAACCTTCCTCTTTGTCTTCATTACTAACTTTAAAAAAAAAAACGGTGTGTGTGTGTGTGTGTGTGTGTGTGTGTGTGTGTACGAGGATGACCATGAAAAGCTGGGTAAAGTATCACAGAACTCAGCCCCAAAGAAAATGTGTTCTTTCTCTCTCAGCAAGCCCGTACTACCTTTTCACCTTTTCGTCTTGTAATGTTTCCCTCATCCATGTTGGCTTGCCACTGGTGTAGTGATTACACGGGTCTTGCTTAGGTGATCATATTGTTGAGTTTCCATGGTTGCAGCTTTGCTGTCTTATGTAGAAGGCACTATCTCACAGCAGGGATCCCAGGCCTCTGGCTCTTACCATCTTTTTACTCTCTCTTTTGTGATGTTCCCTGAGCCTTAAGTATAGGGGTTGCATTGTAGGTAATTTTTAAAATGTTCCAGGCAGCTGGCTGAGTACTTTTTCCTATTATTTAATGCAATATTTATAATGGTTCTTGATATAGAAAGCATTTTTACTCCAACTTTATAGATGAAAAGCTCATCTTGAAGAGATTAAAGTGATAACTTGAGGTCATAGGCCACCATAGCTTGAGTTGTCAAGTGGGTCAGCCTGCATCTAGGAACTAAGTTGGCAATCTCTGTGGTGCCCTGTAATTGTCCATGGAGCCCTTTTCTCCTTACATTTTACCAGGTTGGAGCAACTGGTGAGTTGAGACTCAGGGAAACCAAAATGTAGGTGTGGCCATCCTTTCTGCTCAGGGTACTCTCTCACTTCTTTCTGTCTGTGTTATACCCTTCCATCTTGTGTGATTCCATCTTGAATATAGATCCATGAGATGTTTTCTGCAAATTTTCCAAGAACTGAGTTCTGCTCTGCTGTGGATGAGACCACTTCTTGTTTTTCATGAACCAGGAACAAACTCTCCTTTCAGGCCTATCACTCTTGCCAGGGAGGTTCACTTTCAGATCCTTAACATTCTCCCATCAGACTCAGTGCTAGGTACTTACTGAGCTCCTACTACCCTCAAGATAGTTTTCAACATGAGGAGTAGTTCCAAAATCCTCTATTTTCCCTCTTTCTACCCCAATCCAGTTGTGTTCCTCTTAGGATTCTTGAGCTAAACTCGATGTTTGAAAGGATTACTTTACAATGCTCACCACATGATCATTCTCTTTTTGAATTTTTGAACTTCACCTACTTACAGATTTAGTGCTTTATAGTCTCTGTTAAGGACAAAGAGAAGGGACTGCAGAAAAGTGAGCAGCTTTCCTGTCATTAGCATAACCACTGTCTTGTTTAACTGTTACAAGAGCATAAGGAGGTTACAACATGTTGTTCTCAAGTGGAACCTAGAGATCAAGCCACAGACATGAAAGAGACAAGATTTGGTAAGTATCCAGGGAGAATGCACGGAGAAAGGAATCTTTTTTCCTATCTGAGAAGAGTCCAAACCATAAAATCTTTAGGAAAGGAGAACAGATGATCATGAAGGATACCTACAAACCCTACTGGATCTGTTATTTTGCATGATAACTTAAAAATAAATATTCATTTATTTGTTTGTTGTGCATGTCTATGTGTGCATGCATGGCATAGTAGGCCTGCTGAAAACAGAGGAAAACTTCCACTCATCTGTTCTCGACTTCTATCATGTTGCTTTCTGGAGATCAACTCAGCTCATCAGATTTGGGAGCAAGTGTCTTTGCTTACTAAGTCATTTCATGGGCCCCTAAAAGATGAATTAAAATTAACACTAGGAAGTAGGCAGCATGTCTGAATCCAGAGAAACTGAATGTCTAAATTACAACCCAGTCGCATACCCATGCACTAGGATCCTCTATAGACTCTGCTTGCGGTGGGATTAAGTGAGTGTGGAACAGACCCTCTGCCCACATAGCAGCCTCGTTCCAAAATTCTACTTTTGGAGTCTTAATCCTTGACTTGTGAATGTTTCTGTTCTTTAAATACTTCATGGGGAAGGAGATGGAAAGGATGCAGAAGGGAAGTCTTTCATAACATAGCTGCAAGTGCTGAGCTCAGGCAGCATGAAAGACAAGAAACTGAGCTCCAGAATCTCTCCAGACAAGCAGTCAGAATTGGATTTCAGCTCCTGTGTATGAAGGTCTCAATCCATATAAGAACCTAAGCCTGCACATAGAGCAAACATCAAAGCATGCTCGTGGTATGAACTTTCTCTGGTATTTAAATAAATAAAGGATTCATGTATTCTATCAAAAAATATTTTTTTCACACATTTTTTAAAAATTTACTTTAAAGTACTTTCATCTATATTATAAGTTACAAAGAGAAATGCCAATACCAAGCTTACCAAAACTCTGCTAATGGATTTGCTTGTATTTTTGGTTGCTGTGTTGTCAATGTTTTGTCTTACCTTCAGGTAGAAGTAGGTAGAAGTTAAGACTCACTGGTGATCTGCAAGAAACAGAGAGATGCAGAGATGAGTGATGAGTTAGACAATGGTTTGAACTGCTGCTACTTCACATGGTTCTGAAGTAAATCAAGGGATGACCTCAACAGTGAGTCATATTGAGGATGTCACGTTCACAGATCCTGGCTCCGGGGTTATATAAAGTGGGACTTTTAGGAAACTTGCAGTGGAAGGGAGCAGGTTGACAAGCTGGACTCTGCTAAAAGAGCCTGCAGAATGAAGTTTCTCATGCTGATTGTGTTCTTACAGGTATCTGCCTGTCGGGCCACTCCCATGAATGAGAGTAAATTTGCTGAAGTAAGTATTGACAGGGTCGTTCTGGTCCAGCCAGACTGTGTCTTTAATAGTTGCTAAATTTGTGAGCATTATGTTGAAAAGGGTAATTCAATTTGAAAATTAGTACAGATTCTCTCTTGTTACCAGGTTTTGTTTTCCAGAGAGGATTATAAAAATCAAAGAATGTTATTAAACTGGTGAATAATTGTATCATCTTTGGCTAAATTACTTAGCTCAATATAACTAGATTACATTTCTCAGATAGTGTTGTGTGTTGGTCTCCCACCGCATTTGTCTTTTATTTGTGATAGTAGTTTAATGTCCATTAAAAATTTGAAATTTGTACTTTGCTTAATCCATGTGACTACTTTAAGTTTTTATAATAGTTACAGCATGCTCCCTCTCTGCTCATTTATCTCATATGTTTTTTTCATAAGTATTTTAAAGTAAGATTTGAAAAAAAAATCTTACCTTTTTTCTAATTAAAAAACTTGAATGCCTATTTTCTAAAATTATATACATTTCTTTGTGACACAGAGTCCTACTGCATTGTCTACTCTGGCCTTGAACTTGTGGGCTCAGAGGACCCTTTTGTATCAGCCTCCTCAGCTGATGGCTCTATTCTCTAACGTTATTTTTATTTTGAATCCAAGTTTCCTACTGTGTCAACATTTTACCCAATGCTGGGGACTAACCCCAGACTTGCTAGCACGCTAGGCAATTGCTCTACCACTAAATTACTTCCCCCAATCAAGTACCCTTATACACTAGATGCTAAAATGGCTCCTAAAAACCTAGAAGCAAGTCTGAAGAAGCAGAATAATAAATAGTTTTTCCTCTGGAATTTTGGTAATTTGATTAATCATTTATGATGTTTTAGATGGCATAGGAAGTTATTTTTTTCCTCCTTGTAATTGATTCTCTAGGTAATAATAAAAATGTAGGCTGTGCTTAAAATACTTGGTTCTGGAACATCAGTATGTTACATTTTCAGAAACATGGCTGAGTACAACTGTTTGCAATGCTTGTGTTTTGTCTAGTGGTACTTGTCAAGATATTATGACTATGAAGGGGACAACATTCCAATGACAAAAACAAAACACAATATAAACTTCCTCGAAGAGAAACTCCAGGAAATGCAGCAGTTCTTTGGGCTAGAAACAACTGGGCAACTGGACACCCCAACTCTGGCAATAATGCACACACCTCGATGTGGAGTGCCTGATGTACAGCATCTTAGAGCAGTGCCCCAGAGGTCAAGATGGATGAAACAGTACCTCACTTACAGGTAATGTCCGTGTGTGCCCTGGGGAACTCCTCTACTTGCCTATGAGTGTGGCTTCTAGAAACCTAGAACATTTAGCTACAACTGAGTTCTAAATTGAAGAGTAGCCTCTGTGAGTTGTTAATATGAAAGCATTCATTATCTTCAGGCTGGGGTGATGATTCAGTGGAGAAAGCACTTGCCATACAACCATGAAGATCAGAGTTCAGATCCCAAAAAGATATGTAAAAGCCAGGCATGATGGCTGCCTATAATTCCAGCACATGGGAGACAGAGATAGGGGATGCCTAGGGCAAGTTGGCTAGCCAGACTAGTAGAATCGGGGGTCTTTGGCTTTGGTTGGGAGACCTTGCCTCAATAATGAAAGTGGAGCAGGTCTGAGGAAAACTCCAGGCCTCTACATGCATGCACACACTACATGCATACCCACACACATGTGAATATGCATATAAACACAGGCAGCATCCCCCCACACACAATTTATTATCTCTGTGAGGAGAGTTCCTCACTGAAGGAAGACTTTCAGTCACTTGCCTTATCAGTTAGTACAGAGCAGGAAAGCAGCAAACACACAGAATAAAACTGACTTAACACAAATAAAAGACAGAAGTCAGTACAATATTAAAGATACATAAATGTGAAATTTTGGCACAATGGGCTATGAAAGTAAATGCTTCACTATAGTTACTAGTAAGTTATAAATAAGAGACAACTAAATTACATTTTGATTGATAAGAAAGTTTTCCAAAGAAAAAATGGTTTTGAACTTCGACACACTTTTCTTACTAGACTGTCAGTTTGTGAGGAAGTCCTTCCTATAGGCATGAGTGCAGAACTGAGAGAGTTGGACAGCATTAACCAATGGTATCATGTTTGTTCCCCTTTCTTTCTCCAACACAGGATCTATAATTACACTCCAGACATGAAGCGTGAGGAAGTAGACTACATATTTCAGAAAGCGTTTCAAGTCTGGAGTGATGTCACTCCTCTAAGATTCAGAAAGCTTCATAAAGGCGAGGCTGACATTATGATACTTTTTGCATATGGAGGTACGCAACGTATGCTTCATCTGTGTCATTCATCATGCTGTATGATATCACTCACCATGTGATGACATCATGTGTGATGACCTGTGACGCTGTCATTTGTCATGCCTTGTGACAGATGCTGGAGACTAACGACTTTTTCTCATTTTATAAAGCTCATGGAGACTTCAATAATTTTGATGGCAAAGGTGGAACCCTAGCACACGCTTTTTTTCCTGGGCCTGGTATTCAAGGAGACGCACATTTTGATGAGGCAGAAACGTGGACTAAAAGTTTTCGAGGTAGGAAAGAGAAAAAAAAATAAAACTAACCTTAAGGAAATTTAAGATAGCTCATGATCTGAAAAGAATATGTTCTGACAAAAGGTTCTGAAATGACAAATTCTGATTATGTTTGCCTCTACATCAAATTTAAAATTTTGTATCTATAGCGTAATTTTGCCCATTGTAAATCAGGGCTGTTAGGTGTGGCTGGGATAGAGATCATCTCCAAGGACTACGATTGCATGAGCAAGATCTATACTGTAAACTCTTGGAAATGTAAAAGCTTTTAGTTGGGTTTTGGCTAGTAAAATCTATAACATTAAAAGGAAGCACTAATTCTATGTGATCCATCTTATGTTGGCAATTACAGAAAACTTAGAGATCCCTTTGGATCTCTATGTACAAGCTCATATGTAGTCCTGGAGCCTTGTGTGGTCTTGAAGTATCACTTTCAGAATGTTCCATCAATTAGTTGGGAATGTAACTCACCACCCCACTCAAATAATGGGGAATGAATTTACCTTATTATTAATTATTATTAATGTTATTATTGGAGGTAATCCCAACTATAAGAACATTTAACCCATTATCTCAGTACCCTTCCTAATATCTCTTGGAAATCCTCAGTTATACAATTCATTCAAATGGAATACAGAGGGAGAAATCTGAGAACGTGGTCTCCCTACTTTGTATCCCCCTTCTCTGGCTAATTTTTCGTGTGATATGTAGCTAAGTAATTTACATACCCCATGCCTACCACAAAGGTAGACACATAGCCTAAATCTTTGAATCTGAAACATACCCTAAAGCTTATCAAAACTTTGATAAGGACATTTGAAGGCTGTATATTTGTATATTTGCTACTTACTGAACTACAAGTTCTTAACCAGACATGTCCATGTGTCTGGGGTTTTCCCAGGGTTATTTGGGGATTGAGTGTAAGCTAGTCATTACTGAGAATGCTTTGGAACCTAATGAACCCTAGAAATAAATGTACATAATGCAGCTGCTCTCACCTGAGCAAGAGACCAAGCAAAAGTTGGTGACACGCTTGCAAAAGACAGAGACGAGAAAATGTTCTATTGGCTCCTGGATTTATTTTAAAAATTGATTTGACTTTATTTTTTCAAAAAGAGGCGACTTTGAAATTTTTCTTTATGTGGTCCTAAGTCATCTTCCTGAATGAATGAATGAATGAATGATTAAAATAATTTCCAATAATTGGCTCTTGGTTGAGCCAATATTCACATCCCAACTGCATGGCTCTAGAGTTCATTCTTTTAAACTACGCATTATTAAAAGCAAAGTGGTACCTTTAATCTTATTTAGAATCAGATGTAGGAATGTTCATGCCAGAATATATTTGTCTGCAAATGAAATGGTCCATAACTGTAGACACTTTTGACTCCAAAGGGAGATTTTTCAGACATTTTTAGTCAAAAACAGAATTGGTACTTCTAAAGAGTGGTGCAACTAGAGATCTCTAAATACCTATAATGAGGGACAGCTCTGACAATACTTATCTAGCCTATAACATCAACAAAATTGGGCTTGAGAAATGTTCTTTGAAAGAGTAGTAGAAATAAGTAAAGCGTTCTCAAATGCTCCCTTTTAGTGTGTTAGAAGTTGTATTATCTTCTTCAATGACAAAGCAATAGGTTGTCGAGATGGCTCAGAGGTTAAGAGAGCAAGCTGATCTTTTAGAGGATCTAACCTTTGTTCTCAACACCAACGCTAGACAGCTCACAACTGCCTGGAACTAGCTTCAGGCAGAGATCCAACCTCTGACCTCTTCAGGTGTCTGCATTCATGTGACACAGAACATTGACAGTGGGATGGCGTTCAGCCACTAAAGGATGGGTTCCTATCACATGGATGGAACTGTGTTATGTGTAAAAAGGTCAGGAACAGGAGAATCTGTACTCTGTTATCCTATTCATATTGAGACATGAGAAAAGTTAATCTCGCAAAGATTGAGAGCAGAGTGGTGGCTGAAGAAAAAAGTGAGGTGGGGTTGAGAATGGCTAATCCATTGACACTAAGCCACAGTTAGGAGCCTGGGGTTCTGTTGTCAGCACTGTGGTGCAATAATAGACACCTATAGACAACAGTAGTAAACTCTTTACTTCAAAAGGCCAGAAGAAAGAGTTTGAGTGTCTTTGCCATACAAATGGCATATACTTGAAGAGATAGATACATTTATCCTGTCTTGAACATTGTGCAATAAGTGTAGGAATCTAAACATCACAGGGTGCACCATGAACATGTACAATTTCATGTGTAAGTTAAAGAAAACATGATAGTCTATTTCACAGCTTTATTTGTTTTCCTTGCTACCTCTTAGGCACAAACCTCTTCCTTGTTGCTGTTCACGAGCTTGGCCACTCCTTGGGGCTGCAGCATTCCAATAATCCAAAGTCAATAATGTACCCTACCTACAGATACCTTGACCCCAACACATTTCGCCTCTCTGCTGATGACATACGCAGCATTCAATCCCTCTATGGTAAGCTGAACCTCATTGTTTACCATACAGTGCTGTACATTCTTATGAATAACTTCATGTTTATATTTGGAAATCATTAGTATCTCATTTTGAGCCCTGTGTGCATGCACCCTCTGAGTTAGGCATCACAGAACTATTTCATTTTGTCTCACATTTGAGGTGTTTTCTAACAGTGGCACTACTGCTCTGTTGGGGGTGGGGACCAGAGAAAGGAAATTTAAGTATTCCCTTCTGTGATGCTGCAACTAAGTATGATAAGTCCTCCAGCATGCTTCTCCTGGATTTCATAGGAAACAGGACTGTCTTAGATTTTCCATTAAGAAACAATATTTAAAATGAATTTCCCTTCCTCTTACAAAATTCCTGCAAATGAACATCAAAATGTATTTCCAGGAGCCCCAGTGAAAAACCCAACCTTGACCAATCCCGGCAGTCCTCCATCAACTGTCTGTCAACAAAGCTTGAGTTTTGATGCTGTCACAACAGTGGGAGATAAAATCTTTTTCTTTAAAGACGGGTAGGATTATTTTCACATCTAACCAATTTTATGAGTTGTATGGTTAAAATTGTTTGTTTGCTTGCTTGTTTGTTAGTTTGTCAGTAGATAATTGAAATGATGTATAACAAATCCATAGGGCAGGAACTTCAACTTGATTCCTAAGGTTCTGAGAGATCTTAGACTTTTGAAATAGGGAATTCTGTGACCCTGCTTGTGTTGACTAGAAATCCAATATGGAAAATTAATTTGAGGTGGGAATCTGGTTAGGGCATTCAAAAACAGGAATTGGAGAAGCCCAGCCGTTTTGTTTATAGGTAAAAATGCTAAGATCTCAGGGGTTGGTGAGATGGTTGTGTTGGCCAAGTTCTTGGTGTTCAAACTTGAGGACCTGAGTTTAATTCCCAGACAACACAGAAATGTCAAATGGAAGTTATACTGACTAAACCCCAATGCAGAGAAGAGTGTGGTTGCCAAGGGCTTTCAGAATCTAAGCCAGTCTAAGTCAATCAGCAAACTCCAGGCTCAATGAGAAAATGTGTCTCAAAAAATAAGATGGGTTGTGATTGAGGAATAAATCTGAAGCCTCCACCCACATGTGCACACATACATATACACAAACACCTACACCTACACACACACACACACACACACACACACACACACACTGACATCTGGAGTTTTGAAAAGTTCCCGTGTAGACTTCTTGAGGACATGGAGAATTCCAGAATGACTCCCACTTTCTGTCTTGGAGCAGAGATGGAGACAGGTGTTGGTTTAGGGCCAGGCAGTGGAGAGGTTAATGTGTGGAAGGTAGGACAGATGATCCCATATTGAGATTATGAAACAGTAACTTCTTCCATTTACAAACCAGCTAACCAGTTGTGACACCGGTTGAACCGTAGATCCATTGGGCTCAGACTTTGGGCTTCTCTTTCTTCAGGATTCCTGTTGAAGTTGCTGTAGTTAGCCAGATTGATTAAGGCTCTCTTGCCTGATACTGTCACACAGAAATGTATGGAATAGAGTGTGAAAACAAAGAAACACTCAACCACTTTGCAAGTTCTTCCCATTTGCACTCTGAACAACGTGAGTCAACAGTGACTTCTCACACATGATAAATATATTTCATGTCAGGTTCTTCTGGTGGAAGCTGCCTGGGAGTCCAGCCACCAACATTACTTCAATTTCTTCCATATGGCCAACCATCCCAACTGGTATTCAAGCTGCTTATGAAATTAAAGGCAGAAATCAACTTTTTCTTTTTAAAGGTAACTATAATACTTGATTCTATCACTGAGAATGCTTTAAGGAAAAGAATAACTAAAGGAATCGGTACCACCTTTTATAAATAGAGACTAAAACAGCACTCTAGACTTTTGTAACAGTGGCTCTGAGCCGTAAGATAACTATACAAGCCCAGCTATACAGGAAGCGAACACCTTTAAGAAAGGCATATGAACTATGAAATGGTAGCACTTAAAAAAAACCTGTAGAGCCACAGGAAGTAAACCACTGATTGAGAACAGAAACAGGGTGGGGTGACATTCTCAGTGACAGAGACCCTACTTACTGTGGATGGAACCTTGGGTTCTCCCCCAATCCCCAGTACAAATAAAGTAAAATCAGTTTTAGAACTCTGCTCAAGAGAGATGTTTTATTATCCTTTTGGTGTGACTCTGTTGTGCCCTTCCTGTTTGTCCTCACAGATGAGAAGTACTGGTTAATAAACAACTTAGTACCAGAGCCACGCTATCCCAGAAGCATATATTCTCTGGGCTTCCCTGCATCTGTGAAGAAGATCGATGCAGCTGTCTTTGACCCACTTCGCCAAAAGGTCTATTTCTTTGTGGATAAACAATATTGGAGGTAAGGTTCAATGGCTGCTACTTTATGTGCTAAGGTTTGTAAAATGGGCACAGAATGGAATTTTTCAGAAGGCAGTTTTTCTATGAAAGTTTCAGACACCTTTGTCTTTATGGGAGACGCAGCAGGAGAATATAGATCTGAAACAGTGGCTATCAATCTGCTTCTTTTCTGTGGGCCTCCAGTTTCTGATATAATTTCATTTAAGAGAGTGTCTGACCTCCAGGATTCCTTTCCACAACTGGCAAATCCAAAAGACAAAATGAGGAGCCAATTTTTTGAGTGACAGAAAGCCAGAGGGAGTTGTCATCAAAGTGATTGTCGGGTTCTGTCTTGTCTTACTTGTCTAATGTTGAAGGAGGAGAAGATTGTCCGCATCCTCTTCTGAGAAAAAGTGTGTTTGTACATGTGACTTAAGACAAAACAGAATATACTAAAGTGGTAGAGCCTCTATGCTTTCTTGAATATTTAAAATTCAACACATAATTTCAACTAAATTCCACGTACTTGTGACATAAACTGGCCTGCCAATTTTAGTCCTGTTTGAGAAACAGGACTTGTGATTTCACCAAATAAATTTTTCTGGAGAGGTGAAATCCAGGTGTAATTTATTGTAATCTGATACTCTTAAAATTTGTCTGGCTACTGGCATGGCTCCCTTTTTACACTTCTGACCGACGGAGAAATTTTCTTCTCTTCAACTCCAGAGTGTTAGTGCTGGGCAAGCAATGTTTGGAGAACTAAACTGAGTAAAAAAGAAGATAAAAAGCATCTTCAGTTGTCACTTGGAAGAAAACTGACTCTTTCCACTCAGTGGTGTGGAAACACAAGGTCCTCACTCTCCTGCATGGATGGGGAATGTTTTACTTTCTGTTTCTCTCTAGCATAGATGTTCAAAACCCTTTGATCCCATGGCTCTTAAGTCTCCCTTCTTATCCCCATGGGAGAAAATCACTGAATCATGTCTTACTAGAAAAGATTTACAAAAATGGTGATTAAGTCATTTGACCAGTGAGAGCTGTCACATGCCAACCCTCTTCAATGCCAGGCTGCATGGCAAGAGACTGAGCAGCCGGGAGGCCCTGTGAGGGTCAGAAAGATGCTTGACTGGAGTCCATGAAGTTCAAGTTCTGATTCCTGTGATGTCTGAGGAAAAAACAACCATTTATGTCTTTGAATTTTTTTTTTACCAGTACATTTAAAACCCTTTCAGGAAGGATGAGTGGGTGCTTCGTGTTGTGGAGTCCATTTTCTCATTGTGTTTCTGCTGCCTGTTTTCTCCCACAGGTACGATGTGAGGCGGGAGCTCATGGACCCTGCTTACCCCAAGCTGATTTCTACATACTTCCCAGGAATCAAGCCTAAAATTGATGCAGTCCTCTATCTCAAAAGTAAGTAGGCTGGAAACATGTTGGAAATCACACTTTAAGGTATCGAAGTGTAGACTGGGAGTATGGGTGAGGTGGAAGCTGCTCCTGTTCACAGTGTGAATCTGATCAACTTCAGCCCGGAAAACCTTGCCTGTCAGTGTCACAGTGTACTGCTGTGCACGTAGCGTTTGACAAGCACAGTATACTGTGAATGGTCCTCAACAGGGACCTCTGGAATCAGACCTTTTGTAATCTTGATAATCCTTTATAAAAACAACTCAAGGTTTTAAAGAAACACAAGGTAAGAATTAAAGAACTGACTTTGTTTCCATTTTAGGACACTACTACATCTTCCAAGGAGCCCATCAATTGGAATATGACCCCCTGTTGCATCGTGTCACCAAAATATTGAAAAGTACAAGCTGGTTCGGCTGTTAGGAAGAATGCAGCGAAGGGTGCTTGCTGGGTTTTCACTTGCATAAGTATTTATTACATATTCACTGTATGCTCAGGGTGTAACTACATGGCAATGATATAACATGAAATAAGGCAAGGTGTACAGGCCACACATACGTGGTTACACAGAAAAGTGCTTTTACAAAATTAACCTCTTTTGGTAAACCTTTTCTCTTGATTGTCTTCTTAATTTTGAAAGCACAAGCCTTCAAAGGCCAACTGGTTTATCTGTGAGTTTTCTAACAACTTTCAAGTAAAAAATTAAAATTACTCCCCTGTCTTTACTGAAATGTAATATGTTTTGTTTTCTTAAATAAATTTAAAAGAAAATGTTTGGCTTTAAATTTTTTCTTTAAACACGTGTGTGCGCACGTCTGTGTGTGTGTGTGTGTGTGTGTGTGTGTGTGTGTGTATAGCCTATGTGTATATTTTTGCACCACATGCATGTAGTGCTAGTAGAAGCCAGAAGAGGATGTCAGACCCCTAGAAATGGGAGTTACCATGGTTATGGGCAACATTGTGAGTGCTGGGGATTGAACCCGTATCTCTTGAAAGAGCAGCCTGTGCTCTTAACTCCTGTATCATCTCTCTGGTCCTGGTTATAATATTAAAAAAACAATCAATTTTGAAAATAACTGTGGACTTACAAATAAAGTATTTCTGTGATTGTACCAAGGTGTCAATAGAGATGTGATAGCTAGAAGAAGTTAAGGCTTGGAGCCCTTTTGATCACTTGTGTATGAACAACAGTCAAAACCCAAGACAAGAAAGCATTCTCTAGCCGGCACCTGACTCCAAGGGTGACTGCAGCATATGACTACAAGACTAAAGAGGAAGCAGACAGAAATGGAACTTCTGTTCTTGTTAGATGTCTTGTGTGGGTTTCATGCCAGAAAGTGGGTTGTATCATTGCTATGTGACCTTACAGGACATTAAATCAAAGCCTCCTTAAGCACAGGAGGAACTGAGTAGCACATGTTTTGTTTGTTGTGAGGAAAAGACAACATGGTGATGCTGCCATGTCTATGTCCTAGCCTGCCTTCTGTCAGTTTTATTTATTGTCCTGATACCTTGGCCCCCTATCTTCTGCATTGTGTATACTGTAGAGCTGTCACTTAACGCTTATGGGTTTGCAAAATATGTCCAGTTTTAAAACCAACTGGTGTATTGTCCAAAAAAAAAAAAGAATCCTTCATAGCCGATTGTCATTTGGGCATTTTGGAAAGTAAAATGAATTGAAATAGGAGAGACATGAGGAAAGGGCTCCCATGCCTTCCTGTGTCAGATGAGTGTTAGCCTTCATCATCAACTCGATGGGATCTGGGGTCATGTAAGAGACATGTGAGGACTATTTCAAAGAAGGTAAATGGTAAGAAGTATCTCTACCTTCTTGGTAGGGTAGGTGGGTGGCAGATTGACTACAGTCCCATCATGGGAAGAACAGCATTTTGTCCTTAATAGGATAGGTATTTAATTTTAGTTATGAATTTGCATTTCCTGTACGTAATGCTTCTGCCTAAACTATCACCCATGAACTTACACCACACCTTACCACCATCACGGTATTCCACACAGCACTGTTTCTGTTCGGGGACCTCACTTCACAGCCACAGTAGAGTCGCTTTAGGCTCGTCTTCATGTTGGTGTTCATGGTCTTCACAGGCCTGACACAGGAAGAACACCTCCTTTCTAGGCCACTCTAAGTCTTTGATTGGTTTCTAGAATCTTTCTCTTTTCAGTGTTAGAGACTGAACCCAGGGCCATGTGTATACGAACAAAGCACACTACCTTTAAGCTACACCCCAGCAGTTACGATCTTGAAAAGTTGTTGTTGTTGTTTTTGTTGTTGTCAGTTTTGTGCTAGGGTTTTTGTTGTTTTTGTGGGGAAAAAAATGATTACCTTTTATTTAATTACCACAGGTGACATGGCTTTTAAATTGTTAAAGTGTTGACAACAAAGAGAGTTAAAACCTGAAATTGATGCAACTATTCTTGTAATAATTTTGTCAGCGTGGATTTTTTTCAGGAAATATATTACTTATATTAAAATGTGATTTAGCTGACTCAATAGCTAAAATATTTCCATAACTTCTCCTATGGCAAATGTTTCCTGAAACAGACTAATAAATAAAAACTCTTCAAAATCTGGATGGCTTTTAAAAATAGAGAGGTGGCCATGGACCAAAAACTTGAGAATCCAATATTAAAACTTTAGGTGGATTCTATTCATTTAAAACTTCTAAAATGATTTTTACTTAAAGGCATCTCTGTCACTCACTCTCTAGGATCATCTTTGCTGGCTCCATGTTCTTGGTTAGTGTGAATATCCTCATGGTTTTTAAAACATTGAGTGCTGTGTCCAAGTTCCAGTTTTTTACTTTAAAAAAGCCCAAAACATTTTAAAATGACCTCTCTTTTGTTATGGTTTGAAAAACTTAGACATTTAAAAATGTTCTATTTTTGTTCATTTTCTCCTATTCTGAAAAAATTCAGTAATTATCTCTTTTGTGGTGTTTTTCCTAATCATTCCATCATCTTCTTCTGAGACTGAAATAAAAAAACCCATTCAGTCTTCATCATGCTCCTTGTTCTTCTAGCCTCTCTTTATTTTCCAGGTTCCTCATTTTATCTTACTCTGATATCCTTGGATCAGTTTTCACATCTGTCTTCAAGTTTAGTAACAATCTCTTCACCTGCTTGTAACCAACTCTTTAAAAATATGTCTTATTTATTTTTATTTTATGTCCACTTGAATGTACCTCAGTGTATGTGACCACGTACATGCAGGACCTACAGAGGCCAGAAAAGGGCATCAGGTACCCTAGCGCCAGAGTTACAGAAAGCTGTGAACTGACTAACATGGTGCTGGGAGCTGAGCTCTTGGAGCTTCTCTCACAGCAACCAGTGATCTAAACATTAAGCCATCACTCCATCCCAATAATCTACTGTTTAGCCCATGCATTCCACCTTTACACTTGAGCAAAAAGTTTCATTTCCAAAGTTTCCCACTGTTTTGTTTTCAAAGCAGTGTGGTTATGACTTCCTTATTTGCTCATGTTTGTGATTTTTTCTCTCTTGCTTTTTTATATTTTAAATTCTTCATTATCTGGAAAGAATTTGATAATTCAAATATTCAAAGACCTTATAGATCAAGGTTCAATGTTTGCTTTTCAATTGTCTTTCGCTGGTAGAGTCTTGCTCTTTTGTATATTAGAAAAGCTTTGTGAGTTCATTTAAAAAAAAAATCTTAAACAGCGCTTTTTGAGACAGTTTCTCTCTATGGAGTTCAGACTAGCAATCCACCTGTCTCATTCTTATGATTGCAGAGATGACAGATATGTGTCACCAGGCCAGGCTGTGGTTTTATTTACTGAGTTTAACATTGTTTCTGATGGGAATTAAAGATTTTTTTTTCTCACTAGAGACTTCCTGGCCTCTTTTAAAAATCTTCGGTAAAAAGCTTAGCTATGAATCCTTCCCTAACTTGCAATTTGTTTAAGTAAGGTCTACCCAAAGTCCTCTGCTACCAGCTTTACCCTTGGGGAATTTCCTGTTCTTCTTGGCTTGACACTCACTTATGCTTTATTCAATTTCAGTTCCTTTTGTGTGCAGCTATGTGTGCCTGCAGGTATGTGTGTGGACCTGTTCCAGGAAAGCCCCTGAGATTCCCATGGTCACCTTCAAGTCTAGCAATGCACCGAGGAGGTTTTTATTACGACTGTGGTTTCCTCTAGAAGGGCCCTTGAGAGTTACCAACTGCTTGGCTGTGGTGAAGGTGTGGCTTATCCTTTGCTATTGCAAATACGTTGAAAAGGAAAGTTTGGGTCAGTAACTGGTGCACAGAGCTTCCTGACACTAATAAATAAGAAGATCCTTTTGTTGACTCACTCTGAAGCAGTAGGCACGTTAGTTGAACTCACATAATGCAATTCTTGTCTGGGGATTGTACAGGTAAAACCCCCAAAACATGGTAGGTACTTAACTGGAGCTTGGGTATTGGTATTTAAAACTTCTCCTTGATCTAAAGTATGTTTTGCTCTCCTTCTTCCTCAGCATTAACTGTCAACTTGACACAACTTAGCATTAAGTGGGGGGGAAAGTCTCCATTAAATAATTATTTTTATCAGATTAGTCTATGGGCATGTCTTCACTGTTTATTGAATGTGGGCAACACCACTTTCTGGGCAGGTGGACCTGTACTACGCTAGGCTGAGCCTGAGTCTACGCTAGCCTGAGAGCAGCTGGCAAATAGCATCCTCTGTAGAACCATGGCAGGTCCCTGCCTCAATCCCTAGGTGATGGACCTTGCCCTGGGAGTGTAAGTCAAATAAACTCACCCCTCCCCAAGCAGATTTTGGTTATAAGTGTTCTGAGAATGGAACCAGAACCTTCCTCTGAGGGTACATTGGTCACTTAGGAATCATTCTCTCTTGTGGGAAGGCAAAGCACCAAGTGTCTTCACCATTGTCTAATATGTCCCCGTGACTCAAGATCACCCAAAGTTAGAGAACCATTACCTTAGTTTTTAATACTTCTAGATTTCTAATTTTGAAAGATAATTAATTATATTTTAGGAACATTCTTATAACTTTTGTTATATGCATCTAGCTCATAGGATTGATATTTTATCACCACTTTTAAAATGAAGGAAAAGTGTTAGATCTGGCCTGGATGGTAGGTAAGTTGGTCAGCCTGGGCCTTTGGTGGGCTGGTGGGGCCTGCCCTTCCACCCCATGCTCCAGTGGGTACAGAGACTGAACACAAATTGCACTTGTGAGTTTTCTTTCTTTTTCTCTTACTTTTTTCTTTCATTCTTCCTTCCTCCTCCTCCTTCTCTTCCTCTTCCTTTTCTTCCTCCTCCTCCTTTATTCTTTTTCTTCTTCTTCCTCCTCCTCCTCCTTTACTTCTCCTTCCTCCTTCTTCTCCTTCTCCTCTTTCCCCTTCTCCTCCTTATGTTGGAGAATGTGAGGTCACAAGGTCAGGAGTGTGGAGATAGAAAGACTGGGAAGTAAATACGACTGGGTTTCATGATGTGAAACTCCCAAATAATTAATAAAAATATGCCATGGAAAAGAGAATGGAAAAAAAAGAGAGAGAAACTGAGCAACTCACTTATCAACACAGAGGTGGGCCGTCTAGACACTAGGATTCTGCCTGAAGAGTCTCACCCCAAACCCATGTTCTTTTTTTTTTTTTTTTTTCCTAAAGAGGCATGAAAAAAGTATTTTGGCTGATAATTGTTTAACTAACAAGGAGCATGCTCCAATTGTTAGGCACACAATTAAATGGCTCGTAAGTGATCCACATTGAAATCCTGGTCCTCCTCCCCACACTTTTTTGAGCAGGTATACTACTGTAATCAATAATCATTCTCAGAGTGCAGTATACGTAAGTGAGGCCCAAGAAGGTACGTGGAGAGTTCTGCATATGTAACTGAGTACCAAGGACCAGCCTCTGGGCTGCCTTTGTGAACGTTAAGATTCTCAGGTTTGTCTACACACTATTCAGCTGGGCAGTGTCCAGCTTTACAGTTATATCCTGAATTGATTTTGATAGCTACCATCTCTCAGCTCTCACTTGAGTCTTGATCTGGAGACTTGGGATTTCTCACTTCTGCAAACAGCCTACTGGCTGCACACCACCCTCAACCCAGCAGTATCCAGAAGTACAACTTTGGAAAAATGTCACTCTCCCATATGCTTAAGTGATGAAGCAGCATCAAATTAGAAAAATCTTTCCTGCTTTCACTTACTTTGCCTTTAAGCCATGCTTAGATTTCTGGTCTAGGACAAAGAAAATAGGGAACCCACTCATCTCTATGTAGAACAAGCTCTATAGAATTGTAGAAAATTCAAAATTTTAGATAGACTCATTTACTCATGAAAATTTTTCATACTGTTTGTTTTTTCATTGTAAATGAGAAAAATACCACTTTACAATCAAAAAGTAACATAATAAAATAGAGATCTTATAAAACATTAGAGACAAGAGTGGCTTTATTTAAGTATCAAATACTTTTGGACAGGAAATGTCTCTTAGCTTGGCACAATAGGCATTACAGAATGCCAGCATGTGGGAATAAGAGGTAGAAGAATTCAGAGTCCACTGGGTTGTAAGATCCCGTCTTAAACACCACAACCAAAGCAGCAATGTGTTTCCTCTTGAGCCCCTGTTTCTGTGTTCAGAGCCACATTCACTCTGGGAAGAGCTTCTCTGTTGACCCTCCTCTCTCAAAAGAAGATGCCTAGGATCACAGTGAGAGTCATCCACTGTACAAATGTCCTTCTTCAGTGACTCGTCAACCATGACATGAACTTCTTGGGCTGTCAATTGTGGAACTATACTGTTTTAGTTCATAAAATATTATACTATGTATTGTGAATGCTTATAAAATACAATTAATTTGTACTTAGTCATTCTCTGTTCAATCAGAAGTTATGAAAGGTAATTAAATATAAAAATATTTGATTCTTCAGAAAAAGATCTTCTTTAAGATCATGGAATATATATTTTTATTAACTTAGTTATGGGTTGCCTGTATTTTAGCAGTTGAACCAGGTACTAAAATCACCGGAATCATCAATTCTTCTTGTTTGGAGGTTAAATCTGTGTTGAATTGATTGGTGAAAGAAATAGAAATTATCTGAAAAATTAAAACAGATATTTGTTATATTATTATATAATACATGTAGTTTTCAGAATTTGACTCAATTATGAGTATATATATATATATATTACATATGCTGTCTAAATGACAATGCTATTATTTTTAATACTGTGACGAAATGGAGAAAATATGTTTATACTCTTACCCTCTTTCTGGAAAACGTCATCAACTTTATCATTAATTCCAGGGAAGTCTTCTGCTGTTAATCTAGGATAACCTGGATCCATGGACCGGGTATTTTCATCATACCTGATTAAAAAAATGGTTAAATGTATCAGCATCTTTGACCAAACATGAAGATTGCTTAAAATATTTACAGAAAATACAAGAGTATGGATGCCATAGAAATTTTTAATTCTTGAGATTAGAAAGGAGAGAATCGGGTGAGGAAATGTAGAATGTTGGCTATACCAAACTATGCATAAGGTTCTTCTAAAATTCAATGAACCGCACTGATGTTCTCTTAAGGTAAAGTGCTTTATGAATGGTAAATGTAGGTGAAAGTAGCTCAAGAAGCTTATTCCTCTTACTCCCCCACCTTTCCATAACACAGAATTGCAAGACAGGCTCATTGGATTTCCTTACAAGCACCTTGTGATGCTTGTTGCTCCACAGACTGATGGCTACAGCCATTTATATAAAAGGCAACAGTTTGACAATGCCTTTTGAAATTCATTTAAAGATCTTTCTGTATGGAAACAACTGGCACCCTAACATTACTCATATTTTAGTTTTTACCTCCAGTACATGTGGTCAACAAAGAAATATGTTTTTCCAGTCTCTTCCTCACAAACAGCAGCATCAATGTGTGTCACGTTGCTAGGGAAACCAAAGAAGCTGTGGATGTCTCTGGGGAATCCTTCCAGTACATTTTGTTCCTGAACAGCCCAGACTTTACTGCCTGCCAATCAAAAGCCACAGATGAACCTCCTTGTCTACATTTTCAGCTAAGCTTTACAAGCTAAGAACAATACCCTAGGTACAGACAGCAACCTTGGTGGGAAGGGCTTGGTGTCTTCTTCTCTGTTAAATGTTGATATCAGGATCCAATCTCAAAGCAATTAAATGAATTTGCCTTTTGTTTGTTTGATTGTTGTGTTTTTCAGACAAAGACTTTACACTGCAACCTAGTTTGGTCTAGAATCCACTACATAATTTACAGCAATCCTCCTACCTTAGCCTAACTGTTAGAATCAGAGGCATGAGTTGCCAAGCCTGGTATATATGAGATATTCTTTCTTTCCCGGGTCATTCTAATCTGTAACATGCATTGAAAATTATCTCTTGTTCTCCTCCTCCATTGAAGTTGAAGTCTCTTTCCAAAGCTAGACCCCCAAACCACTATAATTTCTAGTCTTCTTCTGTATTAACAAATGTCAACAGCATCCTACAAGGTAGATGTGTAAATGTCTGCAGATTGAAGAGCCTGTCTGTTTACAATCCCTAAGCCGTATATCACAGGAAACTTGCCTGTTTTTAAGCCAAGAAAACTCTAGTTCACAAACAAGCTCACATGAAATGGTGCTCTGAAATGCTGTATATGTAAATTTCTATTTAATTCCACATAATTAAGTGTAGAGGTACTGTTGCAAAGTATTCTGCCAGTCTGAACTACACTCACATTTTGTTTTGAGGGTGTTATAGTATCAAGTGTCTCAATGTTTGTCTGTACTAGACCAAAGGCTTCCATTAAAAAAAAAATGTATCTGACATGGTCTTTGAAATGTGACAGACTAGGCTCTTTGATCTCACTGAATCCCACAGACTCATTGAATTTAATTCATAGTGACTTAGAGTTTCTCATATATTAATAATCTTTGAATGAGTTGCCTGGAAAACTTACAAAGATTTAGATTCTTGAATAAATTTCACAATGAGACTTGAGAGTATGTTTCTTGAGAGTTTGTTTTTCAAGGCAGGATGTCACCAGCATAAGGGTACTGGGAACACATACACAAGGGGTCTATGAAATTGCATATACAGAATCTTTCTGTGTCAGATTTTGTAGACTTGGCTCATGACTCTCAACTTTATTTCTGAGACCTCTCAAGCATATGAAGGGAGTTTAAAACACAGTAATTGTTTGCAAGATCTTAAAGAAGTCTAAAGAGTTAGAACTCATTTTCGTTTAAATAACAATGATGTTGAATATGCATTATAACTTTTAACTAAGCTGACTGGCTCCCATGAACGTACTTGGAGAAGCTTGAACTTCAGAAATCCCTGTAGTGAATGTAGCTAATACCCTTTTATCTAACTTCCAAGCTGAATGAAAATTTAGTTTATAAATACAAAGAGAAACAATTAGAAACATTACCTTGGAAAAATCGGAGTTCATCTACCGTAGTCGCTTCATAAGCAGCGTCAAATTTACCTGGAAGATTTGGCCAGATAAGATCTATCACATTGATCAAAGGTTTTGGCAGGAAGCTGATTACCCGAAAGTAGAACCTGATTCAAAAAGAAGAGAAAAGTGTGGCTGTCAATGGCTCTCCCATCCGTCTCCAACTTCTTCTCACCGGAGTGCTCCTGTGAGCAAATGCGCACTGTCTCCCTGAAGGAGGGATCAGGCACGGTTTCTGCTTGATGTGCTTGTTTCTCGATGGAAATACTCATGCTGTGGCAAATTTTGAGACTGGTAGTAACATAGCACATGGGATCCCGATCATTTGGAGACACAGACTTAGCCAAACTCAAGAATATAAGGAGTAAAGGCATTGTGAATAGGAGTGGGCTAGAGCAGAGTGGTGAAGTGCTGGCCTGCCATGCGTGAAGCTGGGCATTTGAACCTCAGTACCATCAACTAACTTCAGTACTGTCAGTACTTCAGTGAAAACGATGACAAAGCAATGCCTTATTTCTATTACTGGTGGTTCTAGTACAATTTAACTTAACTTTTATATTAGCTGTGATTCATAAGCGATGTTCATAAACCGTCAAAATATATGGTCAGCTTTGGTGACTCGTGAGGAGCAGACTGTAGCATGTGACCAACTGCAAAGCAGCATCCTCTGCCAATATCCTGTATTTAGTGAAGGTTATTATCTCTGAGTATGTGAGGGTACATGGATATTCCTGTGGATACCCAAACCCGGGAAAGATTAAATCCATTATAGGGGATATAATTTTTAAGGTAATTTATGAGGCTATCACCACAGGCCCCTCTATGCCACATCCAACCTTTTCATCTAGCCTGATCTTCCATATCCTTCACCAGGGTCTAGCCCAGTAAGTCTCCCTGATTCTCTCCAACCTCTCAGATCTAGCCTGGGTCCCATATCTAGCATCCCAGATTATTCTGGCCACCCCAACCTGAACAACAAATTTTCAGACAACTCTATCTACCAATCATCCAATCCACGGGCCCTACCTACACTATATTCATCCCTTCTACCCATCCAGACCTACTCCTATACTCCACCCTTAGACCAAGAGTCACATCCTGTCCATCAGCCCAGTGTCTTCTGTACTTATTACCCAAGCCCTTACAACCTCTAGGCGCAACCCATTCACACATTCTCCTACCTCCTCTACCATATTAGGTTTAGAACTATCAAAAGATGTCTACATCCCCGGATCTTATTGAAAACATGCTAACAATAGAAATGAGAGCTCAAACCATTATTTCTCTTCAAAACCCACCAGTCCTATAGAAATATTTGCTAGTGAGGACTTACTGATGAGCCTAAAGTAGAGACTTTAAAAGAACAATCATAAACTTCATCAAAGAATAAAAGGTATTTAAAGGAGATACAAAGAAACAGCTCAATTAAATGAAGGACAAAGAGCTTAAAGTGTGTAAATACCTGAGTGCTACCCAAGAAAACATAAACATAAAGCACACTGAACTGTTAAAGAACTCAAGCTGAAATCAAGATGGAATTGAATAACCCTGTGACAAAACTAGGAACTGCACAGGAAAGCCTTACACTTTTATTTGATGCTTCAGATCAAACCCGGTTCTTTGTGCATGGCCTACCTATTAAGCCACATTCCCAGCCCTTGA